>OY978507.1:65172-665172 GCA_963854855.1 Nasturtium officinale
GGTGTCAACTTGCTGCAGGGTGAACCCCAAAGGTTGGAGCTTCTTTTTTTTTTTTTTTTTTCTATAAAGATTTAAAACTGAAGTGCTTGGGGAAATATGTGTAGCAGAGCTGCTGCTTTGATGATGGGCGATGACTTGCATACCTTGGCAAGATGGAGAGCAGAGAGGACCGACCTCTCGGCGATGGCGTCCAGACAGATCTATCTTACTTTCCCGGCGGACAGTATTTTCAGGGAAGAAGATGTCTCCAACTACTTCAGGTAAAACCTTATTTCCGTTCATCTTTTTAGAATTATCTACTTAAAGAAATGGTGGTGTAGTACCTATGGACCAGTTCAAGACGTGAGGATACCGTACCAGCAGAAGAGGATGTTTGGGTTCGTGACATTTGTGTACCCAGAAACGGTGAAGAGCATCCTGGCCAAAGGGAACCCTCACTTTGTGTGTGATTCCAGGGTTCTTGTTAAGCCATACAAGGAAAAAGGAAAAGTCCCTGACAAGTATAGGTACTTTGGCTCTACCCTGAGCTACTGCCTCTCCGATCCATCTTGTTTTTAAATTCCTTGTTTGTGCAGGTCTAAGCCATCCCCGGATGTGTCCCCGACCGGCCTTGACTCCAGGGATCTCGAACTTGGTAAAGCTCTCTCTCTCTCTTTCATCTCCACCCAAGAGTTCGGGTTGATATTGATTTGCTTCGTGTGTAGGTGGGAGGGCCCAAGATCTGTTGTGGAAAAGGAGGTTCGAAGAACGAGGTCTGGATCTTCAGAGCACAAGGCTGATGAATCTGCAGCTTGTTGAAGTCAAGAAGCATTTTCAGCTTAGTTTCGACCAAACACGACTAGGTTCTCTTTTGCTCTGATTATGTAATGCATTCATTCTAGTCTGAAACGTGTGTAATAACCTAATCGCTCTCTCCTGCAGACAAGTCTCTGAGCCCTCTGCTGGAAATTTCAGTTGACAAGGGCAGTGGCAGAAAAGGCTCCGATGAGGATACAATCAAACTTCCAGAGAGGTATTCTACGAGTTCCAAGTAAATTTGATAATGGTGTAGCGAGCTCGAAGATGATATGAGTATATGTTTGTTACCCGTTCCTCAGCTTGGAGGATAGACTGCCAGACAGCCTGTTTGCATCACCCACACATCAGTTTCACATGGCAGATGCAGATACCAACAGGTTGTCGCCATCTAGTGATGAGGATGAGTCTAAAACTAAAATCAAGTCCCTCAACTGCCAAATGCCTAGCTTATCAGCGTGTCACGTTGGGATCTGAACCCATTTGAAATAACTAACCAGCTGTAGGTACTAGGTAGTGTGATGAGAGAATGAAATGTGGAAGAGAATGTATATGTGAAATGTGGTTTGCCATGTCTTTGCAGGAAAAGAAAAGAGCAGAGTACTAAAGAAAAAGTAAAGAGCAATTATGGAGACGTGGATGTAAGATGGAAGGGTTGTTTTAGCATTAAAAAGAGTTGGTAAATGATGAGTCCGTGAATGTTAAGGAATGGACCACAGGTGACCTTATATATATACATAAATAGAACAAGAAAGAAAGAGTGTGTAATCTCTAGAGATTCACCAGAAAAAGAAAGGTAGGTTTGTCTTTTGCCATTCAATCAAATATGATGTTGATGCTAAGTTATGTTGTAATTACTTTGAGGGAACATATCGTTGAAAGCTTATAGTTAATTAACGGATGCTTTTCATTTGAGAATTTTTTTACAAGAAAAGTAAGAGAAGAAGAAAAGTTGAGTGACGGCTTCAAATCTTTTGCTAACTGGCCTGAAAGGTAGAGAATAGATGATAAGAAGCCCACATAATTAGAGTAGAGCCCAACGCAGGAAATGAGAATAATGCGTCCTCGATACATTTAATAATGCATATCTTATGTACAATCTTAGAGGAGGTATCTATAGGGACTTTAAGGTTATTATGTTATGAGAGAGTGTTTTGAAAAATTCTGTGGCCAGGCGCAAGCATTGCCAATGGATCATATCTGGATTTTCTGCGCACAAAATCATCCCACTTGGTGCCGAAATGTGATATCCACTCGTCTCTTGTAGTGTAATGTGGGAGGTATTGCTTCAAGCCTATACCTGCTGCTTCACTGAATTCAATTATTCTCCTGTTCCGCTTTAAGATTTGCTCAACTCCGTCCTTGTCTGTGGACCCAGGCACTGCCGATGTCAGTATTGCCACCAAGTAGAATATCTCTTCCTCCGGTGTTACTGCTGAACTTCGATTGTCCCACCTAATTAGTTTACCCCCAAAGAGATTATTACGAGGTTAACAAACCAAACCAAACCAAACAAACAAACATTCTCTCAATCATTTCATTTAGTTTACTTACTTTGATTTGTTCACTGGGTACACGATCACTGGCCCGTTGCTTGTATCGCTTAGGATCTTCCCGAATACACCTTTAGCGAAATCATTCACCTTGCTTCTTGGCACCAGCAGATTCAGCCATGGATGTGGCACTTCCCATTGCCCTTTAGCTCGAAGTTTTATCTCAGACACATGTACCCTGTCCAAGAACTCTTCATATGTTACCTCCGCTGTAAACAGTGTCGATGACATGTACCTTAGTTCAGATAATGATTCTTTCACTTCCTGCTCCATCATGAAGACAATTATTAGTCAGTTCCATTCTCATTTTTATCAAATGTTATTGATTTTCTGTTTTGCTCACCTCGTTTATTACATCTTTCTCTTCTAGCTTAAAGTACTTGGCCACTTCAAGACAATACAGAGTCCTTCCATCAGATTTGAATTGGCTTGCTTCTAAAGGGTCTTCTGGGGTGAACGATAACCTCCAGCTGTTCAGCAGCCCTGTCCGGTTTATTATCACAAACCCTTCTACGTAATCAAATTTGTTATCTCCCGATATTAGACGCTCTTGGTCCCTTGCAAAAGCTGAAAAATCTTCGTACAACACTCTCATCCATTTTACCTGTTCATTAGTACACACGCCTGTATCAGTTTTCCATATTTGTTAAGTTTTTAAAGGACTATGTTTCTTGTTTACCATGCTTGGTGCTGCTTCCAACGCTATTCTTGCCCGTGTTATGATTCCAAATTGACCTAACCCACCAAGGACACCATGAAATAAGTCGCTGTTCTGTCTCTCTGAACAGTTTAGGATTTCGCCTTTTCCTGCAGTTGGTAGGCATCACATTAGTGAGTATACATTTACATTCTCTTTTCCACAGTCTACAGGGGATTTGTGTCTAGTACAAGTCACAGAAAGTTAACATACTACAAAAAAAAAAATTATTCTACTTTTGAACTCACCTGTGACAATCTCCAGTTGATGAACATTACTGATTTGTGGTCCATGCCGGAATGCCTGGCCGCTTATTCCAGCATTGGAAAGAGTACCACCTACAGTTAAATGTAGGTAATCCGTCCATGATTTTGGTGCAAGCCCGTACTTGAGGGTCTCATGCAAAATGTTTATCCACAGTTCACCACCAGACACATCAACGTATGGAGCAGGAGCTTCCACTTTGTGGACCTGCAGCTTCTGGGGATGTAGTGATTCCATATGGATAACAATTCCATGTCTTGTTTGTGCCTGTCCTTGGAGTGAATGTCCACGACCTCTAGCTGCCACTGTAAGCTGTGAATGAGGGCCCATCATATAGATGTGTCGTATCGCTGAGGCGATGTCGCTTACTGATTTGGGATGTAATACCGCCAAAGGAAGTAACTGGTATCGATTCCCAAAGTCTTTGGAGGCGTGATATACATCTTCAAACTCCAAGTGGCCTACTAGGGGAAGTGCCTTCAAAGAAGAAATACTGCTAGAGAAGCAGCAACCTAACTTAAAGGCTATGCAGCTGAGAAGTAAAATGGTGAAACTTCTTACTATAAGCATGGTCCTTTTGCTGAGGAGGTATGCATGTAGAAAGCTCATATGGCCTCTTGATTTCTGAAAGACAGAATAGTGAATTGAAAGATGGAAAAGGGATTGATCTAATAAAAGGTAGTGTGATTTTTGAATGGCCGAGGCAACAAATCTTTTTGGTTGTGAGAATCCGAATGGGGACTGACTGTCCACAAAGGGCTATAAATAGCTTTAGAATTTCCACTTTTTAGTTGAGGCCTTTTATCGTTCTTTGTTGGCAGAGAGAAGCCATAAAGCAGGAGCCTAGTTGAAGAAAAAAAAGTCACAAGAAAGAAAGATCTCACGAATCTTTTATCTTTTCATAACAGTTACACCCACATTCTTGGCTTTTTCGAAGAAAAGGCAGACAAGATCATACCATAACACTTTTTACTTTGAAACTTACCATTTGAAGGATTCCCTTATTTATCCTCTTATCCCATATATTTATCCCTTTCCAGTCGTAGGTATGGTATTGCTTTTTAGGCTGAGATCTATTATTTGTGATTGTATTCCACTCTTTTTTCATTCTTTTGACTAATATAAAACGCAAAAGGATTGGTTCCTGATTCATCTGTGAGAAAAAGAATGGTGCTCACTGAACTGAGGGGGGTCAGCAGACGTGGAACGGAAAAAATCCTTGTGCTCTCTGTGGGAAATTAGGAGGCAATTTCAGTCGTTATGGGACCCAACAACACAATCCTTGTAACGCAAAAACTGAATGAGGCTGTGACAGCGCAAAGCAAAGCAAAGCAACCAATGGGTAAGTCTTCCTGTTACTGATTTAAGGCCTCCCATTGCAGCTAGCTGACAAAAATTAAATGAATCATCTCTTCTTTTTCATAAATTCTTGTGATCAGACATGATTATGAGATTAGCTTTTAAATTATGTTTTAGTTTACTTTTGCTACACACCCGGCAGGTGGATAACATAGAGGGACTCACTGCTTCTTCAGACATAATCAATATAATTATCTCTTTTCTTTTTTTGGGTAATCTATTATTATTATCATCTCTTTGGTACATGCATAGTTACTTTCAGTTTCTTCAAGACTAGGATAATCTTTTGGAAGAGTCAAGGGAGCTAGGGTGTCATTTTAATAGTAAGCAGAGAGGTATAAACTTATGGAGGATGGAAGGATTAAAACAGAAAAGAGGTGTAGTCTGGTGAAAAAAAGGTGGCCCAGTGCAGATTGTGCACCCATTAGAAATCTCGGGTGTAGGTGTGTGTAGGGTCAGAGAGATGGTGGGTTCCAGAGTTTGACCAGTCCAGTATTTAACAGTGAAAAAAAGAAGTTGGGCTCTTCTCAACTCATTTGGTGCGGTGGTGGGCATTGCAGAATGAGATGTGAACTGAAAACAGAGTTGGTGGAAATGGTTGATCTCTAGAAGGAGAAGCGACCAGAGAGCACTAACGAGAGAGTCGTGGGGCATAGCTTGTCCCAAGAAATCTTGGTCCCAGCCATTGCCAATATAATATAATATGCCTTTGTACATTTGTCAGCCAAAGGGTCGAAGGGACGGCTGTGGTGGTGTGGGAAGTGGACTGGTCCACGACTGTGACCTCTCTGCTGACTTGTCAGCTTAAACTCTAATTGGTCCGTTCTTTCACCTTCACGTGGCTTTGTTTCCATTAACATTTCTCTACCAAAAAAAAAAAAAAAAAGAATTAAAAGTATGTGTTTCTCTCACGAGTCTACCGTTGTTTAGAAGATATTATACATGATTCTGTTTTTTTTTTTTTTTTTTTTTTTCAAATAAAAGATCCGTGTCTTGCTTGCTAGTTGCTACCTTTGCATATTTTTGGTATTCTTGTAGAAAAATTAAAAATCACGAGTTTTACGTGGGTCGGTCATTTCCACTCAGAAAAGTCAATGCGAGTTTAGCGATATGCTTCTTGGGTCTGGACGGGCCACAATTGAAGTAGATGAATTTGGGTGGTATTTGAAACAGCCCACTAGAAGCCCATACATAAGGAATAGCAATTTGATTGAGAATTAAAAACAGGTATGATTAATAAATAAATCACCAGGGCCAGGGGAGCTTTCACACATTTCAATTGATAATACAAAAAAAAAAGCCAGTTTTGTATCAATTGATAATACAAACAACACCACACCACTCTCCTATGCTTCAGATGGATATCTACTCGTTAGAGACTGAAGTCTAGTTTTGAATCAGAATAACAGCCTCCTACGCAGCGAGTCAGAGGTGTTAAGAGCAGCCAGATGGCGTATGGTTTCACCAATGAGATCTTTGAAAATGAGGCGTTCAATGTCAAGAACCGCATCAGACATCTCCACCTGACAATCTCGCCACCGGTCATCTGATAGATCTCTTCCGAGGACCCCGCACACGTATCCCTCCAGGTCCTCTTCCTCCGTGGACGACCTTCTCTTTCTGATCCTCTGAAACTCCGACCAGATGACTTGTATCTGTTTCTGAGCCTCTCCAACCATCCTCCATGGCGGCAACGTCCTTCTCCGCGCCACTATCTCTTGCACAGTGTCGAAGATGATCCGCCTCTCTTGTCTGGAGCCTTTGAGGTATTGCTGCTTTTCTAGCAACGAGAAGATGTCAGTCTCTTGTGGTAGGCAATCGGAGGCTCGGAGGATATCGGAGATGTATAGATATTCAGAGTCCGAAGACGATGAGAAGGAGCCACCCCAGGATTCGTCTTCCGATTCTGTGTAAGAGCAGAATCAGAGTTCTGAGTTGGGAAAGAAAGAGAGAGAGAGATGATAAATAAATAGTACCTGCGAAGTCAAGGCAGCGTTTCATGACGGGGGACGGGGAAGAGTCCTCGTGGTACAGTGAGGCGTCAAGAACAGAGACTGGACTCGGTTGTGATTCTCCGGCAGCCATCTCCGCAATGCTGTGGAGTAGCTTGTCGCATCTCTCCAGCAAAGTTTTGCCATCTCTGTTGTAATCATCCACCTTCCACATCTGCACCAATTCATCCGTAATCAGGATCATTATCTATCTATCTATCTATCTATCTATCTTCTTATTCTTCTTCTTCTTCTCTACATAAAATTCAGACACTAATAAGCTTTACCTCTTCCTCGATAGAGCATTCTTCTTCAATCCCGGTGGCGCGAATAGGTTCATGTCTCCGTCTCCTCTGCTCCGTGAGCGTTGGTCTCCTATTGGGACTCTTGACGCTTGTCCTCACTCCAGCTCCAGATCTGATGCGAGAGGGAGATTGATGGTAGTTGTCGAAGACGAGATTCCTATAGCCCATCCGGCTCTGCTGTTTGTTTGAAGAGTGCAACAGCCCTTTCAGCCTTAGAGCTTCAAGAAGTTGCTTCAGGGTTTCCAGATCGTCCGGGGCCCGACACTGCCTCGGCTCCGGGAAGGAATCGAAGAAACTCTTTCGCCTTCCTACTACTAACGGTGGAGCTTTCGCACTCCTGACCGCCGAATCTTCATCTCCACCGCTACACTTCTCATCTCTCAACGGACTGCACAAGTTGAAGGTGTCCACAAATCTGTTGACCCTTGACTCCGATGCACATCTCTGCAGAGGCTGCTGGGGCAATGTCTCCAATCCCATGAGCCGTGCGATCACGCTGGGTGAGCCCAGCTCCGTCTCCGTCTCCGCCTCCACCCGGATCTGTCTCGGTTTGAGGCTTCCCTTTGCATCCACGACGGCTCTGCTATCGAGAGAGAGCCTCGGAGCTTCTTTAGAGAACCTCCACGGTGAGCTAGATCCTTGTTTAAATTCCATGACTGGAAGAGTTGTCAGATTCTTATTCGGCGCCGGAGACCGGAGCTCTGGGGTAGAATAGAGACTCTGCGAATCTTTTGATATGAGTGGGGAACTCCTCTCCGATTCAATACTCTGGAGAAGATAGGTAGATGTTGTTGTAAGTTGTGCTACTAGCAAAGAAGAAGAAGAAGAAGAATAAATGGGACAACTTACTGGAGACGAAGAGAGGCGCTTGGGAGAGAGAAGATGAGGACGATCGAATATATTGAAGAAGCCGGCCATGCAACCGCCGATATGCTTCTCCAGATCTTCTTGCTTTTTCAAACTCTTCTTCTCCATTTTCACATTCTTCTTCCGGCGATTCCTGTTGCTTCTTCACTCCTTACTTACTCACTCTCCCGCTTTTCGGCTGCTTTAAAGGATGACGCAGCATCATATTACTCTATTACCCCTCCTATTTCCCTTTTTATCCTCATCTAACGTGCTTTCCTAACTTTCCTTACTTTCCTATTATTATTATTTTTTACTTAATTATACTGACAATTCTGCATTCAATTTCCTCTCTCTATCTCGACTTTTATTTGTTTTCCTAATCCGATCTATCGGGTAAGCAATGTTTGGGGGTTTTTTTTTATTAACCCTTTCGCGGCGGAGCCCACTGTTGACCGACATCGACGTGGCAATTTCAAATATGACACCTGGAATGCATAACTATGACCGTTACTCCATTCCCAAGGCACGCGGCCATGTTTAGAAAATTGGGCGATTGATGCGGATGCGGTTGCGGTTTGGGCTAATTACCAAACCCGAGTTTTTTTTCTTTCTTTTTTGCGTTCAGATATAGTTATTGCATCTGCATTCTTTGTTTAATTAAATTTCATTGGTAATCGTGAACGTGAAGATACATGTATTACTTGTATTAACTATTATGTAGGGACATGGTTTTATGAGTTTCATAAAATGGACCGGACCACTTCCTCTCGAGATTTACAAGTCGAGAGACAACGGCTAACTTACTAATCCTAGTAATTTAATTTAATGACCCCAACCAATGAATACTGTATACTCTTAAGAAAAAAACAGAAGACTGAATATGGAAGAAAAAAAAAAGAATAAGAAATTAAAGAGGCGGGAAGAGAAAGGGTTTTGGCCTTATGTGAGCATGTGAGTGAGGCTATAATGCATGTTTCAATGTTTGGTTTCATCACGAGGTAAGTGTTGAAGCTCTACAATCAATATTTTTCTACTGTCCTCTGACCAGAAATGCAGATTTTTTTTTTTTTTTTTTTGATGTTGTAATGTGCTTCTTCCAATTATTTTTCCATTGGAGCAATATGTGTTAGTTTCTCCTTGTAACAAATCATATTAAAAACTTTTTTTTATCATTTTTGGGATTTAGAGGAGCTCTAATGTTGTCATCAACTTTGATTTTGACCAGTAAAAGTAGATGACAGATATTCAAAGGTTGTCAGAAAAGCCTCATTGTCAGATTTGAGTTGGATAGTATTTGTTTATTCAAGATAGGGGGACGAGGCAAAGTTGAGGTATATATATTTTTAACGTTTGAAAGTTGAGGTATATTTAGGAATGCAATAAACTATATATTTAGCTATCGAATAAACATCGTAACGTACATATATGACTACGTATTCTCACTCGGTAAAAAAAAAACCTCACATAGTCGTTGTTTGCAATATTTTTATGAAAATGAAAGCCAAGAGAAAAAGACCAAAACGGTTTCTACTTTAACAAAGTAAAATTATCTGTAAAGATAATAAAGGAGACTGAGCAGTAATAAGTAATAATAAAAGAGAGGAAAGGAAAGGAGGGGGTGGGCATGTGCTCTGGGTTCCATAATCATCTATAATACGCATCTAAAATGGGTGTGACAGTGTTTTTGAACCTCGAAACGAGTGAGTAAATCATGGGGTGTCTGTGGACAAAAGTTAAAAAGGGGAGGCACACTTAACGGTCGGTCTTCAAGATCTACCCACTTCATATAGGCTAATATCAAAATGCACATTCTCATTCAACAAGATATAGTAATATAAAAAGAAAAATGATGTGAAGTTGAAACTCCATTGCTCGCATGTCAGTTTCGGATCTTATACATACATACATACATATACATATATTGTTACGTAGGTGCAACTAAACCATTCTACGCAATACAAATGCTCACCAATCTGTACGCTTTATCTCTGGGGCTGCTACATCCACATTTAAACATTTTGGGTGGCATGTAAAAGATTATATTAACAGGAAACTACCATGTAATGTAATATTACTCTCCCGAATCAAAGTATCAAGCATCTGCAGCCTTCTCCTCCATTAGGTCCTTCAAACCACCGGTCCCATCCTAAGTCCAAAGGTCCACTGGTTCTGCCAGCCCCACAACAAGCATCAGTTATTGAGTCTAAATGAAGACTTACATGAGTTTAAAGGTTTCAAAGCACTCACAGTGGCAACAGAGGGTCGGGTGTTTTTTCGATGACACAGAGCAGCCTGAGAACCAAGACAAATATACAGTTCCATCACCAATCAAAAGAACAATTTCCAGAATGTTTATATACCTAAAACTGCTTCAAGAGCTAAGACAGAGTAGAGTTTCTTATGAAGTTGGAAAAAGAAAAAACAAAGGCTGAGTTTGCCTTACTTACTCCTTACACACGGTGGATACAATATCTGCCTGCTCGAGCTCTTCCAACTCTCGCTGGATGAAGAAAATAATAAAACTAGTTAAATGAATGATGGAGCAGTAGTAGCAATGACAATGAGGTGAGGCAAACATCTAATGTCAGGCAAGAAAAGATGGACAAAGAGTGTATAGACAACAATAGCTGCTGTACAACAGAGAAGCTTCAACTGTTGAAGATGTCAATGGGGATAATAATAATAATAATAATAATAATAATACATGTAAAAAGAAGAGCTGGAGTAGCATCAAAAGCATTCTCTATACGTGTAATGTAAGGTCGGTACATGTATCAGAAAAAGGTGAATAGAAAACCACTTTGTCTGATGGGTTACAAAGAATAGCAGAAGAAGCCAACAAGTAAAATTTTGGGGATCCTAATCAATAGAATAATAAATTAAGTAGGTATCATTATGCCTGATTCGAACAGATCTACCATCTCCAACAATGTGAGAACTCAAGAGCTGCCTCAAAACAATCTACCCAGGAGCAATAAATTGAATAATTATAATCCCAAATCGTTACCTCCAAGAATGTGAGTTCTTGTTCAACGCGAGCAAGCTCAGCAAGGATCCTGTGCTTCCCCCGTGCGTCACCGCCGACAGAAAGAGCCTCCTCCTCCAAAACGACCGTTTCCGCCATCGACTAAGCTGTGGAATCTCGATAATCAGCGGTTTCGCATCCTCCTGCGAGAAAAAGCCCCTAAATCTCAATCTGACTCTGAATTGAATTCGTCGTCGTCGCTTTCTCTGACTCTAAATCCCCGCTTCTCTCCCAAAGTCAAGTTGCTTTTACACGTTCAAACCAAAAAGCCCAATTCTATTACCCATGGGCCCATGGGCCGATTCTATTATCTCTCTCTCGAAAAGTATTGTGTGGTTGAAGAAATCACATCCATCAATCAATCACTCAGGAGTTTAGTTTAGTAGAAGAGACTCCTTGGTTAATTGGTCATAGATAAGCTTCCTCCATGGCTTCTTCGATGCTCAACGGGGCCATTTCCTACCCCAAGGGATTAGGCTTCCCCGGTTCCAATCTACACCGCAGATCGATTCCTCGGCCCAGCTTAGTCTCCTGCACACCGAGACTCTCGGTGGCTACCAGATGCAGCGTGTCTGCGTCCCGGCCATCGGCGCAACCAAGGTTCATACAGCACAAAAAGGAGGCTTACTGGTTCTACAGGTTCTTATCCATCGTATACGACCATATCATTAATCCTGGCCATTGGACGGAGGATATGAGAGACGACGCTCTGGAGCCCGCAGATCTCAGCCATCCTGACATGCGCGTGGTTGATGTCGGCGGAGGTACTGGTTTCACTACATTGGGGATCGTCAAAACGGTGAAAGCTAAGAATGTGACGATTCTGGACCAGTCGCCACATCAGCTGGCCAAGGCAAAGCAGAAGGAGCCGTTGAAGGAATGTAAGATCGTGGAAGGAGATGCTGAGGATCTTCCTTTTCCCACTGATTATGCAGACAGATACGTCTCTGCTGGAAGGTCTTTACTTCTTTATTATTTTGATAAATACGCCTCTGCTGCTTTTGCTTTGATTATCTCAAATTTATTCGTATTGACGACAGCATTGAGTACTGGCCGGACCCGCAGAGGGGAATTAGAGAAGCGTACAGAGTTCTCAAGATCGGTGGAAAAGCGTGTCTCATTGGCCCTGTCTACCCAACCTTCTGGCTCTCTCGCTTCTTTGCTGATGTCTGGATGCTCTTCCCCAAGGAGGAAGAGTACATTGAGTGGTTCAAGAGTGCTGGTTTCAAGGACGTTCAGCTTAAAAGAATCGGCCCCAAGTGGTACCGCGGTGTTCGCAGGCACGGCCTTATCATGGGATGTTCTGTCACCGGTATCAAGCCTGCCTCCGGCGACTCGCCTCTCCAGGTTTTTTTTTTTTTTAATCTCTGCTTCACCTCTTCCTCTCTCTTTCATTCTACTGCTTGATCATCTTTCAAATGCACAGCTTGGCCCCAAGGAAGAGGACGTAGAAAAGCCTGTTAACAACCCCTTCGCCTTCTTGGGGCGATTCCTCCTAGGGACATTAGCAGCTGCCTGGTTTGTGTTAGTTCCTATCTACATGTGGCTCAAGGATCAGATCGTTCCCAAAGACCAACCCATCTGATCTACTAGGACATGAACTATGTATCATTGTACACTGAACAAATAAGCTCCTTTCTTTACTTATATTATTTGATTCCATGTTGAAACTTTTATTATGCTACTGTTTCGGTAAACGTCGTTTCCGAAACTCAATTATCATGGCAACACATTTAGTCTCAACTTAATAAAATGTTCCACAATCTGAAAAGCAACCAAAGGTAGAAGAGTATGACATCCCACCAATATAATATCATTACCGGTTGCTTCCACTAAAACAGGGAAAATTACAACAAAAACCCGCAAGTCACCAGTGGCATGCAAAACGATGGACGAGTATCATCAATCTGTATAGCTAACCAGACCTCTGTCCGGATGGAGAGGTTGAGGGAGAGCGGCTGCGTGATTCTGCAGGAGAGGTGGATCCTCCTTTGATGGGGGATCTTTGTGGCCCAAGACGAGTTCTAAGGTCTTGGCTAATTGGCCGCTTCTTTCTAGGGCTCTGATTAGGGCTACGATGCCTTAGACTCTGGCTTCTGCTTCCGTCTCTGAAACGTCTACGGTACTCATCTGGACTCTGGCTTCTGCTTCCGTCTCTGAAACGTCCACTGTACTCATCTGGACTCCGAGAAGTGCTTCTTCTGCTCCGGTTGTTCCTACGCAAGACAACACTCACTTTCAGAGGACCTCCAACATTGTCTTTAAAGTTTTTCGTTTCAACTTTCAGCCTTGAATCAGAATAATTTGTTTAACCACATCAATATCACAAAAAGGTCGTTCTAGGATATAAAGAACATAATGCAATGGCTCTAGGTGCTGGTCTACAAAGCTATATATCAAACCAAAGTCAGAGTCTATAAAAAGGGACAAGAGGGAGAACCTTGGAGGGCTACTTCTTCTAGGTGGGCTTCTAAAGCGTCCCCTTGGAGAGCGCTCAGAGTAACTCCTGTTGCTCGGATACCTCCAAAATTTCAAACAAAACGAGGGCTTTAGTACTCTATACATGCTGTCTTTCTTTGTTGCATGTATGTAAAGAACTATAGATTAAGCTACCTATCCCTGTTCCTGTCCTGAAAACTTCTTCTGTCAGGCCAATGCCGAGGAGGTGAACGCTCAGGAGAAGGCGTACGGTACTTCCGAGCAAAGGAGTAACGTTCTGTGAAGCCACGGCCTTTTCGGATGCGCTTAGGCACAACACTTGGAGATGGGCCTCTAGAAGATTTCCCCACAGCTTTCTCTGTTGGCTTCTCACAAGGACTACTGCTTCCATTTCCAAGATCTTTCATTGGGCTCCTACTAGGACTTTTGCTCCTGCTGTTTTGGTTTCTCCTAGGAATTGGGCTCCTACTCCTGTGTAGCAATAGAAAATGGCAGAGGCTGTAAGGGACCACAAATCAGAACACCAAAATACAGAAGTAGAGTTGAATTGAATTGAGATACATAGAGCCTGGGAGATAAACCTAGATTTCACTGAGTCAGCCAAGTTGATGCGTTGATCAGCATTATTAACTTTGGTGGACTTTTCATTACCTACATGTTCCTCGTTCTTCAGGAAAGAGTCAGGTGCCTCTCTCATAAAACTCTTCTCTGTGGGACTAGAATCAGCAGCATTTCCTACAGGCACAGCTGACGAAAGTTTTCCACCATCTGTTCCAAGAAAGGATTAAGTATGCAGGAGGTAAACCAATTTCACTTGAGCCTAGAGGCAAAAGGAAAGGATGAAAGAACCAAGATCCATAACAAACACACTTACCTTTAGCTTTCCGTGACTTTCTGGCTATATCGTGGCCCACTCTTTCATCATCAGAACTGCTACTCTTGGTGTCACTTGAACTATCCGTGTTTCTGTAAGGATACGCTAATAAAATCAAGCAAAATAACTGGCAAGGAACAAAATTAAATTACCATGAACTATGAGTCAGACCTGCGCCGAGGCTGTCTATCACGTCGAGCATTCCTTTTCCCATTTCTTTTAATCTTTCTTTCCCCACGTCGGCCTTTGTGTCTCTTTGTTGACCTCCTCTTCCTACGCCTCCCATCACTGGAAGAACTAGACTCCAAGGAGGATGAGTTTGTGTCCGAATCTGAATCAGAGTCAGAACTTGAGCTATATGAATCTGAGGAAGGGTATCTTCTTTTTCGCTTTATCCTTTTCTCCTTGGATTCTTTTTTGCGTGTTCCCCTAGCTTCGTGATCAGATAAGTCACCAGAGGAAGGGTCCTTGCTTGTTTTTATCGATTTCCCTGGAAATCATTCATGTACCCACATCACAAATCTAGAAACTCCATATTTAAAGTGATAGAAGAGTGAATTGGAAGCTTAAATGGTTCATCACTATTTACTAAGGTTACAAATTAACCAAGGGTTATGATGAGGGTGAACCATGGTTTGAGTAGGTTATCTCTCTAGTCTATTCTATATATACTGTCTAAGAGAGTTAGAGAGGATTATCAGAGTATTTTGTGGTGAGTTTAAGGGGGAGTGGGAGGAGCTCCATAATCGAATTCCTCAGGTTTCTTTGCAATTCTACTTCTATTATCTATAAAATCTATTTATATATATTATACACATACCACAAAGATTAGCTTCATTACCTTTTTCAGCAGCATCCTGAGATTTTATCTGAGATGTTTCGCCAGAGTCTATTACTTTTACAGGTTTGATAGGTTTCCCGTCACCTGTCCCCACAAGTTCCATTTTCTTGATTACTTCCATTCCCTTGACGACTTTGCCAAATACAACATGTTTCCTACAGTACAATTGAGGAAAACCAGAATCGTTGACAATGCATTAAACCTTCTGAGTGCTCTTTACAATGAACTTTAATTCCTCAAAACAAACAAATATAGGGGTAGAGATTACCCATCGAGATGTGGCTGGCGTTTAAAAAGTATAAAAAATTGGGAGCCGTTGGTGTTTGGGCCACAATTTGCCATCGAAAGGACTCCAGCTCCATCATGGTCCAGTTTAAAATTCTCATCTGTGGGGGATAAAGAGAATCTATTGAGAAATTTGCTCAGCTCCAGAAAACAGAGAAAAAGAAATCGTACCTGAAAACTTCCCACCATAGATGCTCTCTCCACCAGTGCCTGCAAACAAACCAAAGTCCTTAGAAATCTGGGTATTAATATCACTTATGAGGGTCAAGCGAGCTTCTCAGGTCAACTCGTTAAACTTGTGTGTTAATTAACTACTACCAAGATCGTCTCTATATCTAAGATCATCTCGTAGTGAATAATATATAGGAAAGTAAATAGTGCATAATGTGTATATATACTGTAATAATAATCGATGAATTAAGGATAATAGGATTGGAGAATACCATTTCCATTAGAAAAATCACCACCCTGCAAGAAAGAGAAGCGGTGATGAATAAGTAACTCGCTTTACATCATACACATACCAAAAAAAAAAAAAAAACATTCATACATACTTGAGCCATGAATCCTCGAATAACTCGGTGGAAAGATGATCCTTTGAACTGTAGAGGCTTCCCAGTGGTCTTTCCAATGCCCGCCTCACCTGCACCATGAGAAGAATGAAATGTGAAGGCTTCCAAGTTGAGAATGTAAAAAATGAAGAAAAAAAAAGAATTCAAAACATAGGTTTAGCCATATTTGATAGATAAGTGAGGTATAAATGGTATTTAAAAAGAAAGCCTAAAATACCTGTGCAGAGGGCACGGAAGTTTTCCGCAGTCTTGGGGACAAGATCCGCAAAAAGCTTCCATTGAAAGGAGCCAATTAAAAAAAAAAACATCTCATTAAGACCGGGAAAAAAAAAAAGTATGAAAAAATACCTCAATGACAATCCGTTCAACGGGATCCCCACCAATGGATACATCCAAGAAGACATTAGGATTCTTCTTCTTATTCATTGAGGTTGAAGATAAGCTGTTATGATGCCAAAATGCATAAAACCCCTTGGGATTCTTATAAGTAAGTAGATGGAAGAAAAGGATAAACCAGATAGATCTATTCAAATTATACAAACTCAAAACCCTAAACTCACAAAATAAAAACCCTTCCAGGAGTCAAGATTCTCGGAGATACCTTGCGATTCTACCGATATGAAATCGAGTAGCGGAAGCAAGAGTTGAGTTATCGAATGAATAAGGGAAGGGCAGGGCAGTGTGGCGCTTAAGTAACAATCCAGTGCATTCGGGAGTATACTTAACTTACTTTAAATTCCACGTGTCGAATTTATTTTTATAATATATACCCGATTGGGTTGGGCCCCCAAAGTTAAGTTAGGTTGGGCCCTCAAAGTTAAGCTAGGTTGGGCCCTTAAGTGTAATAGAAATGGAAGATTACTCGCCGGCTACGACTACTGTTGGATTCGACCGCCTGTACCCGCCGGTGGATCGGAATTTCGTCCTTACGTTCTAGCTTTCCGATCCCTGGATTCGTGGACAACTGTTTTTAAACGTTGCTAAACCATAATCAAGTAACAGTGCGAAGAAGGTGCCAAAGTTGGATGTGTGGCAGCTTCCAAGCACAAGTGCGCCAAAGACAAGTGCTCAGGTCCGTTTTTAGACGCGCGAATTGCGGTGGCGAAAGGGAGCTTGAGGTATTGGTATGGATGGCATCAATGCCGGATAATAGCAGTTGTCGTGATCATCTTATGGGGCTGTTCTCACTGCTTCAAACCAAGAGCTCCTGGGGAGCGAGGGATCTTCTAAACAAGAAAAAACAAACACATGAGCATTGTTATTACTTAGAATCACATTATTAGTTTGTTTAGATTCATAAGAGATGACGGATGGTCTTTCTATTCTTAAGCTAGCTTCGATATGTTAAGCTTGGTGCTACTCAACTTTGCACTCTTCATTCTACATCTACTCCTTCAAATACTGTTTTTTCTTTATTTCTTATCCACAATAATCAAGTTTGCTACCAAGGTTATTGGCTTCTAAGCTATGTTTCGAGGAGTTTCTTAGTGCTTAAAGATGTGTCGGAAATTCGGAATTTTAAGTCATATATTCTCCCACTTACACACCTTTATATACAAATCTTTCTTTCAATATCTTAACATTTCCACTCTTCATGCTGAGTTTGCTGAGCTCTTTCTTAGGGTGCTCACGTCTACATTTAGTGGAGGTCAACTTATTTTGTTTGCTTACAAAGTCAACTGCTTTATGCCTCGCTGCCGTCACATCACATGAATAAACAAAGGGATGAGGCTCCCGTTTCTTGACAGTGAAAATGGAAAGTGCGACGAAGTTTCGTTTCGGTGATGATGGCTTTGTTCTACACGATTCTCACACGCTCTTCTATTAAAATATACAGCTCTTCTTTCTTTTTTCGTAAATAAATATGAGTTATTGGAAAAGTAAGGAGGAATGACAAACTTAGTTTTCATTTGTTCATCAACTCCAAATTTGAGTGTAAATTCACTTTGATAACAGACAAGTGGATGTGGAAGATTCAAATGGTCTGATCTTCTTTTTCTTTCTTCCGGACTAAGTATCCAGCAAGTTGGTACACGCACGTTATTGCACATCATTCTAAAATGACGGCTTTGTTCACATCATATTAGACCTGATTAACACCATTCGGCTACTTTAAAATAGTTACAAATCATTTTTAGGCACCATGGTTCAAAGTAAAACCAGAGCCAATATATAAGTCAAACACAGTTACACGATGATATGATGCCCATGTCTTTTGGTCGACATAGCCAAGTTTCTTATAACCTTTGGCTTTGCAGTCTAAAACTATCTTTTGAAAATCACTAAAAGATGATGCAATTACGGAAGATCTATAGCGCAAATACATGAGAACAGAAAGTAAAGAGGATGATAAAGCAGGAAAAACAGAGAAAACACTTACAGAGTTTCATTTAATCGGGGACTTTTTAGTTTTCTTTAGATAGGCATTTGGAATGTTTTTTATCAGTGAATGGTCCAAAACCAGGAAGGAGTGAGGCTGTCAGAGCATGACCTAGCTTGGGTTTAAGCTAATATGTTTCCACATTCATTTCTTAACCAAAGATAGATCATGCTGGCAGCTTCACTTATTCCTTGTGGACTTGTCTTCAAATTACCTGTGTAAAATTCAAATATTTGAGTGTTTAATTACGTATGAAACGGAAGATGGTAGAACCGTTTGGTCAATAAGGAGAAATAGAAAGTGCATACATGTTGGCAATGAAAGAGATTACAGCAGGGAGAAGAGATAAGAGAGAGAGATGATACTTTATGGTTTAGTGGCGTTATGGATACTTATAGAGAGAGAGAGATGATGGAGGATTTGAGGGACAGATGTTAAAAATTTAAAGAGATGGTTGGGTAAAAGGGAGAGAGACACCACGAATTAAAGAAACCTGAATCAGTGAATTAAAAGAAGCATCATAATGCATACAGCTAAGAGAGCAAGAGAGAGAGAGAGAGACGAAATCAATAGGGCTATGAAGAGATTAGATCCTCGCCCCTGCATACCTATACTTCCACCACCTGTGACCCTAAATATACTCCTTTATTGTGAAACATCTCTTTCTTTCTCTAATCTCTCTCTCACGTACACACAGTGTCGTACCTGATTTTTAAATCTTGACCGTTTCTTCTGTAGTCCTTAAAGAAGCTTTCCCCAAGATCCATATCCTTAGTTTGACTCCTTGTAACTAAAAGACCGCATCTTTAGGTTTTGCATTGACCACTCCCCTATGATTCCGCTCTTCCTGCATTAAGTATCCCACAAAATAAGCCATCCATCTCTCAAACGATGCAAATACAAAGACGTAAAAAAGGTAAACAGAGAGGTTTGTGGTTTGGGATTGAATGCAGAAAGGGAGAGGTGAATATATGAAAGATTCAGCCACGCACGGGTTTGGTAGGTGTGGGTTTAAAAGCAAATATAATCACAAAGAGAAAATAGAGATGAGTGCCTTGGAAACATTAACTCTCAAGGAGCTTACAAGGTCTCTGCTGAACAGCCTAGTTAGACAGACGACTCTATCCCTAGCTCGATGTCTAGGTCTCACTGTCTCAGCTTCCTGCTTTTAAACGCTGATATGCCTTTAATTTTTTCCTCTTTTCAGGTCTTTATCTTCCCTCTTACTTAAAATCCCCTTGCAATCTCTCTCTTTCCCTTTTATGGTGCAAAACAAAGGCCTTAAGATGACAAGTTTTTCTCTGGCAAATAACCCTATGCAACCCTTGTGAAGCTAGTACGCTAGTTAATCTTGGTCTGGATCGATGAACTTATGCTTTGTCAAACTTCAGTCACCAAAAATCTCTGCAAGAACACAGTCCACTTTTAAAATGATGAAATCTATTGGCATCCCTCATCACAATGTCTCGTCTGAATAACATAGAGACCAGCTTACAAAAAGTGTGGCAATCTTTACAGACACGTAAATTTTTTGTGATCCGAAGACAGGCAAGGTCAGGTGTTCTAAGCAGACCATAAGCAATTGCTAGCCTCTCACTGTGTCCATGCAGCATCTGAACCTTCTCCGCTTCATCTAAATTATGCAGAACTAATTTTGTGTCAGCTAGATAACCTGCTTCCCTCTCTAACTTTCTAGTAACTTCGGACAATTTCTCATATATCTCTTTGGTCTCTGGATGAGACTTGTCTCTTGCTATAAATGTATGAACCTTGCCGTCAATCTCAATCCAACTACATCCAGGATGTTTCTCCAATCCACTTGCTTTCATTTTTGCCCTTAGGTTTTCAACATCGTTCCATCTCCCCTGTTCAGCAAAAACATTAGAGACAAGCACAAGATTTCCCGGATTCTTAGGTTTTAGCTCAAGGAGCCTCTGAGCTGCTATTTCTCCCATTTCTTTCTCTGAGTGAGATCGGCATGCCGCAAGGAGTGCACACCACACTTCTGTGGTCGGTTCTGTCTTCATCATTTTAACAAATTCATAAGCTTCCAATACACAATTTGCACGACCCAGCAGGTCAACCAAACACACGTAATGTTCAGGCCATGGTTCCAATTTATATTCATGTTCCATTATCTTGAGAAACCCTCTACCTTCGTCAAGCAGACCTGCATGGCTGCAGGCATAAAGGAGAGCCAGAAATGAAATGTGATCGGGGACGACGCTTTCATGCTTCATTTTATTGAATAACTCAACAGATGCATTTCCACAGCCGTGCATTCCGTATGCATTGATCATACTTGTGTATTGCTGTAAGCCTTTTCTTTCTATGTGATCAAATACAGTCTTTGCGCTCTGTAAATCTCCACAGCAAGCATACATGTCAACAATTGCAACTGCAATAGACCCCTCTAGGCAAAAACCCTTCCGGAGAAGGTAGCCATGAATTTCTCTCCCTTTCTTTAGGGCAGATAAACTTGCTGCTGCGGACAGTATACTCAAAAATGCTACAGAATCAGCTGCCAAACCAGTTTCAACCATGCGTTGAAAGAGTTTAACAGCCTTGTATTCGTGACCATTATGAGCACTAGACGAAATCATGCTTGTCCACGAGACAACATCTTTACCTTCGATAGATTCAAATATTCGAGTAGCATAGCCCATGTTCCTGCATTTTCCATAAACATCTACCAACTCATTCTGTATCACAGTATCAAGTAAACATTTCCTCAGGATGTGACAATGAATTTCTTTGACAATAAGCATGGATTTTAGCACACTACAAGCTCGAAGGATGCTTCCCAGCATCATTTTATCAATATCAATCCTTTTCTTAGCAGCATCCCGGAAGAGTTCTAAGGCCTCTACATGACAATCATTCTGGGCATAACCAGCAATGACTGTAGTCCATGAAATAAGATCTTTTTCATACATCATAAGAAACACACGGCCCATATAACCAGTGAGGTTGCACTTTGAATACATATCTATCAATGTGTTCCCAACCAGTAAATTAGAATCCCAGCCATGTTTAATCACGTATGCGTGCAATTCCATACCTACCAATAGATTGCTTAGTCTTCCTGATGCAGCAATGACACTGGTCAATGAAACCTCGTCAGGTTTGTGTCCAACAGCGATCATATCACAGAAGAACTCTAAGGCCTCCTTGTACATGAAATTCTGTACATAACCCATAATCAGAGAATTCCATGTTACAACATCATCGTTATCCATCTGCAGAAGGATCGTTGCTGCCTGGAGCATTTGACCAAACCTGGTATACATTGCAATCAAGGCGTTGCAAACATATACTTGAAAAGAATGAGCTGATTTCAGTACAGCAGCGTGGATCTCTTTCCCTAGCTTTGCATACGATAAATCTTGACAGGAAGTGAGAGCGGAAACAATAGTGTAGCTGTTGGAGGCAGGACCGTTGATTTGCATTTCTCTGAACAATTCAAAAGTCTCCAAAGATTGCCCGGACGTGGAATATGAAGACATAATAGAATTCCAGAGAACAGCATCTCCTTTGCCTTCTGATGCGTCAAAGAGACGCCTTGCTGCGCTTAGGTCATCATTCTTAGCATACATGGAAACCAAAGCGTTGACTATAAAATCTGTTGAGGTGTAGTTAAGTTTAACGAGGAAAGAATGAAGGTGAGTGCCAGTCCGGATATCTCTAAGTTTGCAACAGGCTTTAAGCAAGAGAGGAAAAGAGTGAAGATGAATAGGAAGGCCCTGAAGCCGCATATTCCGATAGACAGAAAGAGCTGAAGCAGGTTCACCGTTGGAAACATAAGCTCCAATCATGGCATTCCATGCGAAGGCAGTTCTGTCACGCATTTCGTCAAACACTTTCTCTGCGTCATCCACAGACCCACACTTACCGTACATAAACACAAGCTTACCAGCCAGAAAATCAAATTCAATAGCTGGGAAAGTCTTCAAAAGGCGGGAATGTAGCTGCCGACCTTGAGAGATAGCTCTGCTTTTGCCACAAAGCTCAAGAACGTAGCCATAGGCTTCGATCGAAGAGTGATCGTGCAGCCGCTGAAAAGCTTCGCTTAGGCCTCCATCGAAACAAGTAAGCTTCGATGAGTTTGTCCGGATTCTGCTCAGCTTGGGACGGCGTGATAGCTCTGTCGGAATACTACAATGGAGTCCAAACGTCGGAATCGAAATTGCCGAAGCAGAATACATATTGGTACAAGGGACGGGAAAATTCTTGCTCAGTACTTGTCTCATTTTTTGTTTTGTTTGTTCCCAAAGTAATCGCATTTGTTAATACCAAACCCATTGATTCTTCAAATATGGGCTAGGCCCATCTTCAACAACCGTCACATTACTTGACCACGTACTGTATATTTTATTAAAACACGATTAGATACACATACACTACAATAAGAAGGATGCGTGGACGACCGAATCAAAAACCTTATTCTAAACACTTAAAACCAAAAACATCAAAATCAAAGGGCTGGCAGAAATGAGAGACGATCAATTTATTTATTCACAAGTTGGTTGGCTAAGCGGGTTTCGGGTACTCACAGAGAAATAAAGTAATGGGCCAAGAGAATAGAGATGAAGGAGAGGGTGAGTCTCGCACGTCATCAATTATCATATAATCATGCGTTGTTTCGTTTTTTTTTATTGACATCTTTTTCTGAAGGAAAAAAAATGGGGAAGATGATCAACTTCTCTGCCATTCTCCTCCTGATCTTATTAGTTTCCACAGGTACTCCATATATATCCATCTCGATCTGTAATAACGTGTTGGTAATTAATTATTGTTGTGTAGACATAGTACATACATACAAACATACATAAATATAGGATTAATGGAGCAAGGAGAAGCCCAAGCGCAAGCGCAAGGGTGTGAGTGGGAATGCAAGCATCTACCAAATTTCAAGTGTTGGTTGGGTACGGCGGGACATGACCTTTGCCATGACTTGTGCAAGTACGAAGGAGCCGTTACCGGCTTTTGCGTCTCTGGCCTCCCCGGCTGCCTTTGTCGCAAGGCGGGCTGCTCCTAATCCTCAAGCAGTGATATTTTTATGCCGTTTTAATTTACACGTAAAAGAAGAACGAAGAATATGTCCTTGTTTTTAATATGGTTGTGATTGGGTGCTATGTATTGTGATAATTAATAAACACCATGTTTGATGTTATCCTATACTCTATAATCATACACATCGTTGATTTTCATTACTCGAATATTATACTACTACTACTATTGTTTAGTGTTACTATATTCTGACAGGAACCCAAAAAACCTAACTTAATTGTTTCACATTAGCCACATCTTCTTCCTCCAAGCTGTCGTCGTTCATCAGTAACTCATCCCAAAACCTGTCGTCGAGCTTCCCTCTCTCCGGACCATCAGTCCGCTGCCGTCCATATCCTTGCATCTCTAGCGCCAGAGCCTCCAGCTCCGACACGTGCTCCACGGATTCCGTTTTGACCAAGCTAGTCTGATCAATGGCTGCCTCATCTAGCTCCTTACTCTGCTCGAGAAGCTGCTGCAGAAGCGAGGGGTTCTGCACCGTGTGCCTCAAGAAGGACATCATATGCTTCTGTTTCTTCTCTGCTCCATTAACCCTCTTCTCCATGGCTCGGACGTAGCCTCTCGCTCTCTGCTCCTCCTGTCTGAGCCTCGAGATCTCCATCAAGAGGGCATTCCTCTCTTCTCGGAGCTGTGGAAGCTCAACGCAGGGGGGATGTCCGTCGGGTTGAGAGTGCTGGAGGGAGGGAGGAGAAGATGAGAACGTTCGTCGCTTGATGCTTTTGAGAAGGTCTCTCTGGCCCATCAAGAAACCTTCATTCATAAACTCCCATCTCTCTGCCTCGATCTTTCTGAATCCCTGCTCATCAATAATAGGATTATCAAATATTCGAGTAACTTTTTGCTGGCGGCGTCTTCTTATGTAACTAATAAAGAACCTGCCAGCCTACTGCACCGTAAAAACTCTTAACATTATCTTCACCTTTTCTAATAAAAATTATTGGTGGAACTTGACTATTTTATTTCAAGTTGATATGGATAAAGTTTCCAGAACTTATGAAACCTTCATATCACACCAAATATGAAATTCTCGGTTTAAACAACGAATTTCACAATAGAAGTCAAATTAATTACCATTTTGGAGTATAATTGGAGACCGAACGCATCTTCCAGGTCCTCATTTACTATTAAGATAAAGGGCACACACTTTTGACAGCCAAACAAAAAAAAAAGACCATGACAATGACGTATAGTGGAGGAACAGAAATACTTACATAAGTGTTGAGTTGTCTGACGAAGCTGGAGAAGTTGTTGTGCTTGAAGTATGGCGGGAGAATAGTGGCGGAGAATGAATGTGGATCCCACACGACAAAACTAGTGCCTACCCTATTCCAAGACACAATTTGGTTATTTAATTAAGTTTCAACTCAAAACAAATTCATATCTTTTATATATTATATAAGATTCTTTATAACATCGAATCGATGTTTGATATTTATGTTTAATACACTCTCTCGAGAGATGATAGTTATTTTATACCAGAGATCTTAGTAGTTTGGTCAAGGATCGGTAGACCAACTATTAATTCGGATTGATTATAAATCGGACTGAACATGTGTGGATCGGACTCTGATACCATATTTGATTATGAACTTACAACTCAAAATCTATTGGTAATAAGTGAAGTGGTTCATATCATTTATATATTATACAAAATCTATACAAAATCTATTCCAACATACACAATGTGTGACATTGGATACGGAAAAGGCTGTTTCATGCAAACCATAGGCAGCGACATTGAGTAAAGTAAAGGTAAATATCGTTCTTAGAACTTTCCGGAACTTAAAATACTTAATGAGGAAAGTAAAGGTCAAAATTCCATGAGATATTTTAGTAATAATTTAATTTGTAAAAACATGTAAAGTACCATTCAAGTATATACAAGGCTTAAGAACGTACATAACAACCATTTTAAATGTATACGCACGTATATTATGATTTCAATTTCTCTGTTTAATTGGTTTAAATCTAGAAATTAGGAGAATTATTTGAAATAATTATAATTGATTTTTAGTTGTTATTAAATTTTAGGGGAATTAAATTAGTTGAATTTAATGATTCAAATTCAATGTAGAAATAAGGGAAACTAAAATTAGAGGAATTTAATGAATTAAAAAGTTGAATTTAATTAAATATTTAAATCTCCTAATGTCTATGTGTAAATAATTAAAATAATAAAATTTGATCTATCAAATAATTTCCCTAATTTCTAAGTTTAAACAATTAAATTGAAAATTAAAATCATAAGATATATAAATAAGCATGTGTACATTTGAAATGGTTGTTGTTTACTAGAAAACGCTTGTTAATGTACATAAGATGTTGAGTTCAAGCATAGATAAAACATAATTTTTAAAAGTAATAAAATCTACAAAACATAGAATATATAAATAAATATATGTACATATATGTCTGTAATCCACTACTAAATGTCTTTTCATTTCATTCTAAGACTCCATGAAACCAACTCGAAACCATTTTTTCAAAAGAAAATTGATTTGAGGAAGTGCTGAAAACAAACGTCGTTACACCTATAAAAATCCATTAACACTTGGTAAATTGTTTAAATAAAAATCGATTATTTTCCCAAACCCGAACTCCCAAGTACCTCTTGGATTGAGAACTGCCGCGTCGTCTTGAATGTCTCGTGGGGTGTGCCTGACCTGTTGACATGATGATTGATGACCATGTGATGTGACTGCTTACGTCGCTCTAATGCAACTTGAATAATTATTGTTAAACTTGGGAAAACGGAAATAAGGATTTTTAACTCTGATCTTTGACCTTTCAACATTGAAATGGCGATGAAGTACATGAAAGGAAGTAAATAACGTGGAATGTTAGGGAAAATCCAGGTGTCAAGAGATGAGCCGTTAGATTATTAAATTAGTGGACGTATCGGGAAGCTTCTGCCTCTACATCATCTTCTTCTTCCGTCGATCCCAATTCGATCGCATTTTAGTGAAAATTGTCTCAAGGCAAAGTTGAGATTGACAGAGAGGGAAGATGTGGAAGTATGATGATTTGGAGTCGGGTCAGACGCCTCTGTACCCGATGATGTTGGAGAGCCCGGAGCTCCGATGGTCTTTCATCCGGAAGGTCTATTCCATCATCTCCATCCAGTTGGTCGTCACAATCGCCGTCGCCGCCACCGTCGTCACGGTTCATCCAATTTCTGTGTTCTTCACGACCACCGGCGCCGGTTTTGCTCTCTACATCCTTGTGATTTTCACTCCGTTGATCGGTAAATTACTTGTGAATCTCTCTCTCTCTATATCATTGGCTTATCTGAATCTAAATATTCTCTAATGATTTTTTGATTACAGTTATGTGTCCTCTGTATTACTATCACCAGAAGCACCCAGTGAACTACGTATTGCTGGGGATTTTCACCGTCTGTATAGCCTTTGCGGTTGGCTTGACTTGCGCCTTTACAAGCGGGAAGGTGATTCTCGAGTCTGTGATTTTGACCTCTGCTGTGGTCATTTCCCTCACTCTCTACACTTTCTGGGCCGCCAAAAGAGGCCATGACTTCAACTTCCTTGGACCCTTCTTGTTCGGTGCCATCGTTGTGCTTATGGTCTTTTCCTTCATCCAGGTATCATCTCTTCTCTTCTCTTCTCTTGCTTATTATATGTTGTTCCATTCATCATCACACCCTCAATCTCATGCCTGCAGATTCTGTTCCCTTTAGGAAAGATCTCCGTTATGATCTATGGTTGTTTGGCATCCATCATCTTCTGTGGATACATCGTATATGATACCGACAACTTGATCAAAAGGCACTCTTATGACCAGTACATCTGGGCTGCTATTTCTCTTTATTTAGATGTCATTAATCTCTTCCTTTCTCTCCTCTCTCTCTTAAGGGCTGCTGATTGTTAAGCCACACACTTTGTTTTTGCTCTCTATTTCATATGTCACTCTTCTTTTATCTTCTAACAATTCTGGATTGTAAAGAAATATTGAATGCTGCAATACATTCTACATCTGGTCAATTAATGCAACCAAAATTATATTACAAAAGGGAAACTCCTCTACTTGTTGATGTTTCAAACTATCCTTATCATAGCAACTTCCATAGCGCCTCTACTTCTCTCCTTGTTTGTGTTTTTAAGGTGCCATCCATTTCGACATGGAAATTTTTTGTTTCTTCTCCGCAGCAATGGCAACAAGGCGACCAACTCCCTGAGTCCATATATCGTATTCTCTTTGGTTTCTGCACTCGAATTCAATTACCCTCTTTGTTTCAGTCTTCAACCCGAAGTACCGATGCTTGTCTCCGTTGAACAGATCCCTCCCAGCCCATGCAGGTACATCCCTTTTCACTTCCAGCACCATATCTGCAATGCAAGTCCAAATCAAAAGACTTATTACTTGTATCATCTTTCTGGCTTTAGGCTAATATATAGACAGAGGAACCTACGTTTCTTCTTCTTTGTGAAGGTCCCTCCCACGTGTTTACTTTTCATTTTCAGCATAACTTGGCCTGCTTTGTTGATGTAGACAGACACAATCTTCCAGTGGAGATCACCTGCTTTCATAATTTAAAGATTAACAACATTTCCTTTTTACTCATCTCACAACAGCTCACTTGTTTAAGTGTAGCTTTTGTGTACCTCCACGAGTTCGTTTGAGGAGTTCAGTGCCTTTAGCTAGTATTTCCTGGTTACATACGCTAAGGAAGTCTTCCCCTGACATAGGTAACTCTCCACTAAAACTGCTATCACTATGCTTTGTATCAACCTGGCCACACAACGCTGAACTTGTTCCTTTCTCGGCTGGTAAGACAGGAGCTATGCTCCATACTTCTTTCAGCGCTCTTGCCTTCAATGTAGCTGCTCCTCGCAGAGCTGTAAACAGAGGATGTGTTCACATATAGATTCTCAAGAGAAGCAACTTTGAATATGTTAACATACAATGTTAACATACAATACCTGTAGCAGCAGCTGCAGTGAGTGTGACAATGTCGTCATGGGACTTAACATTCACTGCAGAGCTCACTACGGATGTCAAATGATCCCTTTCTGCTCCCATGTTTTCTGCAGCCTCGACACACTGAGCAGCCACCAGTGCAGCTGCAGAAGCCATGGCCATGTCAATTCTGGTCATCTGTTCGTTTTTACAAGGTGAAGAAGCAGCTGTCGCTGCCGCTACAGCTGCCACAGCAGATGCAACCGCTGCAACAGAAACAGCTGCATGGACCTGTGCATTGTGAGTACGGCTCTCTTCTTTCTTCTTTTCTTTACGGTCCTTGAGCCACCTTCCTACTGTCTTTGGGGCGGCTCCAGGCACCGGGGTGTTGCTCCCGTTTCCAGTGGTACCACGGCTGCCTCCTGTGCCAGAGAAGAGAGGCTGTATGGTGTTGTGGGTGCGAAAATACTGTAAGGGTTACGTAAAAAACAGTAGGATTGGTTAAGATAAACTAAGTCAAGGAAATTCTAACCAGCATTAACTTTTGGGATTGTAGGAGAAATGGAATGCCAAAGAAAATGAGGAGAAATCAATAGAGATAAAGTGACTAATGTCAGACTGTAATATAACATTTCCCGATAACTTTCTCAAAACTGGAGAAACATAAAGGAGCTATAGGCGTTAGTCACATTCCTATTCCCGTGTGCAAAAATGTCTGTAATATTTATCTCTCCTATTGCTTATCATCTAGTAAAAGCGTTGGAGACATTAATAACTAAGAACTAGAGACATCAAATACATATCGCCTTTAATGATCGCTGACAGGCTTTAGTGCGTCGGCCGATCCTTGCATTTCCTTAAATTATGGTAAAGACTCCATTTTAAGGAGAACTTTTGCAACTAGAAAAAGATTAGTCACACATATATGCCCTAATATTAATATGGTGTACTATAGGGTTTAGGAAATATTAGTTGATTTTTGCGTGGGTGAAGTGAGTGAAAGGCTAAACACTGGTGGTAAAGTGGAGAGTCAAAGTCAAATCTGTTTTTTTGTCTGGAAAAATAAAGGTTTCTTCTGCATCTGCTTTCACTTGGCTGTACTTTTATCTTGCTCGTTTTTTTTTTCTGTTAAAACTTTGCTAACAAACTCGTAAGTATGTATGAGACTTGCGTTCTATTAAAAGATGTTATCGGGACTCGCAAAAAGGTGAATCAAGGACTAGACATAGCATTGTGGAAGGAGTACCTTGACGACGTCGTCGAAGTCATCGGATGGGGAGATGGGAGGACTGTCTGTCTCCGTAAAAGAACCGCCGCCGTTGAGTGGACCGCTACTGTGTGATAACCTCCCTGACGTTAACGGTGAAACCTCCTTCATTTTCAAACAGAAACTCATCAAGATCGCAGCTATAAAACAGTGTGTGTTTGAAAATGTGTAAACGTACCGATTGAGACATTATGCGCTCAAGAACAAGCTGTGAAGTGGCGGAGGCCGCGAACGAGAACTGGCTTCTAACACCGCTACTGTTCTCCGGCGGACATTCTTCTTTCTCAGAGTTGAGAGTTTCTTCCGGTATTGGAGTATTAACGGAAGAGGGAGGCCTGTTGGTGGTCGGCGTTGATTTGGCGGTGTGGAGAGCTCTGGAGACTTCTAAGGCAGAAACGCTCCAGGATCTTGACAAGAACTCCATTGGGCCTCGCGGGCTTTCCGGTAGTTGAGTACTACCGGCGCCTGAAGAAAATATCTCCGGGCGGCGAGAGCTGTTGATCGGATTTGGCCTTCTAAGTTCTCTCTCCATATTCCCTCTGTTAACTTTTCTTAGACTTCAGAGCTTAACAAAGAAACGAGTGTTTGTGTGTGTAACTGTGTATATAGACCCAAAAAAAAAAAAAAAAAGAGAGTTTAGGTGTCTCACTGTTTTCTTCTTTTCTAAAAAAGAAAATTTAATAATTTGGTTGAGAGTAGAAGTACTCTTCACATACATATATAGTCGTTGCATAAAATAATGGATGCTAAAAAAAAGATGTCGCTTTTCAATTATAAGGTCGCGCCTTTCCAATTGTTTAATACACATAAATTTTACTTTAGACGGATCAAAGAGTCTTAAATAAAGGATGGAATAAAGTCATCCTTGTATTTTAATAAAATAATCACAATATTGGGATGGCAGAGCCGTAGACATAGATTAATATAGGACATTTAGGTTTAAAAAAGGGCTGTTTTTGCGTTTTGGAGTCTCGTTAATTAATAAAGAAATGCGGTTAGATCATTAAGAGATCATGGAGGTAATCAGAGAGTGAAAATGATATTATACTCAAATGAACTATGTAGTATTAGAGAATGTTTGTTTGCTGTAAATGATTTAGATTAGGAGAAAATTGGTGGGGGGAGTGTGGGACAAAGACTCTTTGATGAGAGTAAGAAGTTAAACGACTGTGTTTGATGATCAGTATGTTAATTTGGTCCCTCGCCTCGGCCTTGCACTTGCTCACTCTTCCCTTTTCGCTTTGGGTTTGAAACACAAATCTGTGACCTTTGAGTACATTCACTGATTTCACACATGCTGCTTCGCGTGCTTTCCCTTACGTCACCTTCTCTGTCTCTTTTCCACTTCAATACCAACTTTGTAATTATTTATTTTCATTCATATTAATACTATCTAAGGATCCAAGGTTTTTTAATAAGCATATCTTTAGGCTAGACCGAATATTATTAATTGTTGTTATATGCACATTAATCTGAGAGTATATATCGGATATTCAAAAATATTAAGCACATCTAAGCTAATATGCGCCGGGGATAGCCAGGTGCCGGAGGTAAGCTTTATTCGGCCCGGAGCATATCATGTGTGTATATATACGTTATATAGTATAATATCTATAAATTAATAAGCTCTATAAATTAATAAATTTTTACATTCTCATATTTAACTGGTATAATAATTGACATATTTCGATAAGATAATAAAATAATAATTTTTTAAAAAAAATTATGTAAATATATGGTCTAATTAATAACATAAATTAATAATGTAATATATAATAGTGAAATATGATTATAATGTTTTTTATTTATTAGTTAATATGTAATTTTGTTAGAGTTTATTTCTATTTTTTTTAAAATATCAAAATATATGATATCTTTTCCTCAAATTACATCAAAAATAGTTTAAAAAATTATATGTAATGATTATTTTCTAATGTATAAATATATCAAAACACATCAAAGTATTATTTTTATTTTCTATTTTTTATATAATATTTTAAAATTTTAAAAAACTCTTTATAAATTAATAATTTATTAATTTATTAATTTATGGATAAATTAATATGTGTCTAAATTAATAAAATTCTCATGTATATGTTTTAATTTATATGCTGAAGGTGGGTGACCACTTAACAAAGGTACATCCTTTATTACTTTAGCTCTGTCTAATTCTAGGGATACCCACATTTACTATTCTTTATAATCCCTTAGAATGTGTGATTTTGTCTCTCTGACTATTCCTTGGCTTGCAATCATTGTTCTTGTTTGGACGTTTTGTATTTTATACCAATTAAAATTGAATGTAATCAGCACTTTTTGAGTGATGAATTCTCGTTTCCATCATATTGTTGCTTTTAAGTGGTAGTGTTATTCTATCTTCTTTTGCTTTTGATTTTTGCTTACAACTATACCTACACAATATTCGTTTCAATGGTTTTGAAACCCAAGGTCCCTTTCGATGCAAAAGCACTTTCCAAGTCAAAGCAAGCATCTTTGAAGGGAGAAAGTTTCAAACTTTGTTTTGAATTCACAAATTAAGAGACTTGCGAGCAAAACCCTTTCGTCGATTTGATCTACACGTACAAACTAGTCCTGAAAAAACGATAAATCAAAAAATCTAAAAGAAAAAAAAAAAAGAAGAAGATTGATTCTCTAAATAAATCTGTGTTGAGGCAGCTTTTACTTTAATAAAACCATTTTGTTTTAATGCGACGCTTGGAAACAAAGAAACAAACACAGAGATGTACATAAGCTTGCAACAGCATCGGGGTAGACGCAACAGGAACATAAACAGGCTACAGAGAAAGACTGAAGAAGAGAAAAAGTAAAGAAAAAAAAAGGCATGATTGAAAGAGAGAGCTTTTGACTGAGAAAAGGATGTAACAGGTTTTAGTGTTTTGGCTCCAACATCGAAGCACACAGGACGAATCCCAACCCTCCCTTTAACTTTAATCTCTCTCAGAAGCAACATTCTTTGGCTCATTCTTCTTGGCTTCAACTAACCACAATGCACAAATAGTTCTGAATTTGACTAGCTAACGATTAGACGAGTTATTTACCTGGGGGGTTTCCTTATACATGCGTCAGGAACTAGGATCTATGTCTATTAGATTGCAAGCCACTTCCTCCGTAGTACTGCTTTGTTGTTTCTTGAGAAAACTCGGCAAATGTCATCCCATCCCTTAAACGAGACGATAGAGGTGGAACAATTTTCTGTAAATCTGTTTTAGGGACCTCATCCGTACCAGGGAGCTGTCTCTGTAGATGTTCCATTGTATATTCTGAGACTGAGAAAGTTTGGCTCCACTTTGGCTGTAAGAACACCACAAATGTCTCACGGCTTATGTGCTCCAGCTTCTCTGGTTTGCACACACAGTGAAGGGTCGACCGTAGCTTCCCTTTGGACAAAATATTAGCAGATTCTCCAATTTGAACTATAAAACTGTCTTGTGGAGTCTTGACCATGTAAAATTTGTTCTTGTTGGGATGATAAATCCGCAGATAAGAATGGCTACTCATCAAAGTGCATTCCTGGTAGGAATACGATGATAAAAACATAGGATCCGTGATAATAGTAAAGATGCCATAGTCGTAATGCCACTGTTGCCAAAGATTGAAGTGACTCTCACTCAAGCCAGCACCATTTATATGGTTCATCTCTTGCTCAGAGGCATTCTGGTCTCTTGTCTTGCTTGATACTCGTTTGCCAGATTGGTTTACCCTCCTGGCTTCTCTGAGAGCACATTTATCTGCAGGGGAGTGGTAATGTATGAGACGCCCTTTAGCTGTGCAAGACTCCAGTAAACTCTCTTCCAGCAACCCTCCACCAATCTCCCTATCGCATACACGGGCAATCGACAATCCCAATTCCCTCATGCAAAGACCTAGTTCCTTAAATGCATCACCAAGATTATTGAATTCATCATCATCCTCCTGGAAGTCCAGTTTTGCGCCAATGCCATAAGCAGCCTCATCATACCACAGCTTTCTCTGAGAAGACAACGAAGTGCGTTCATGATTGAGCTGCATTGCAAAAGACGAAACATCTCGTTCTGGATTCTTCAGAGGAACGTCGCTACCCAAGTGGTGATCCTTTGAGAGTAACCAACCATTAATGAACGAACACACAGAATCAGTATCACTGATTAACATTAACAGGTCAAAGAAAGTTCCAATCTTGAGATAAAAGCACCAATCCTACTTGGTCTAGCGCCAACAACAATTTGGATATATGTTTAATAATGTAAATCGGTAAACATAGGTTGAAATTGCCGGCGGTAATGATTACCTTGAGAATTCGATTCCGCTTGTCCGGATCAAGTAGAGCAAGCTTCCTAGCCATTGGAAGGAGTTGACGGCGAAGAAGGGCGGAGCCAAGAACGCCGGTGATACAAAGAAGGCCTGGACCGGTGGGACCAAGGGCTTCCATCACGTTTCTCGATATCCACTGACAGCGTTTTTGGTCTCTTGAAGAAGAAGATTGAAAGCGAGAGGACAAGAGAAGATCCGACAAGGACAGTTCAAAGGGTTGAAGAATCTCTGCTTCTGCCATGTCTTCTCTGCACAGCCTTTCTCTTTCACCTTCACTGTCACTGTAAATTCTTGTAGTCCAGCATATTTTAATATATTTATCACTATATTCAAATTGTCCATTTTCACAATTAAGTGGCCCAACGCGGCCCATCAAGTACGCTCTTAAGTGGCCAGATTCTCACAGAATACAAGAGATCAAGTCAAAGTTCGAGGACTTGTACGGTCTCCCTAATTGCTGCGGAGCCATTGATACAACGCACATCATCATGACTCTCCCGGCTGTGCAAGCATCAGATGACTGGTGTGACCAGGAGAAGAACTACAGCATGTTCTTACAAGGAGTCTTTGATCACGAAATGAGATTTCTCAACATGGTTACTGGCTGGCCTGGCGCCATGACCGTCTCCAAGCTACTCAAGTTCTCTGGCTTCTTCAAACTCTGTGAAACCGCTCAGATTTTAGACGGAAATGCTATAACTCTGTTTCAAGGAGCCCATGTTAGAGAATATGTTGTTGGAGGGATCAGTTACCCGCTTCTTCCTTGGCTTATAACTCCTCACGAAACCCATCATCCCTCTGTTTCCATGATGGCCTTCAAGGACACTCATCACAAGGTGAGATCAGTCGCAGCTACCGCCTTTGCACAGCTTAAAGGAAGCTGGAGGATTCTGAGCAAGGTTATGTGGAGACCAGACAGGAGGAAACTACCTAGTATCATACTGGTGTGTTGTTTATTGCATAACATCATTATCGATTGTGGGGATTATCTGCAAGACAATGTTCCTTTATCCAGTCATCATGACTCTGGTTATGCAGACCGGTACTGCAAGCAGACCGAGCCGCTTGGTAGTGAGATCAGAGGATATCTGACTGAGTATTTAATGAGGTGAGGATCCTAACCTTGGGTTAATTAAGATCTCCATCTCTTCTTAAAGGCCGTACTAAGCCCGTTGAACCATTCAGCAACAGTTTAGTGACAGCCCGAGAAATATCCATCAAAATATGTTAGTATAAAACTTTTCGTCAAAGTCTAAATACCAGATTAGCAGCATGCTTGATTAAGAAGACATTGCCAATTGGACCTAAAAAAAGAATCGATTCATTCTTGAAGGTGATAATTTCCCAAACTGAAACGTTTTTTTTTTTTTTGAAACGATGTTAATACTGTTTTTTATTTTTTTATTTGGTGTGTTTTGACTTTTGGGTAGTTGGGTTCCTCTATATTATCTGCGTTGAAAGTTTGTGATTCAAAATTCTACAAAAAAAGGTATATGCTCCTGGGTGCGTATCGGTTTTCGTTATATGTGAATAACGGGCGAAGATTCCCAACATATTCACATGACAAAATTTTAAAACTATACAGACTACACCAATTAAGTAATTTTTTTTTTAATATGAATATATAATTAAATTAGTAATCTCAGAGAGAGTCGTGATACGGTTATTAAAGTAGTGGACCTTTGGTTTTGAATGATTGATAGCGTCACAAATCAAGAAAAAGTTGTCCATTTTTATTTGTATAGGTATTATATAAATCGGATGTAAATTTACAAGAAACTCACCTTCTTTCATGTATCATAAATATGTCATTAATGTATGATATAATATGATAAGAAATGGCGACAAATGTATCTCAAAGGTCGGGGAGAGAGTTTTGAATAAAATAAACATGTTATAAATGCGAGAAGGAATTATTGATTGATTCCAAAACCTTTTAAACAGCATGAGATAATATCCCATAACATTCAGTGTAAGGCAAAAAAAAAATACAAAACATAAAATGTTGTGATATAGGAAAATTATCTTTCTTTCTGTAAAGCTTAGAAGAGTAAATTTCTATGTTATTGAAAATAAATGTAAAATGAAGACTATAAGAAGTGTAATGGAAAGATAAAATCATAACTAGGTACTAAATTGCATAGGTAAATAAGATAGAGAATAAAGGTTATGTTTGATAAAAGCCAAAGATTGGGTGAACGAATGAGTAAAAAAAAACTATCAACGGCGAGAGAGGAAGTGGGGAGAATTACAAAATGAATGAGAAGAAAACGAAAGGCAAAGAAGGAGGACACAGAAAGCTCTGTTTTGTCTGAAGAGTTTCCTTAATAATAAAATAAAAGAAAAGGGGCAGTGAAAGTGTCAAAAAGACAGAAGATGAGTTGGTGTCCCTTTTCCTTGTTCTGAAACTCCTCAAATAACTTTTTTCTTTTGGTACAGACCACCCTTCTTTAATCCATATTCATCTTCTTCTTCTTCTTCTTCTTCTTCTTCAATCCATCTTCTTCTTCTTCTTCCTCTTCTTCTTCTTCTTCCAGTTTCGTTTCTATCTCTCTCTATTATATTTCTCCTTTTTTTTACCTTTCCACCACATAATTTTTTTTTCTGTTGTTGAAAAAAACCTAACTTGCTTTGTCCTTAACTCACTGATTAAAGACCATAATTTCTCCCCTCTCCGATTCTTCTTCATCTGAGTATTATTGGTGGGTTTTCAAAGCCTTACTCTGCTTAATTAGGAAGCCGTCAGAGTAATCAATGGCGTCTGGCGGGGGAGACGCGGATAAATCAGCGGATCCTAAATTAGGCGGTGTTGGGAGCAGGAGCGCTGGAGAAGAACGATACTTCAGGGCCGATACACTGGATTTCAGTAAATGGGATTTGCATATGGGTCAAAGCTCTAGTAGCGTAGTCAAGTCTGGTTCGACTAGAGCTCCGCCGCCGCCGATGCAGGAATGGGAGATTGACCTTTCGAAACTCGATATGAAGCACGTCCTCGCTCACGGCACTTATGGCACTGTCTACCGCGGTGTCTACGCCGGCCAAGAAGTAGCAGGTCCGTCTTTTCTTTTACTAGTATTAGCCGTTAGGTCTTTAGGGGGTCTGACTCATATTTATGATTTGCAGTCAAAGTGTTAGATTGGGGAGAAGATGGTTACGCCACAGCTGCTGAAACCACTGCTTTGCGTGCTTCCTTTGAGCAAGAGGTCGCCGTCTGGCAGAAGCTCGATCATCCCAACGTTACAAAGGTATGTTTGCTTTTACGCCACGCCTTTTGATTTGATTCATTAAAGATTAACTCTTTCTTTCTTTTTTTCTTTCTTTTGCTTGCAGTTTATAGGAGCATCCATGGGAACCTCTGATCTCAAGATCCCTCCTTCTAATGATTCTGGGGGACGTGGTAACGCTGCACATCCTGCCAGGGCCTGTTGTGTTGTCGTTGAATATGTTGCCGGAGGCACTCTTAAGAAGTTCCTCATCAGAAAATATAGGTCCAAACTACCCATCAAGGATGTCATTCAGCTAGCTTTGGATCTTGCTAGAGGGTAACCTCACTCTTTGAAACTAATCGGACATGACAGAAAAAAAAAAAAAAAAAAAATGATGCATCCTTTATACCTTTCTTTTGGTCTTAGGCTGAGTTACCTCCACTCCAAGGCGATTGTACATCGGGACGTCAAGACAGAGAATATGTTGTTAGAAACTAACAAGACGCTGAAGATCGCTGATTTCGGGGTAGCTAGAGTGGAAGCTCAGAACCCTCAAGACATGACGGGTGAAACTGGAACACTTGGATATATGGCACCAGAGGTATATTGTATAGAAAGCCCACATCAAATCCCTTCAATTTCGTAACTGCAAAGAAATAAGAGGTTAGCTTTTTTGGTGGATAGGTTCTTGAAGGAAAGCCTTACAACAGAAAATGTGATGTGTATAGCTTTAGTGTATGCCTTTGGGAGATATATTGCTGCGACATGCCCTACGCTGACTGTAGTTTTGCTGAGATCTCTCACGCCGTTGTTCATAAGGTTCCTTTCTCTCTATATTTCCTTAAGAGTTCATCCAATGGTTATAGCTAATAATCAGGAAATGTAATACCCTTACTGTTTTCTCAGAATCTGAGACCAGAGATTCCAAAATGCTGTCCAAGTTCGGTGGCAAACATCATGAAGAGATGCTGGGACCCAAATCCTGATAGGCGGCCAGAGATGGAGGAGGTGGTGAGGCTGCTGGAAGCAGTTGACACAAGCAAAGGTGGTGGAATGATAGCTCCAGACCAGTTCCAGGGGTGCCTCTGTTTCCTTAGACCTCGTGGCCCCTGACTTCTCTCTCTCTCGCTCTTCTTTCCTTCCTTTTTGAGAGCTGCGTGATTCTTGAATTTTGTCTTTGAGAGTTGGATTTGTGTGGTTTTAGTCATAAGGATATCTCTCTCTCTACTCTCTCTCTCTCTCTCTCTCTCTCTCTACTCTCTATGTATTTATACTACACACAGACAGTGAGTCAGCCACTCGTGTAAAATTTGATAAAGCTTGATTTTTGTGTTTTTGCTCTGATGATGTTGGTTCGAATTTAATAGAGAGAGTAGAGACACTAATAAGAGGAAGAAAGACACGACTTATACTTGAGTAGAGGGTGTGGTTGAAAGATAAAAAAGGATTGGGCTGATTTTGTTATTTGTATTAAAGAGAAAGGTCTAAACCTACTTATAACACTTGTAAACAAAACATACAACAGTACAATGTTTTTGCCTTGAGACTCTTAAAGAGAAAAGACAGGTTGGGTTTTGTAAGTCCAGTTTTCTCGTATCATCACACTGCACACGCTTGAGTGAGGTGGGGGTTGTTGGGAACTCGGTCCAAGTCGACTCAAATGATGAGCGGAAGCTCCAAGGCGTCATTTTGCTCGATGAAAGATTTCCTCAAGGAGACAGGCGGGTTTGCGGTTATAGACGGAGGGCTTGCGACGGAGTTGGAGAGACATGGAGCAGATCTCAACGATCCTCTCTGGAGCGCCAAATGCCTTCTCACTTCTCCTCACCTCATTCACACCGTAAAGCCCCTCTCTTTCTCCTTCAATTTCCATTTTTTCCCCCAGTGAAATCTGAATCTATCGTATTGCGGAAATCTATCTGCTGGACAAAGCTTTCGGCTTTTTTTTGCTTTGGGAGTGTGTGTGAATATAATATAAACCCTAGATTTAGATTTAGTTTGAATGAATGAGGAAACAAAGCTTCTGCTTGTCGTGGGATTGTGTGGATGAAACAAAGCTTTCTGATATCCATTAAGAAGCTGACAGTATTTAAAGCTGTCAACCATAACCCCGTTTCCTGCTTCATTCGGTGCCTTATTCTGTGGGAGTATCTCATTTTGTAATTCCAGAAGTATAGGGTCTTTTATCTTCCATGATTTCTATTGTATTTATTAGTGCAAGTGGTCCTGTGGCTAAGCTAGCTTTAGTTTAATTCAAATTTTAAATTCCAGTGTTAACATTGCTATGCTGCTTGTTTTTCCTCATCGACCAGGTGCATCTTGATTACCTTGAAGCTGGTGCTGATATTATCTCCAGCGCTTCTTATCAGGTCCTTTCTCTTTCTCTTCATCTTTCTGTATATCTCTCTCTCTCTCTCTCGTTTTTTGGACACTAAAACGTGGATTCATGATCAATCGCAACAGGCCACGATTCAGGGCTTTGAAGCTAAGGGCTTTTCAAGAGAAAAAAGCGAATCTTTGCTTCGAAAGAGCGTAGAAATAGCTTGTGAAGCTCGTAACACCTACTATGACAAATGCGGAATCAAGGATGATAAGATTCGCCCTATATTAGTCGCAGCATCAGTAGGTAGCTACGGTGCTTATTTGGCTGATGGCTCAGAATACAGGTTATTCCTTCTTTTTCATATTTCATCTATTCTGATTTGATTTTTGCTTTTTCTGGATTTCATTTACTCCTGCATTATCTTCTTTTAACTCTTGGTGGTGCTTGTGTTACTCTCTATCAGTGGAATCTATGGTGATTCCATTACGCTGGAAACACTCAAGGATTTTCACCGTAGACGGGTCCATGTTCTGGCAGAGTCTGGTGCCGATTTAATAGCATTTGAGACCATTCCAAACAAGCTAGAGGCTCAGGTATTGACAGCATCATTACAATTGACATATTGTAGTAAGTAGATGTACCCTTTGTTTTGATCTTTTGGTGGGTTTGTTTTCTGTAGGCATTTGCTGAGCTGTTAGACGAGGGAGATGTGAAGATTCCTGGGTGGTTTTCATTTAACTCCAAGGATGGCGTGAATGTGGTTAGCGGGGATTCCATCAAGGAGTGTATGGCCATAGCTGAAACCTGTGAGAAAGTAGTAGCGGTTGGAATCAACTGTACCCCTCCGAGATTCATCGAGGGGCTAGTTTTGGAGATAGAAAAGGTGGGTGGCCTGGATCAAGACATTGTTATTTGTATTTGTAGAGAGACCCTAAAAGGTTTGCGTAACGTGTAGGTGACGAGCAAGCCCATACTAGTGTACCCAAACAGCGGAGAGAGCTATGATGCTGATGGGAAGGAATGGGTTGTAAGTGATATATATATAAATAAATAATTGTTCATGTGTTTGAGAGAAAAATGCAGATAAAACAAAACAATTGTGTTTGAGTTGCAGGAAAACACAGGAGTTGGGGATGAAGACTTTGTGTCATATGTAGAGAAATGGATGGATGTAGGAGTGTCTCTCCTGGGAGGTTGCTGCCGCACAACACCAACCACTATCAGAGGCATTCACAAGAGACTTGTCCACCGTAGATCTACTTTCTCTTCCCATCATTAGCTCTCCTCATTCTACAAATCTCTGGACCTTTGCAATACAATGGTGCCAAACTTATATGTTTTTGTTTCCCCTTTCCTTACAAAACAAAACCAATTCCGAAGATAGGCGTGACTGCGTTTTGCTTATCTTTTTCCCGTGTCATGGGATCCCAAAAAAAAAAAAAAAAAAAAAAACTTTAAAGTTCGTATTGAATAAAGAAAACCCAAAACTGGTTTAATGGCCCACCCAGCTCTAAAGAAGAAGCAAGCCTTGTAGCTCCACGAGAAGCTAGCTCTCAAATTGACTTCGCCTTCTCCTACTGGTGGAAGTATTGGCTTGTGTCTCTGATGAAGGAACCATTCTCCTCTACAGACAAAATAAACACTTTATTATGGCTTCTATGTGCCCCCAGTCCGTCTCTATGCCGTGGATCCTCTACTTCACACCCTGACACTTGAGTACATCAAAGCCGTCTATGTCTTTTCTCCTTAAGTTTGAGGCCTCTATATGCAATTACCGAGCAACGGTTGGATGATGTTGCTGCGCAAATTGGGAAGGCTGTTGCTAGTGTATAAGTAAAAAGGTTAATCAGGAGCTGGACGGATGTCTTCTCTTAGGTAGTAATTGATTTCTGATTGAATGAATTCTTCATGCAGGAATGTGGTAAGAATGATTGCATCTTAACTTTCATTCTTTGGCTATATCCAATCTCCAATGTTCTCAAATGTAGACTGACAGCTTATAGGAAGTTCTCAAAGCAATGGTCAGACACGTTTAACAAGCTTGGGCAACGTTCTAACTTTCCAAGATCCTTTTGAGCTATAGCAGCTTTGTCTTTGTCCTTTTAAAACCAAACTCTCTGTTCAAATCTTAAGCAGAGTCTTGCCTTGGATATGCAGCCAGACAACCTCCGATGGACCCATAGTTGTGTTAGTTGAATGAATAGAGGTATAAGTTTTTAAGGCTCTTAATGTATAAAGATGTACGCTGCCATGTTTCTTGTTCATTCCAATTTGTTAATCTGTAAGAATGTTAATGCTCAGGTTTCAGTGAGCGTTGGGCTTCTAGATTGTGCCGTACGGTCGGGTAGTTAAATCTTTTATATTTTGATGTATAAGACAACACATTATTTGATGCGTGATCGATTTTTCCAGTTATTCCAGATAACAATGCATAAGGAGATAAAAACAGTAACATCATCCTCTCTCTCTCTCTCTTTTTTTTTTTTTTTTGTTTTACCCCTAAAAACTACAAACATGTTCACGAAAGTGATGTTTACCCAAAGGACCTCTTTTCTCCTTCAAAGCTTCTAACTTTCACATCACCCATCCTTCCTTACTACTTTCCCCTTCCATCAAAACTCCAATGTACAGTACTTGTTATTTTGTCTCCTTATCACAAAGTTTTTTTTCTTTCTGATTAAGACATATAGATGAATTCAGAAAATACCTATATATACCAAATCATATCCTAATGTTCTTCTAGGTCTTATGAATCATTAATATAATACCCACCATGTGCCCGATATTCTACAAACAACTGTACAACCTTGAAAGTTATTTTCTCTGCTTGGCTCGTTTTTTTTTTTTTCAAATAAATGGCTTGTTTACCGGTATCTTTCGAATTCTTTATTGCTGGGGTGTTGACGTGATAGAATGAATAAAAGAAAACTAGAATATCAACCCTTTAACCACTCAGTACGTTTCTCTCTAATCAGAGAGGAGTCTTATGCATTTAACTTGTATGGGTTATAAAACAATCAAAGTTTGATCATTAACTTCTTTTTCTTATAAAAATTAAATTATTTTTTTGTGTACCAAATTTTATTGGATTTAGTCGATAGAAATGACTGCAGTATCTTTTACAAATGCTACTTTTTTATTTTTACAGTACAAAAACTTCCAGTGACATATAAATATACGACTACGGAGTAACGAAACATCTAAATTTAATAATGTATGTGTTATAATAACAATTTGTGTTAGGATCTAGTCATTAATGTCATTCTATTATTATCCAGATATAATTCGTTTCCATCATTTTTTTATAACACATTGGAAAATGAAATATTTACTACTCCTATTTTACTAAACTTAGTGTTGGCCTGAAGAAACAGACACGGTCTCCCACATGCAGCATGTGTCATTTAAAACTTTACCTTACAAAATTAAATTGCATAAATTCACCAAACAATGTCTTAAAGGTGAAAACTCTATTTTGTAATCATAAAACAAAATTTTGAAAGCATTGGGCCCCCTACAAGATCCTAACTTTATGTTTAGAAAAACAAACAAAAGTTAACTCATTAATTATAGATAGTATGTCAATACAACTTTCTGTCTAAGTGGTTAAACAAATATTTCTGAATTTGATGTTTGACTCTACCCTAACCATAAGGCCAATATATGTAATATAACATTTTATGCTTGCAATAACAAAGTGGGTATTATACGTTTGAACTAAAATTTTGATAAATCAATTGATCAAAGAGGACGAGGCAGAGTCACGCGTCGCAAAGGGGGATGGTCCTTTATACATTAGTCTAGATTGGGTCAAAAGAATCCCCTCCTCTTTCCACACAACCAATCTCAATTTTGTAAATTTCACATTTTACTAAAAAGTGCCTTCCAAATAAATTTTGGTGAACGTGTTAATTCTCTTTTCTGTGACAAAAATACGAAAACAAACTATAAAGTGACATTATTTTTTGTTGTTGTTGTCTCCCGAAACCTCAAATTTCACCCTGTAAACATGTATACATGCAATCTACTGTAGTTCACCAATCTACTCTCTCGTTTTGCTTTTTATTACAGTATATTTTAATTTCCTTTTTGCTACAATAACTATTATTCCTTGGCGACATATCCCCAAGAATTGAGATTTCGTTTGTTTATTGCGTTGCGTTTGTTCCAATTGCCAAATCCGGGATTTGTATTGCATATGTAGAATATAATATAACAACAACAAAAAGTATCGAATTTTTTTTATCATTGATTATATTCTTATATACTTGTTACAATATTTTTTTTTTGCTTCATATACCTATGTAGTTGAATTCTTGTTTCTACATACAAGTACATAAAATTTTAGATTGAGGAAAGTGAAAGGAGAATCGCATTACGGTAAGAAATTAAATACGTTAGGCTGTAGTCAGTAGTCAATTACCAAAAAGAAACAGAGCATTTAGGATGGGATATTATATATTAGTATTCCATAAGAAATTAAGATTTACATATTGACGGGACGAAAATAATGTACATCAAAAATCAAAGAGATATGAAAAGAAAGTGCAATAACTATGGAGTGCAACAAGCAAATTAAAATGTAGATGGTGTACCCAAGGGTTTGCAAAAGACCCGATAGAGGAAAAAACGGGTACAAGTCGGTTCTATTTAATTCATAACTTAAAAACGGGTCGGACCCACAAATTTTTGGAAGCAGAGGTGCAGAAGCTGTGGAGAGAGAATCAGAAGGCAGTTTCATGATCCGCTGTTCTTTAAAGAGAGAGATAGAGAGATTTAAAAAAAAAAAGGAGAATACGGATACATTACAGAAAACAAGAACAAGTAGAAGAAGAAGAAGAAGAAGAAGAAGAAGAAGAGTGAAATCCGGGTTGTACCCGAATACCCATATTTGTCCACTCGGGTTCCAAAGCTGTTGTCTTTCCCTTGGATTTGGCGTTAAAGAGAGAGAGAGAGAGAGAGAGAGAGAGAGAGAAGAAACAGCAAAGAAACAAGCTCGCTGTCTCTCTCCAGTTTGGTCTGTGCCCAGAAACGAGGTTCCTTGTTTCTGCATAGATATCTGTAAGAGAGTCAAAGTCCCAAGTCTCAACGCCCTTGCTCTGATTATAACACATTGACCTCTTTCAACGATCTATCTTTAGGGGATGCCTAGAAATTGGGTTAAATCAATCTCTGTGTGAAGCAAAGGCAGAATGGGTGATGGTAGGCTCAAGAAAAGCAAGGTTTTGTTTCTTTGAATTCGATTGATGCTTGCATCTCAATAAATCATGTCTCCAAATAAAATGTTTGATCTCCAATAAAGTATGTATGTTTGATTAGATGGTGCAGCTTTCATGGCCCAAAACACTTGTTAAAAAATGGCTAAACATCAAAAGCAAAATGGAAGAGTTTCACGCAGACGAGAGAGAGTTGGATAGAGGTAAAATAATACATGATTTGTTATAATTTTAATAAACAGTAATATGTGATTATAGGAACAGCTTTAACGGGTAAAATAAAATAAATAAGCAGGAGAAGATTGGAGGAAGAATGTGATTGAAAGAGAGGAAGCATGCTCTGTCAATAAAAGCATACTAACTGGTCAGTCTTTCTTAACCATTCTCTTACTGGGATGCTCCCTTTGTTTCTTTTTCTTTTCTTTCTTTTGTTCTATATATATATATATACTTATTTTACTGAATTTCTTCACTAACATAACATAAAATGCTTATATTGTTTCCAGAGATTTCGAGCAAACGAGGTAGACGGAACAAACTCGAACTCGAGTCACCAATTTCTAAACAAGTTCATAATCTTAGGTATATATTCTTTTTTTACTGTCTCTTGACTATTTGATTTCTGGGAATACTTCTAATACATACATACATACATACATACATCAGAGTTTTTACTGCTACCTGGAATGTCGCCGGGAAATCTCCTCCAAGTAATTTAAATTTGGAGGATTGGCTTCACACTTCACCTCCTTCCGACATTTACGTTCTTGGGTATATCTTTATATATTTCTTTTGATTTGATTTGATTTGACTCTGACTCAACTAATATATCTGGAAAAACCTCTGATTATATAGCTTCCAAGAGATCGTACCTTTGAACGCCGGCAACGTTTTAGGCACAGAAGACAACGGACCAGCCAGGAAATGGCTCTCTCTCATTAGAAGAACCTTAAACACTCTCCCTCCCGGCACCACCTACCGGACTCCTTCTCCAGTTCCCCACCCTGTTACCGAACTCCACTCAGACTTCGAGACTGAGTCTGCCGCCATGGCTAACTCCTCATTCTACCATCATACCAGGAGTCTCAGGATGGCTGACTTGGACATTTCATCATCCCACCTTCACCGCAGATTCAGCGTATGTGACCGTTTCATGCTGGCAGACAGACTTGACGACGACTTGTACGACCAGAGCTTCAGGTTTTACTCTTCTGACGACGACCCAGAGTCTCCTTGTCGTGATCAGCATTCTCCTATTTCCAGAACTGGATCGTTTGTTACTGACGAGAGATACAAAGGAATAGACAAGTCTAAATATTGTCTAGTGGCCAGTAAACAGATGGTTGGTATCTTCTTAACCGTTTGGGTTAAGAGTGATCTAAGGGACAGTGTCAATAACCTCAAAGTTTCTTGTGTTGGGAGAGGCTTGATGGGTTATCTCGGAAACAAGGTAAACTCCATATTTCTGAATACGAGTTTCACAATTAATCATGTTTTCAAATGTTTGAATCTTTGTTAATCTGCAGGGATCAATTTCGATCAGTATGTCCGTATACAAAACGAGCTTTTGCTTTGTCTGCAGCCACTTGACGTCTGGTCAGAAAGAAGGCGACGAGCTAAGACGAAACTCTGATGTTTTGGAGATTCTAAAGAAAACCAGATTCCCTATAGTGAACAACTCCGGTGATGATAAGTCTCCTCAAACGATTTTAGAACACGAGTGAGTTATATGTCGCATGCTCTTCACTTATTGAATTTTGATTCGTTGCAATCAGCTTAGTGAAATCTTCCTTGTTATGCTTTTCAGTCGGGTGATCTGGCTTGGTGACTTGAACTACCGTATAGCTCTTTCTTACCGGTCAGCAAAAGCCCTTGTCGAGATGAGAAATTGGAGTGCTTTGCTTGAGAAAGATCAGGTCAGACAAACATTTCAAACCCCCCCCCCCCCCCCCCCCCCCCCCCCAATAACTCTATTTGAAAGGATATAAACTTTATCCAAATGTCATTTTTTTTGTTTTCTGTTACAGCTACGGATAGAACAAAGTAAAGGTTGTGTCTTTGAAGGATGGAATGAAGGGACTATCTGTTTTCCACCCACTTACAAATACTCCAACAACTCAGATAAATATGCTGGCGATGACCGGCTTCCTAAGGCCAAGAGACGGACTCCTGCATGGTCAGTACTTATTTCTCTAGTTTTCAGCATTGAGTCTAGTTAACTTGATTATATATCAAACATAGTGAGTTTGATTGTCTGAATTGAAGGTGTGATCGCATACTCTGGTATGGAAGTGGTCTTCAACAGCTCTCATATGTTCGCGGGGAATCAAGATTCTCTGATCACAGGCCAGTCCACAGTTTGTTCTCTGTAGAGATTGAATCAATATACAGAAGCCATGTCAAGAAAAGCTCTAGTTACTCCAGCTCTAGGATTGAAGTTGAGGAACTTCTACTTCAACGTTATGGATATGCTGAGCTTAACCCGTACTGATTCATCATCAGTCCAATTGAAAACAGATCCGAGGGAGGATTTCATGTTTCGGAAGCCTGAAAATAAATTGGTAACTGAATCTTTGATGATATAATGATTGTGAAATATTTTAGTTTGGTCTTGCTCTTGTCTTCTGATAACATCTGGTCTTGCAGGGTTTTCCAGGTGTTGGAGAGTTATGATTCATCAAAAAGTCAAATCTTGGACAAGATTTATTGTGCGTTTAGATTCAAATGAAAACAGAAGAAGGTAATAGTAACGTAGCTTCAACTGGTGAAAGATATCTTTAGGACTAAAGAGAATTGACCAGTTCTTTTGCTTTTCAAACCATTAGTTTCTATATAGATGGTAGGTTTCATTAAGCTTGTTCATAGATATGTGTACGCTTGTAAATATATTGGATTATTTGTGATGACCAATGGGTCATAGTTGGAAAGTGCACAGTTAAGCTTTTTGTTTTCAATTTCTTGTCCAATAAATTTTGTTGACCAATACACCTACAATATTGAACAGAGACAAACCCAACTCGTGTCGCAATGTAAAGGGGTAAACAAGTACAATTATATAAATTTTATCTTGAAAGTGGGAAATTAAAAAGCGAGTCAAACAATCGTAAAATTATATTCTTCTTTTGTACTTTCGATTCCACCCACTTGGTTTCTTTCGACATTTGGATTTTTCTTTCCCTAAATGTGGAGGATTAATTATGTTATATTCGTGTTAAGAAATGTATCTGTAACAAGAAGATACCCTATAAACTTTTCTTTTTTTATACAAGTCGATCCGAATCATATACTAAACCTTAAAACAATTTGAAAATGTGTTAAACAGTAAATTCTAAGAAAAAATCCTCTCCACCTCAAGAGAAAAAAAAACAAAACAAGTGGTGTTCTGTTCAGTCATAAAAGTAGTAGAATTCTCGAGTTTTCACATGGAGTAATTGTTTTAGAAGAATTCTCTTAAATTTTTGCAAGAAATGACAATACTGACCTTCTCTCTATATTTCCGTGCATTCCATGTCCTTTATTATGGTCTTGTAACCAAACACGCGAGATAAATCGTGTGACGTAAACGTAAGCATATTATTGGCTTATTACAATGGTCGAAAGAAAGATAGAGGATCAGATCAGATAAAGAGCTTCTCTTGGATTGTCTTTAACCCTACATTCTTCGCCACGTGGCAACCACGTTGGAAGCTTTATTTTACGAAAATTTACTCAGAGATTGTCTGCTCCCCCCCCCCCCCCCCCCCACCCATTATTTATACTTCAATTACTTTTTGGAGCTTTCTCCAATAATATTCACTATTATTAAATAATAAATGATACCGATGGGTCGTCGTAGATTCAAAAAATAAAAATACGAAGATAAAACGTTAGGAGTATCATATTACTAGTATTATTATCTAACAAGAGACACATCTGAGGGTAGATATTTTCGTCGGCGGAGATTATAGGTCGGAGGACGCATATGCCACTCACTTTCACTGCCCCCATCCTCTCCTCTTATTTATTTCCTTTTGCTTTTATATGTTTAATTCTTTTGTCTTATCAACATCTATTATTTTGTTACAATTGTGGAATACAGAACTACGTCGCGTACTATAAAGTCTTATCTCTCGTTTGTGATGGATCTACATAGATAAAGAACCTTCTCACTGGATATGATGAGAACATCCTATAAACTAGATCACAACCACATGCTATGTCGTAACATTACTCGACCCTTTCTGGTAAAGACCAGAGCATTCATTATATTTCTTCCACTTTGGATCCAGTCGCTTTCACTTTATTAAAACGTCAAATATATAACTCGATTTAACTTTGCTTTATATACATCCATTCGATTACGAGTAATGGTAACTATATTATGGATTTTTAAGATATTAGCTAGTACACTGAATACGATAACATCATTTATTTAGAAATTAAGACAGTGACACATTACCTAGTGCACCGAAAGAATTTTCTTATAAATATAGGACTCTAGGCTTATAGGTAGAAAACGATATTTCCATGCGATGATCTCTCGAACTAAGCTTCTAATAATTGATTATACGTATAGGGATGTTCTTAGTTACTTATATATTGAAACGAATGATTGATCTTAAAGTTAGTCTCTTATCCCAAAAAAAAAAAGAGTTTATGCTAAGTATAGCTAACCTACGTACGACCCCAATCAATGTTTGATCTGTTGTTCTTTTATTGTCCTGTTGTTAATGAGTAATAGATGACTATGTTATATATTGGCTCTTCTTTTGTTAACATTATAATATATTGGTTTTGTAATCAATAATTTAATTATATTCTAACTCAATCAAGTTCATATCATGTGAATCCCTGGCGATTGGGATTTGCGAGTAAATCAAATATAAGAAAACCAAAACAATGTAAAAGACTCTTCAAATTTTTCGTTAGTCAATTTGGTCACAATTTGTAATGTATGATTGGATCATAGAACTCGTGCAATTACATTTAGACGGAGTAGGTTTATATTGACGATAAAGAGATGCATTTACATATACATCTCGTCAATATAAGAAAATACATAATTTTTATTTTTTTTAATTATGCATATACTGTACATACGGGTGGGTGATAAGAACAAGTCATAGATGTCAGAGTAAAGGGACAATATGGCAAGAATTACCAGAAAACAAGATTGGCAGATTAACTTAACGTAAGTTTTGACCTGTGTTTTCTCGTCCAAGCAAAAAAGATGGTTAAATTAAGATTAGGTTAATATGAGTTTGATGTATGCTTCGTCAAAAGAAAAAAGAAAAAAAAAAAAACTAACGTATATGTTAGAACACAAGTAACAAAAGATTCAATAAGAAAAAATTGAGACGCACAAAGAGTGGTTTGTTATTGCCTTGGTTGAAGGGTTTTGAAGTTCCGTTCCACGTGGGGATTTTAAACTCAGACATCAGCGGATATAGAACTTGCATGTAAACTGAATGGGGAGTGGGTCGAGAACAAATGAGTTGCGGCGTGTATGTCTGTCTCTCATTAACAGAATAGCGACGTAGACAAATCGTTACCGCATCACAAGTAATTTATTTATATGACAAGTATGTTAGTTTTATTGAGCATCACAAGTAATCAACAGACATGCTTTTATTCACATTTTTCACACCTTGTGCTTTTAAATTTCGTAGAATTAACATGTATATATGTTGACCAAAAAAATATAAAAATATAACATGTGTATATAGAAAAGAAATTCGTTAAGGAGGTAGTAGATCGATATATGTAGTTTTGAAAGGGAAAAACAGAGTAGATGGCAGAGAAGGGAACAGGGACATGCGTCATGGATTTGGTCCACCTTTTTTTTTTTTTTTTTTTTTTTGTCAAAAGATACATAACAGCAAACATTATTACAGTTATAATTAAGAATTACAATAATAAGTAAGATAATCAATTAGCTGTTTTGAGGGATGGGGCATGGCGTCATCTTCTTCTCGATGGTTATTCCAAGTTTTCTGTCAGTGCTTCTAATTAAATACGTCAGATGAGGTCATCACCTATTTATTACTGCACCCACCCATTGGATTAAGACACTTTTTTCGAAAGCAGTATCGTCTTTCGTCAAACCTCCAAATGATGCGACGATTCTTCCAAATTCCCTTTTATATATATATATATATATGTTCGAATCTGGCAGGGAAAAATGTCAAGTATGGTAAAAGATTACCAGCTTTGATGTGTTTATTGTAAATGATCTCTATCGGGTCGGCTATGCATGCTTAGGCTTTTAGAGAGGTTCTACAAGTACAAGTGAGAGGATGAATAAGAGCTGGATTGACCGGCGCAAGATAAATAAGGCCCAACCTAGGCCCACTCAACGAGACGTCTCTTTGCCCATATTGTATCTATGGGCTCCAGTATTCGACCTATTCATTATAGGCATGTGTTGACTCGTAAAGAAGCATTATAAAGCCTCGAAGCATTCACCAGACGGCCAAAGATAAAATAAAAATAAAAGAAAAATCAGAGAGCCTGATGTCTCAAATACCATTGGCATTGTACATCAAATTGGGTTGTTCAAACATGAAAAGAAATAGAAACCTAAAACGCAAAGAGAAAGTTGATCTGTCAGTAGTTCAAATAATGTTGATGACAACTTGGAGAGTGAAAACGCGAGACTGGCTTGCAGACAATCTACAATGAAGAGAAGAGAAGACGACCCAATCATCATATTATATATTAAGTTGTGATGTTGATGCAGTGATTATACTAAAGATCTTTAAAGTATGTACAAGGTATTGATTTATTTATTTTATTTTTTTTAGCGATTGGGATCATGTTTGAGCATTTCGGTTGCGCATATTAAAATCCGGTCCATACGGGTTTAGTTTTTTTTTTTACTCAATTACAGTAGTTGGTGTTGTTACTTCTGTTTTGTTACAAATTTACAAGCGTCGTTTTCATACTTTTAACAAAAATAAAATATGTTAAAAAATTATCATACGTTTTTGTAGTTAACACACATATAACTTGATTAAACAATAGGAATAAAAATGGCGTTTGTTTAAAGTTTGTATAAAATATATATGAAACAGCAGTTTGTTTGAGATAAAAAAAGTAGAATATATATATATATATGTATATACTTATTATGAAACGGAAAACAGTATAAGTTGTGTGTTGTGGTAAGTTGGAATTTGAGAAGCAATTGGGTGGAAGAGCGTTTACCGGATCTCAGAGAATATCCCAAATTCCCAATTATGTTAACATATTTAAATAATTTTGGCCATTTATTCACGTGTGAACGTAAAGAAAACAAATTGACAAGAAAAAAAGAAAGAAAAAGAAGAAGCAAATTGATATTTTTGTTGAAAGAAGAGTGGAAAGGAACCAAAAATAAAACCGGGTTTATAGGTAATTAAAACAAAGAGAAAAAGAAAACAAAAAATGGATTAGAGTAATAATAATGCAAAACGACGTTGCTTTTGGTTTTTTTATTAAAAGAACAAAAAAAAAAAAAAAAACGTTTGATGTGTTCCTTAACTTAACATGAACATTAACCTTAACCTTAACCTCCATTCTCATCGCCTCTGTCTCTCTCCGGAAGGAAAAAAGAAATCAGAATCTGGTGTTCATCCCCACTTGGCCTTGAGGTGCTCAGGTGAATCAGCCCCCCTTCCCCTTCTTCGGTCGGTTTTCATATCCTCCTGTATTATCATGCTAATCTTGATTTTGTTGTTCTTCATCCTCTCTCTCGCCGGATTCTCCAATTTTAGGGTTTTCTTATTCCAGTTTATTTCTCGATTAATTTGCTCTGCTCTGTGATTAATTATGATGCAAAAACAAAACAAAAGTAATTAATTTTACGGGGTACAAAAAGCTTTACTTTGACATCATCACCATGGATCCCCAAAATCCGAGTTTTTTTTTTGTAAGGAAAAAATAAATGTTTGTAAATGTATATGTGATGATGAAAATGTGTATTGTGCAGCAATAAACAATGTCTGGGCTCATACAAGGTATTCCAGACGCAGTGGCTATGAGATGTCTTGCTCACGTTCCCTTACACCTTCATCCTACTTTAGAACTTGTTTCTCGCTCTTGGCGAGCTGCCATTCGCAGTCATGAGCTCTTCACTGTTCGTCAAGAGGTCACATCTTCTGAGCATCTTCTCTGCGTTTCTGCTTTTGATCCTGAGAACATCTGGCAAGTTTACAGTCCCTTCTGCGATCGCTGGCTCACTCTCTCTCTTCTTCCTTCCAGAATCCGCCACCTCGCCCATTTCGGAGCTGTCACTACTGCCGGAAAGCTCTTTGTTTTAGGCGGAGGCAGCGATGCTGTTGATCCCCTTACCGGGGATCACCACGGCACCTTTGCAACTGACGAGGTCTGGTCTTATGACTTTGTTCTGAGGCGATGGGCTCCATGTGCATCAATGCTCGTGCCTCGTGCTATGTTCGCCTGTTGCGTTCTCAATGGGCACATCATTGTTGCTGGCGGTTTCACCACTTGCCGTAAATCCATCTCTGGAGCTGAGATGTATGATCCCAGCACTGACGTCTGGACATCTATCCCGGATCTCCACCGCACTCATAACTCCGCCTGCTCAGGTCTAGTGCTCAAAGGCAAACTTCACGTTTTGCACAAAGGCTTATCGACAGTGCAGGTTCTTGAGAGCGTTAAACTCGGATGGTCTGTCAAAGACTATGGCTGGCCACAAGGTCCTATGGCGGTTGTTGATGACGTGCTTTATGTGATGAGCCATGGACTGCTCTTCAAGCAAGATGGTGACACCTCCAAGATAGTTGCCTCGGCCTCTGACTTTAAGCGCAGGATTGGAATGGCGATGACGAGTTTGAGCCAAGATGTTTTCATCGTAGGCGGAGTCATTGGACCTGATAGACTCAATTGGGACATCAAACCACTGTCGGACGTCGACATTTTGGCGGTTGGGAGTGATCGTCCGACGTGGCGGAAGGTGGCGCCTATGACAAGGTGTCGTGGGACAATTCTGGGCTGCACGCAGTTGACAATCTGATGGGAGTGAGTTTTAAGACGACGTCGCTTATGTTTTTTTTTTTTTTGTCTTTGTTTTTCTTCCTGTTTGTTAAATATTTTTTGATTATTTGTTTTAAAATCCTCTTTTTAGAAAGGGGAAAATAGATAGCGCCTTGTCTTAAAGAATAAATCATCAAATGAATGATTTTCTGCATATGTGATAATATTATTGAATATCATCAAAATCATGTCATGATGACACATTCAAGCAGCTACGCTTAGTAATTTGCCATTTGTGATAATATTTATCCATTGATGAGGAGATACCATTTTTATTTTTGTAGGAAAAAAAGTCAGCTAACTAAACCAGCCCATATTCATACATCTTTTAAGTTTTCTTATTGACGCAAGGGGTAGTGAACCATTGTCTTGATTGGGCTATAAAATGGAGATGTTATCAAATTGGGTATGTACAAGTTACTCATTTGATTTCAGTGTTTTGGGCTTAAACAATCAAAGAGCAATATGGGTTTCGACATGGAAGATATGAGGGATCTATCATTGACAGTAACTGGTATCCAAAGTCTAATAATATTTTCTACAAAAATAATACATATTCCGTAGATATGAATGGTTAAAGCGTAATGATTCGAATTAAGACATGTTAACACCGACGCAATGATGTAAAAAAAAATGGACCTCTTTCTCTCATTATCTTGCTCATTTGCTTTCTCTTTGTGTCCATAAAAATTTCTTGCACGAGTCAAAGTCAAGTCGCTATCAACTCAAGTTCGCCAATTTTTAAACAGTGATTTTCATTTATACAATTACATATGGAAATAATTTAACATTTTCACACCAAGAAAAAACTACTAATCCTTGTTACTTTGTTCCATCTTCTTTTATGACACTTGTATTGTTATTAAATAACCTTCTTTTAATCGGTATTAAATACCTAATTAAATTTGTATGGTTGAACACTTGCACTTGGTCAGACGTAATTAGCCATGATTGGCGAGTCGTCAAAAAATAATGAGTTTGTTAGAATTTATAAATAGTTTTAAAATATCCATATCGAATAAAATGGATGATTTGTGCTGATTCCATTCGAAGTTTTATTTTTCTACCATCCATTTCAGGTGATTTATTGTTAAAAGAGTTTTAGTTAGTCACGTCAATGGATTGGGCGACAAACTTTTGTATTTGAAAAAACTGGGTTTCAAATTATGGTAATTGAATGGATAAAATAAAAGTGGTTGAATTGTTACAAAAAAATAAAATAAATACGGAATCGATGGATTATGTTTTGCGCTTACATGGAGCCGCCTCGTTACATCGATAATTAGTTAATTACAAATCCAATGGTTTTAACTTTTGTGTGATGAGTTAGACATGTCCAGACCAGGATAGGATAAGAAATACGTTTTCTCTATATTTGTCCCGATTTTTTTTGTCTTATATGAGTTATATATCTATTTTCATTTACAGATAATAACCTATCCACGATCATAAAATTTCTTTGATATTTGAAGTTTTTAAAATCGTTATTTAAATTGCCCAGCCATTGGATATATATATATTTTTTTGTTTCCTTCTAATTCTTTAAATAACGAATTAAAATGTTATGCAGGCAGCAAGAACACCCCTCAGGCATGAAAACGACAAGGAGTTGGTATCTATGCAGCGTAAACAACCCGAGCTTATCTATGCCTCAGCGGGGCCCATTTATAAAGGTTAAAAAGCCCAACATGATTACGAGAATAGCGAAAACGCGATTATTGATCACGAAACACTAGGACCCACGCTCCTGTCTTTTCATGTGGGCCACGGCTTGCTATCTCCTTTATCACATTCATACTTTTATATATATATATATATATATTAATACTAATTCTTCTTTTTCTTCTTTTAATTATTAATACTAATTCTACTTTCTTCTGTGTTGATTAAACACTAATAATGGTTGATTATACACCGGAACAAAATGAAATTATATCGAAAACGTTGTTAGACTCGTAGAGTGGCCAGGTCATAAAATTATAATAGTAAAACCTCGGTTTAGCTTTACAAATTACCTATAGATTAAAATTATAATGAATAGGAAGTTGACGAGCTTAAACAATAGATCGCTATAGTTGGATGGGATTCGTGAAAACGAAAGATCAACAACCAGAAAAGTAGTTGCATCTTCCTCATATGGACGAATTATATTTTGGTCATATAGGTAGGTGATTACTAAATAATTTGTCATGTAATTGCGATTAACAAGTCAAGATCCTTCCAATCAATGTTTCAGTGGACAAACACACGTGCCACTTAACTACATACATCTTAAATTAATAATTATTGGATTAAGCAAAGTAGGTGGCAATTATGGGACCCGATCTGATTACATTTGTTGTTTAACCACGCAGCGGTTTTAATTTTATAGATAAACATGTAGTGATAACTCATAGTGATGAGTTTAATATAGCAATCCAATACATTTTAAAACAGTGTCACTGATTCTTAAATTAATAATACAAGAAATCCAAATGAAAATGAATTATGATTAGAGAAAGACAAACGAAGTAATGACAAAATGGCGTATAGAAATAATATGAATAAAAATTGCTAAGAAAAAATAGAAAGGAAAATAGCCTGTGCACAGAGGCCCAAACATCAATGCAAAAATAATGTATCGCCGTTAAGTACTAATTAATAAATAAATAAATAAATAAATAAATAAAAGAGTATTGTCGTCAAAAATACACAAGAATACAATTTATATTTTTTTGTTTTAGAAAAAATAGATATTTTGTGAAAGGAAAAAAAAACAATTTAGATATTTTATGTTTTAGTTTTTCCCAATCTCTTTTATATAGAACCCAATATGCATAATGTTGTAAATGTAGTACGAAAAAAAAAAAAAGTACGCATTCAAGCATATACGGTAATATAAATATATAAAATTAAAAAGTGTGGAAAATAGTTGAAATAATGACAGAATTGTGTAAATGTATTAGAAAAAGTAAGGGTAGATCCGTAAAACAAGAGGCATTTTCTTGATTAAAATTTAAATCTATAAACAAGGCTCCTGGTCTCATCTGAAGATCACATCTCTTTCTCTCTGTAGTCTGTAGTGTAGAATGAGAAAAAAAAAAAAAAAAAAAAAAAAGGAAAGAGAGAAAGTAACTTTAAATCTGAATGTTGTGAGAGAGAAGATATGATCGTTTGATATGAGCAGTCAGAAGTTTCAATAATTGGACCATTCTCTCTATTCTTCTCAAATTCACTCTTTCCTTTTAAAGATATTTTATCATCTCTATAAAATACTACTAAGAAAGAGCTTCTCTTCTCTTCTCTTCTCCTTGGCTCTTTCTCTGCTCACTCTCCCATGGAAGCTACTGAGTTATGATCCTTACACACTCACCGGATCTGACAGTCTTAAACTATGCTTAGAAACAAACACAGCAGCAGCAGCAGTCACTACGCCTACGAAACAATCATCTCTAATTATGGCTGATCCCAAACCTAACCATTCTTCATCTCTCTTTAGCTTTAGCTCTCCCAAGTTTAGGTTTATGGCTTCAAAGATGACTAGTCCTTTTGACTCAGACTTCTCCCTCATCAGCCCTACCTCCATCCTCGAACCTAACCCATCAATCTTCTCCTCCAAAAACCCTAAACCCACTTCCTATTTCCCTAACCCTCAGAGGTTTCACCCTCCAGACGCCTTTGGCCTCGCTGATCTCGTCAAAAACGGAGACACTCACACAGACAACTCCACTAAACCTCTCAACAAGATGGTTCTTTTCGGGTCTAAGCTCCGGGTTCAGATCCCTTCAGCTGATTTTGGAACTAAAACCGGTATCAGATATCCTCCTCCTCGTGGACAGCTCAGTCCTTGTCTCCAAACCAAGGTATTAACCGGTGATTCCATTCCTGACCAAACAGAGGACTACACGTGCGTCATATCTCACGGTCCAAACCCAACCATCACTCATATCTTCGACAACTCTGTTTTCGTGGAGACTACTCCTCCTTGCTCTGTCCCTGTACCACCATTAGCCACGGAGAACAACAACACTAATCATTTTCTAAGCTATTGCTACACCTGCAACAAGACTCTTGACCATAAACAGGACATCTATATATACAGGTCCCTTCTTCACTATCTATCTTTATACATCGCTTTGACTTAGATAAGATCATCCAAGTTCCAAATCTAACTTCAAATGGGTTTGATGCAGAGGAGAGAAAGGGTTTTGCAGCAGAGAGTGCAGGTCCCACGAGATGCTTCTTGATCAAATGGACACCTAGCCCCCCTCCCCTTTCTCCATCTCTTTTTTTCTTCTTCTTCTTCTTCTTGATTTTGTATTATTTTGTTACTTCTCTGACTCTGCCTCATCTTCTTCCTTATTTGTTTGTTTGTTTGTTTTGTTTTGGTTGTTTCTAGTCATAACCTTTCTCGCCTGCAGATATATAAAAGATAGAAAGAGAGAGTTGATAACTTTTTTCTTGGTGTCATGAGAGTGACTTAAGGAACTTACTAGTATCATAAATTTGTAGAACAAGATCTGATTCAAATCTCTAATGCATCAATCTTTACCAAAACTCCCTAACATGCGACTTTTAGGGGCAATGTTATTGCTTCTATATGCCCATTTGCTTTCATTTTGAATCTCATCAATTGGAAACTCAAACTAGTTAGAGTTTACCTCAATTCTTGAAATCAAACTCATTTAATTCGAGAAAGGTTTTGTCTTTTTTCGGTTTGCAAGCTGGTGATCAAACGATTGATGGATGTTAATTTTGTTACAAAATATTGGCCTGCTATGGCCCGTTTCTAGTACGGTCGCAGCTTTTAACCCACAAGAAGTTCCTTTGTTAGATACCAAATTATGAATCTCAGCCAGGGATACTCGCGGGCCTCGGTTTATAAGACAAAAACAAAGGATGCAAGACAGATATAAATGTCCTCGACCCTGAAATTTCATTAAAAGGCCCATTGGTTTTATATTAGAGCAGCTAGGACGCCTATTTCACGGGACTGATTCGATTGTCTCTATCAACTGTGAATGTTTAGTTTTCTAACTAGTGATTCGTTTAGAAACTTAAATACTCAACAAGTATTGTATTTTTTTCGTTAATGATGGAGTCATTGTTAATTCTGATGAGTGATGAGAGCCTGAGAGGAGGGTCATAGAGATATAAAAAACGTGGTAATTAATGTGTTGAGATTCTGAATCTCCAATGTCAAATTAGTCCACGACAAACAAACAAAAACAACAACTAAATTTATAGTTGTTTTGCTTCAAATATAAATTGAACAGTACAACTTTATTATGGTAGACCATTCATGATATATACAGATTTACATAGGTGAATTGAACAGTGACGAGTCTCAGTAGTAGCATGCATGATATTATGACACACTTTTGTTATTCTTTGATGTGAATCAAGTGATTTGTGAAAAATGAACATAGAAGAAACAAAGCTGTCATGAATACAAATATGTTACTATGTGCATATTATATATTTAGCGTACCTTTGGGTTTCTCGTGACACACATCATCCAGTACCCTCTTTCATTCTGTGTATATGAACAAAGAATAATAACTAAACTAGTTAATCTTTTGTATGTAAATTGTATATATGATTACAGTTATTAAAAACAATAGCCATTTATATTAAAAAAATGAACTGATCGTTCAGTAGAAAGATGGCCGATTGAGAGCTTCGTCCTTTACTCATTATGTTCATTGTCCTCGCTACGCGACAAAACTCTATTTTTCTCAGTAATGAGTAGTAGTAGTAACGAGTACAACACAAGTTGCCTTTGATTTAATAAACAATTTTGCTGAATGAAAAATATTTAAGAAGACAAGATCTCAGCAAGATCCATGTACTATATATATATATGCCCCTGACTACACTTTTAAATTACAGATTCGACTTCATTTCTTTCAAGAAAATAAACCATTAAAAGCAAAAACTGATAAGTACTGTACAAATACAATAAGCCACACGTGTGCGATCAGGTCTACACACATGACGGTGCGGATATTGCTTCAGTTGTAGTATTTTGTCAACCACATATATTTTTTGTTCTTTGGTTAACTATTGTATGTATATAACCATACTTCTTTGAATATTAGGAACTTGTTCATTTCTGTTCAATGAGTATTTATTTTCTTTTCTTTTTTTTGTTAAAAGACAAGTTTTTCATTTATTTTGGTCACAATGTATATTTGTCTCTACCGTATATTTAATATTTCAATAAAACTAACTAAAATAGTATAACTTAAAAATAATAACAAAATCAGGTATTCAAACTGATCTTCTTATTATCTCCACGATTATATATACTTAAAAAAATCTTTAGATTTAATTTTAACTAATATTTACAGAATCAATCTTTTCATACAAAGGTATTCTCATCCGTCGTCAAACAAATACTGAAATAGTAATGTTCGTGATGTCCACAAACTGTCATTTTCTTAATTACTTTACAAATTTTAAAACATAGGCATTACTTGTGTTACTGATAGAAATAAATTGCTGTACATTCGCATTCAACCAAAAAAGTGGTTCAACTAATAATATAGTATTTGCGTTCCTTTCTTTTTTAAAAATAAAAATATGGACGTTCTTGAATTATTATTGGTCTATAACTCGCATTATTGGATCCATCAAACATTCTGACTTAATATTTGAAATATAGTTGTTGGCTAGTTGACTCGTATTTTTCTTTTTATTTTCTTTTTCGTATCCCGTAACTATTATTTCATTTACTTACTACTTATTCACAAAATATAGTCAGTCGATAAATGTGTTACCAACAAGTTTTAATTTTTTTTTGGAGCAAATTGTTGTCATCGCATTTGAAAACACTGTCTTTTTTCTTTTATAATACTTTTTGTTGGGTTATCATCACATTTGTGCTCCCAAATAGATACATAAAATACATTGACTTATACTTTATCTTTAAAATATATAAGAGATTCGTTATAATTTTAATCCCGTCGTCTTATGTTATCTTTAAATATCATCCCGCCAAAGATTGTTATACTGGCTTTGCAAAACATACGAATTTTGAAATATAAAAGTGGTCGAGCTTTAGTTTAGATTCATCACTTAGACGTATAATTGCGCCTATGGATACACTATATTAATTAAAGCATAGTACTGGCGGGCGAATATGGTCCCCAATAATTTGATGTTCTCTTCGTATATTTACTATTTTCTAAGTTTAGTTTTTATCATTCCCTTTCCATTTATTACACGATTTACTTTGTCGAAACAATCATTATTATAAATACGAAAATGTTCAATCATCCAACCTATTATATTCAGTTACTTTAGCCGTACCATAGAAGATAGAACTCCAACAAACCCTCGAGACTTATTTACCTTCACTTCGATTTTTATCATATATTCACCCCGTTCGTGAAATTAAACCAAAACGAGCTAATCGACATCACTTTATACAAGTTTAAAGATTGTTTTCTGAAACTTGTATTCAGGTTTTTGAGAAATCAAAATCATCATTATAATTTTAGACGACTTTATCGGTTGCCAAATTTTCGTAAAAGATATATATTAACAAAAAAATTTTTTTACAGGATTTGTCGGTAATGGAACCAAAAATTAATATGAACGGTCCATGAGGTGACATTGAGATTAATTAAATAATTAATAAAAGTTTAATAATTACGTGGTCATCATCAGATAATGAACAGCGTCTCCCACCAACTACTTAACTATATCACAAATCAAACCTTTTTTTTTTTTTAGGTTTGTTGCATATGTGCCTCTTGATGGGATGCATCTTGCAATTTGGATGGCCAAACCGACAAGTTAAGACTAAAGATCAGTAAGCATTATAGCTAAAGTTTTAATTAATATATAAATTATGATTATGGGTTTATGATGTTGCTGTGACTTCAATCTATTAAGGTCGTGGTGGCTCTACCACACCCACTCAAATCTTTTAACTACTGGCTAATTAGCCACCATTCTCATTTTCGAAAACTAATAAATTTGATCGGAAACTTAAAAAATCAAAGTAGGTGGTAAGGATAATTCTAATATATATAAATAAGTAAATGGAATGGGCTAGACATGCGTTAATTAGTTAAAATGTTTTATGAAAGGAGAGGCAGACTTCATCATATAACAAGATGCTTGACAAAGACAGAGTCGAAGGGATGAGGAAATTAAAAGATGGAATTGAAAGGATGGAACACAAAATATGTAAATATATTATCCCAATAATTCTTACATTGTTATTCAGTATTAATATTGTGGAATGAAAATAGTAGTATTTGTGTATCGTTAAGAAACAAATATTTGTCGCATTTTTTGTTAATTCATGCATCTGGCTTATCATACATATATATATATATATATATTGTTTAATTTACATACGTACAGAACTTTTTTCTCAATCACGTTACAGACTCTGTAATCAAAATTAATTTCAAATACTCCACTTGTTTGATGTTTCTTTAATGCCATAGCCAATAAATATATTTGTTTTATTTGATAAATAATTATCGAATCAAACGACCGACAAAGTTATACTATGGCCTTGGCAATCAAAACGTCTAAAGTTCTTAATACCTTTATTTTGGATTTAGATACGATATCATAAGCATTCATACGTTATTAAATCAACTCAATTGATTTCCAGATCATTTTAAGAACAAAAAGTGGAAAATGCATTGAGGATCAATAATTCCGTTGGACAAAGGGGAAGCTTTCTTGTTGTTATTTGCTCAAGATTGTTTTTTTATATCTCTCATATTAAATTCATTGCAATTATTTAAGTTGGCAGCGTATACGACATCAAGTATTTATGCTATCAGAATTGTCTGTCAAACAATTTCCGATATTTTGTTGTTTTAGGCATCTTTGAGTTTTTATAACTTACTGAGCTTATTAAAATATTATTATATAGTAACGAGTTTATATTAAAACCAATTTAATGATTTTTATCTTAATTAACGTTTTTAAAACGTTATAATGTGATAAAGAAATTATAAATTTATTTTTAAAACGGTTGTGAAAATGATGCTATCATAATGTACTGTCAATGTTCATTTTTCCTGTAGTGTATGCATGTTACTCTGGTTAATACTGAGTAAAATATATATATGGATACAAGATAATTGTATCTAGGTAAGTAGAATCAAATTATTTACCGTGCAACGTACCACCCATGTTAATATATGTATTTCGTTCCTTAATTGAAAATCGTAATACACAATAAGATTGAAAAAGCTAAGTTACACGATATTTTTGGTTATAAAAAATAACGTGTAACCAGTAATAAATAGGTGCTTTGTACTCAAATGGATTGCAGAAACGAGAAAAGAGACGAGCCAGTTTCATGTTGATTACCAATGATTTGAAGATAAAAAAAAAAAAAGGTCATTGAACTTTGGCATACTTTAAAATATTCCATCGAGTCTATGTTTTGAGGGACTAGAATTTAAAATATGTTTTGGTCGAATTCGGTATTGAAACAGTAAAATATGAAATTGAATACGAAAGGCGATGGATGTGTGTTATTAGAACTATGTCCCATTCTCATTCACTACTTATGATTTATGAATCACATTATCGAGCTGTATTAATTTATTTTTAAAATGATATATCCCCTATTTTGTATTACTGTTATTGCTTGAAAATGACAAGCTCTAGATTTGGAACGCTCTGTGCTGGCTACCTAAGGAAAGAATATCTGTTTATTTTAATGCTTTTTTTACCGACAAATAAAAGTAAAAGACACACGTAGACATCTCTTTTTTACCGACAAATAAAAGTAAAAGACACACGTAGACATCTCTTGGTTACTCCGAGTAATAAGTAGACATCTTGGTTGGTTACTCCGAGTTATAAGTAGAAAGACAGTAGTATCATTACGTTATCAAAAGTCAATAAAAAGCTAATTAATGGGAAGACAAAGGATGTTGGGTTAAAAAAAATAACCCAGGGGTAGTTTGGTTACAAACTTTTACATCACGGGGTACTTAACGGCCGTCAGCGAGAGGGTTAACGGCAGATTCCTTGCAAGGACTAGGAGGGAGACTGGAGTTTCGTGAAGCAACAAGACGTTGGACGAAACTCTGAATTCTTTCTCCGTTTGTCTCCGTTAGTAACCGTTTAACTCCAAATGGTGCCGTTTCGACACCTCTTTCTTTGAGCAATTCATCCGCCGTTACGTTGAAACCGTTGGCCTGCATGCATATGCATAAGCATATCCACTCACTTTATTTTTCAATTTTCGGAAGCGGTGATTTTAATAGTAATAAAAAAAAAATATGTTGGTACCTGGATTCTAACGTAGTCCATACGGTTCCAACAGAATGCATTCCCAATCATCTGATCAACGGTATCGGAGACTCCATCAAGCACTATGTCCACCACACATGACGACGTGAGTTTCCTTCCTTGGAACGACGAACCATTTCCTAACGACAGTACAAGCAGATCGTCCACGCCGTTAACTGACGGGAAATCTCGTTTGTTGTGGAGCACGTGCGTGATGGCAGCCGCCGTTGGATTGTTCATCACCAAACCCCCGTCTACGGCGGTGCAGGAGGTTTTCCCGTCCACCGACACCATATTGAACGGTTTGAAGAGGATAGGAGTTGCTGACGTGGCACGGCAGACTTTCCATAGCTCAAAGTCGAAGCTGGGAGACTCGGACGCGCCAGCGCGTGAGAAAACGAAAGGACCAGATGTTTTGAGGTCATAGCAAGGAACAAGGAGAGGCTTGCACGTGTCCTTCATCGTCAGCACCTTACCATCCTCTCTACGAAACGCCGCCTCCAACACCTTCTCCATGCTCTTCCCTGAATATCTCCTGTTCCTCCTGAAAACGCCAGTGTACCTGATGTCGAAGAGCTCCGAGTTCTTCTCCGTCACAAACTTAACCGCATCTCTAGCAGTGAACATCGGCCTCCCAGAGCCGTCGTCGGCAACAAGGAGGGTGGCGAGTATGCCTCCGATTCCAGTTCCAGCAACAATGTCGAAGAAGTCGGAGATGTGAGCGTGAGGATCACCGGAGTGAAGACGGATTTGATCTTGGAGGTGGAGAATAGAAGCAGCGGCGACAATGGCAGTGGTTCCACCACCGTCGATGCTAAGGATACGTGTCTTCCTGGGGGTGTCGCAGTGAGAGAGCCATTTCTGTTCAAGCTTTGTGAAAATATCAACAGTAACCTTGCTCAGATCCATCGGAAAAGATAACACACAACAATTGGGGAATGCCGCCTTCTTTCTCTCTCTCTCTCTCTCTGATGACTAAACAGAGAGACTGTGTGTTTACTCGTTTCTCTCCTCAAGTGAGTGGATTTCAAGAAGAAGAAGAAGAAGAAGAAGAAGAAGGAGAAAGGGTTTTAGTGATGCAGAGATAATTCCGGAATTGTGAGTGGGTAGTAGTTATATACTCCCCACTGACGGTGCACACTTTGTTTGTTTCTTTTTTTTATTTGCATCCTTTTTATAACTAGGCCATGTATTTTTTTTTTTTTTTTTTAATGAATACTATTGTGATTTGTGACATCCATCATATATATTGTAAAAAAATAAAAATGTATTTAACAGTTTTGTAATTTTTGGGAGGCGGGCCTTAAATAACCTCTTCAAGCGTAAATAAATATTTTTAAGAACAAAACCAAGCATAGTATATGAAAATTGATGGGGATGGTATATGAAAATTGATGGGGATGGTCACTGGTACCGTAAGAGTAAGACTGCCCTCACACGTGTGAGTAGGCATGTCCGTTTGAAGGTGAAGGAGTAAGCGCGAACCTCGGCTGCATTACCGGCTCGGCTCGGCACCTGCTAATTTCACCTCCTTTCCCTACTAATCTCTTTTATTAAATGCTACAGTTAATAACCCTTCTGTTTTTTTTTTTTTTTTAAATCTACCGATGATAAATAAAGGACGTGGAATCGACGACGAACCAATCGGCAAAACTTAATCTAATTGTTTATGATATATCAAGGGAACACGAAATCAATAAAATAATACGCTATTTGATTTGGACCAAGTTTCATTTTATTATATAAGTCTTATGGGCCTATATCTTTGACCTCAAGTATTATTGATTAAGGCCCAATTCTAAAAGGCTCAACTCAACCCCATTTATATTATAGTCCATTCATTCAGTTCTTCTGCAAGCATTGGTCCACGTCTCATTACCGGTGGATTTCGGCCCACATAGAAAAAGCCCAAGAAGTAAGAGATGTGAAATGTTTATTGGAGGGATGGATTATATAGTTAGGCGGGGATCCAAACAGACGGAAACGTTTCCTTATCCCTGAACATTACGAACAACGTCTTCTTCTTCCCACTCCCACTCCCATACAATATTGTTTCTAGTTTACTCACTTCACTTGTACGGCCACTGCCATGGCGGCTTTCACTGCTCCCACGACTCCCGTTCTTCAATTCAGAGCTAACTATTCCAAGTCTCTTCTCTCTCTCCCAGGTACCTTCGATTTCCGTGTAATATCTATTTAGGCTTTGCTTGGTAATGTCATCTATACTTTTGGTAGATTCGTGTTGGAGGATAATCGCTTCGGCGAAATCTCCATCTGCACGCTTGATTACGTGTTCGTTGAAGACCGACAAGCTTCGCCTCGGTGCGGGCGTCAATCTCTCCGGTGGCCCCGTTGTGAAGCGTTCTCTACAGAAGAGGCAGGTTTTAGTGATTATGAAACAAATGTAGAGTATTAGGGGTTTTCGGAATTTCTCTAGTCCCATTTCGTGCTTCATATCTGTATGTTATTGTTTGGGAACTCCAGATCGGTGATAAGGTCCGCAACTATTGAAGAAATAGAAGCCGAGAAGTCTGCTATTGAGAATGATGCTGTACGTCTTGTTCAGCCTTTGCTTATTGATTAGTAATCGTTGTCGATCTGATTCTGGTTTTCTTTGTGCGTTTCAGAAATCAAAGATGGAGAAGACCATTGAAACGCTTCGAACCAGTTTTAATTCCATACGAACAGGTAGATCCAATGCAGCTATGCTTGACAAGATTGAGGTATAACATTCACAGCTAACATTTCCTCCCAATTTTTTTCTGGTCCCATTATACTTGATGTTCTATCTTTGTGTTTCAGGTGGAATACTATGGAAGTCCAGTAAGTCTGAAAAGCATTGCCCAAATCAGTACCCCCGATGGAAGCTCTCTTTTGCTGCAGCCATATGACAAATCCAGGTACATGTAGAATATTTTTTCCATCACTGCTTGACCTTGCTTGGTTTATAATACATCCCAATGCTTTTATACTTTCCAGCTTAAAGGCTATAGAAAAGGCCATTGTGAATTCTGATCTTGGAGTGACTCCTAATAACGACGGAGATGTTATTCGATTGTCATTGCCTCCCCTCACATCTGAGAGAAGAAAGGTATCTCTTTCTGGCAAGCCTATTATATTAAATCACCTCTCAATGATTTTTACGGTTACTGATTTTACTATGCTGCTTTACCTTTTTTAATTGTACCATTACAGGAGCTATCAAAAGTTGTTGCAAAACAGTCTGAAGAAGGGAAGGTTAGTGGTGTAGTGTTTGCCTCTCTTTATTGTAATCTAACTGTATTTGGGAATTTCACAATTTTCCACATCAGTTAGTTATTTTTCAGGGTGCATTTTGTTGTATTTTAAAACTCTTCACGTTCATTGATCTTTGCTCCTTCTTTTTTTTTTGCAATTGCATTCTTAAAGGTTGCACTGAGGAACATAAGGAGAGATGCGTTGAAATCTTATGATAAACTCGAAAAGGTCCCAAGGCTTTTTTTAGTTTAGTTTTTTCCTTGTGATCCTATTCGTTAAAAGTCAAGCTTCATTTTCGCAGGAAAAGAAGCTGTCAGAAGACAATGTTAAGGATTTGTCAAGTGATTTGCAGGTAAACCAACCACACAAGAGCCTTGATTTGATAAAACAAAAATAGACACTATTGATGGTAAAGTTTAGCTGACAAAGGTTTGATGTTATTGGTAATGGCAGAAACTAATTGATACATACATGAAGAAGATAGAGGAGCTTTACAAACAAAAAGAAAAGGTATCAGTTACTATGCTTTTGTGTCAAAGCCTCTTCTGGTTTACTTTTTTTTTTTTTTTTTTTTTTTTTTTTTTTTTTTTGTCTTTGATCCATCTTAGTAGAGTAGTCATTTAATTACTATATATGAATCCATAGGAGTTGATGAAGGTGTGACTAAAATGGCTGTTAGGAGACGCAACTCAACCATCTGGTAAAATCCCGCATTCCCAACTCTTTTGTTTCTCTTACCTTTTCTCCGTTGTTTCTTGGGGGTACAAGACTGCCTCTGGGAATAGAGAAGAACTTTGTTTAAGTCTATATTCAGTTGCAACAAATTAGTAGAAGCCTCTTTTTATATTTTATATATATATATATATATATTTTTTTTTTTTGTTGTACTAAAAGATCCCTTCCTCTTTGTACAGCAAACTCTGGTTAGTTTTTTTCCTACCGATAACAACTTATGATCATTTTCTACATTACTCAAACCCTAAGTTTTGATTTGAGATTACGATAACTTTGTTTGGTTGAATAAGTTTTGTTCAGCGCCCGGTTATTAAATCTTAATTTTGGCTTATTGTGTGTTGGAACCTAAAATTAAAAACATGTATTACAACATAAAATTATAATTCCTTGTATTATAATAATCTGATAACTTCAAATCCATTTTCTTTTGGTCATACCTCACCGCATTGAGAAGTCCGTCATGACTCATAATAAACCTGTATATGATAATATATTGTCACTTTTTATCACTATCACGTTATTGTATACTGTTAATAATTTCCTTATTTCTCAAATAAATAGATCTACGTATATTTCATTTTGGAAACACCTCGATCAGCATTTTTATAATCAATCAATCCTTTAAATCTTTCAAAATGGAAAAGGTAACAATTTCAAGTTTTATATACACCTGCTATAGCAAACGGATGCGGATCGATTTAAAAAGTCCCAAATAGGAAGTGCCATAGACCGAGGTTTAAGCCCATGATGAATATTTAATAGTAGTAGGGTTCATGGGATTGGGAGGAGTAGTATATTTTAATTTGTCTGTGTTGCATAAAAAACTGGTTATAACTAATTATTATACTAATATTTGGACAAAAGCATCGACAGACTATTGTTATAGCATGCAAGTGGCTGAGATGTTGGATTCCTTACATCGGAACTCCAACGAAGCTTTCGTTAATTTGTGTTTTCAATTTTTAAATTTAAAGTTCCTTGTTTTCAAACTTTAATATACATATTTATAATCTACTCTCTTAAGGGATGATAAGACGGACACAAATATTTATGGGTTGAGCCATTTTTCCGATTCTAAATTTTAATTTATGATGGCACAAACAATTTTCTTTAAAATATATATATATATATGTCGTAACTCGTAAACAAACTGCGGATCCATTTTATATAGAAATAAATTTGGTCTACAGTAATCTGATAATCATTTACAAAATAAAATCATAAAATGGTATAGTCTCTCTGGTAATGACTGAATTCGTTCCATACGCAATTTCTACAAAAACATAATTACATAGGGTAGGGTCAAAACATTATTAAAGCACTTTAAAATATTTCTAGTTTAAACATGATTATAAAAATTATACTTTGATTCTCCCTTCTTCATTTAACTGACTAAGACACCGTTCGTCAGTCAACCACTTAATGATAATTGATAGTATAATTATTGATTTACCATCATACTGCTCTAGTCTCTAGACGAATATTTTTATATTTTATATTGGTACGTTTGTTTCAAGTGCATTATCTTGTTACATTATTGTATTCAACATTTTTAATGTATATTTTGTTTAAAGCTCGTTTGATATTTTGTTTGGACTTGGGACCCAGTCGTATAAACTATACACAAAAGTGAAATACAAAATAATAATGATAATGTTGTTATTTTATTCAACATTTATTTGTTTGTAAATGTTGTTAGTTGTAACAAAAAAAAAAAATTGTTTGTTCATTTTCATAATGACATGTGTGACATCTTGAAAATTGTACACGCGTCTGGACCGGTTGGGGGTGGGTTGTAGTACTGCTGTTTACAATAAACTACAAATTTTGATATTTTTAAAAGTGCACTCTTTTTATATTACAGATTTCTTTGTACGATCATGGAGTGAATTAATAATATTAAATACAAATGCCATGAACATATTATTGTTTAAATTAAATGTTTTGGGTGGGCAGAAGAAAACAATACTTTAACATGACGGACTTATAAAAATGAAATAAAAAAGGAAAGTCATAGAATATATGAATATAAAAATGTGTGACTAAACATTGAGCAGTGGTTTTATTCCATAAGAAAGTGACGTTTCTGCCATGCTGGCACATTGAGATCGCAGCCGTCAAATCACAACATGATCCAACGGCTTAGATTGAGACGTTGTGATGATTTGAAGATCTGAACCGTCTCTTAACTCCATTTTCCAGGGCAAGTTTTTTCATCAAAATATAGGAGGAGACGAGGAGCACTGAAATATCCAGAGAGTTGATGTAGCTTGCATGAATGGATAAAGGTCGAAGGTCATCATCAAGCATGGCTGCTTCTAATGGAGTCACAAAACGGAGACAGAGAATCTTAGGTGCAGTTGTAACAGAAGGGGTGATGCAGCAAGAGGTGGTGACTGAGAAGAAAGGGCGAGATCCGGAATCGTTGAATCGGAGTAAAAGGAGACGAAGCGAGAGGTTCGCCCCGAGGAAGGGGAGAGATGTAGACAAAGATATCTCAGGTGAGAGTCAGGGAGACGATGATTTTGACCGGAAGAGCTTCCCCAGGCATGCGGTGGCCGATGAAATGATCGGCGTACCTATCCCGAGAAAGGCTCGCTCAGGTTTTGATTTGATTTGTTTTGTATTCTCTGATTCAACTCAGATTTTATTAATATTCCTTTTGAATATAAATCAATATTTTGGTTGCAGCATGTATAAAGAGGTCGCATGAGTGCCGGACTTCGTCGGGGAGCTATAGCTTGGAAGTCGTTTCACCGTCTTCAGTGAACCAGAAAAAGGTACGTTCCGTACATGGTCAACGCAAATGGTTTGAGATACTAATTTGAATGATGGTTTTCATAGATTGTTAACGGGTCCAAATCCCGAGTTCCAAAGCCTCCTAAATCCTCCTCCGCTACTATTGAAAACGACTTGGAGATCCAAGTAGCCGAGGTTCTATCCGGACTGAGAAAGCAGCCTCGTTGCTCTACGAGACTACACGATTCCCTTCAATCATCCCATGTTAAAGGTGACATTATGCTGACACTTGTTCCTCATTATCTGTATTTCAGAATTTTAAACGTTATAACTAGTATTAATTTGCAGGTGCCAACAAATTGAAATTGGAAGCTGATGATTCTTCCGCAGGTGTAGAGATCTGTGGTTTAAACACTTGCATTGCTAGAATCGAATCTGTGAACTTAGCCAACATTGATAAATCCAGCTACGCCACTAAAACTACTAAGTCAGATATTCACAAGGAGAAACAAGTAAGGCAAGAAACAGGCAGCATATTGGATGGCGTTCAGGAAGAGCGGAAACTAGATTCGCCCATGTCACTAGGGTAAATCGGAAATCCATTTTTTCATCTTTTAATCCATGTTTGGAAATATGAGGCTTGCTTTTTTTCTATTTTTGGATCTCCAGGGTAACTAAGGGTCCACCGTTGGATACTAACTACAGAGATGAGAGTAACTGTACTAGTATGCTCGACATTAATCTGATGGTGAGCTATCTTCTCGTTTCAGAGTTTGGCTATCAGAGATTCTGAAATGCTGCAAATGTACTAAAAATCATTTTCCTGTTGATAGGTTCCTCCAACAATTCCCTCCTCGCTAGAGAGATCATCTCTTCTTCCATTGGTTTCTAATTCCATTGTCGCTAAAGATTATTTCAAGGCAAATGTAGGTTTTTATTAGGTTGTGTCTTGTTAAGCAATTTCCTTATTGGTGGTTTATAACACTTCCTTCTGTTTTGCTTATTCTCTAAAGAGAAAAGAAACGATTATTCTCAAGAATGAGATGAAGGGTGTAAACCGTGAATGGCTGAATCTTGATATGGAGAGACCCAACCAAGGGACCCTTTCAGATTCTACCCTAAGATTACTAAATTTGGATTGGAGCCGTCTTCAGCAGGCTAAATCTGGTAATCAACCTTGAGTATGATGATGGACACTATTCAAGTTACCTTCTGACCAATGTCCATCACAATTCAGGTCAGCAGAGTTCAGTCTTACTTTTGCCTGTAGCTGTGGGTGGCTGGCCAAGTAGGCTTCCTCCTCAGGGGTGAGAATTGAAGTCCCTGATCTGTCTTAGGTTTTCATGTGCTAGCTTAATGGTCAGACCTTAATAAGAATGAAACATTGCAGATATGTACCTGTGATCCAGACCAGTAAACCTCTGGATGGAACCAATGCTTCTACATTAGTGCAGGTATGTTATAGTTTCAAAAATTATGATTATTGCGTCTTCTACATTAGTGTCAAGATCATGTTGTTTAACAAATGCAGGGTGCTCCCTTTTCTGCCTCTCAGCCTAGGCCTAAACGGTGTGCCACACACCTTTTCATTGCTCGGAATATTCAGCTACATCAGCACTTCGTGAAAACAAACCAGCCCTCTACACCAGACAAAGTTTCTTTTTATTTGAAAGGTGGTGAGTTGCTTCCAGCCGCTGGAAACCAACCCTTGCAAGGAAGCTCTCCTATTCTCAGTTTAAACTCCCAGGCACAAGATTCAATTGCTGTTGATATTTCTGCGCACAAGGATAATAAAGCCTCTGAACGTGATACTATTGCCTCAACCAGACACAAGAAATTTCAACTGTCCCCTGGCCCATCAAATTGTGTAGTGGTATGTACTTCCTTGGCTTTTGATAGTATCACGGATTTTTGTTTATTGCATAGGAATTTTATCGAGAATGCCAAATTTCTTTTGAATAAAATTGTTCTTCTCTCTGAATGCAGCCTGCTCCAGCTTTCATATTCCCCACAAACCGCCATTTGCAACCGGTTATGGTACCTTCTAAATCAGCTCACCAAACAAAGAGCCCAAACAACGGATCCGTGAACTTTAGCCATCCAAGTTCATCAGCCAGCGAAGCTTCGTCTTCATACTTTACAGTCCTTCCAAACAATGCATATTCCTTTCAACTGTCATCAAGCGTTAGAGGTGGGACTCCAAGCCAAGCGTTGCCTTTCTTCAATGGGTCCTTTAATTCACCACAGATGTTCCAACCTCCTCTGCTTCTGCAGAAACAGGGTCACGCCCAGAGGGAGACAAAGACATCAAGCGGTTCCTCATCAACCCACAGGCAACCACAAGTTAGTGTGAATAGTCGTTCAAGCCAAGCTAGTGCTAATGTTCAGAAACACTGTCAACAGTCACAAAGGTCTGACGCTAAAGCTCCTGGAGGTAACTCTGAATCAAGGGGTAGCCACACTCAGAAAGTAGGTCCATATGGCCAAATCATGACAGCTCCTGTTCAGCCACAAAACTTTTCCATGTCATTTGCGTCTTTTGCTGGTGCTGGTGGTACGGCCCCTGCAAATCTGAATTTCTCTACCAATGGCTACCACTTTGTTTCTTCACCTCCTGTTGTTCACCAAAAAAGCCATCAAACAAGTGACTCAAAGACTGGAGGTGGAAGTTATGCAAGCAATGCTGAAGACCCTAAACAGAATCTTCCTGGGAAGCCTCCAGCGATGATGAATGGACAGACGCTTGTTTTTGACAATCCATCTAGAACCCTCAACTCTGTTTCTGGTACTTGGCCCCCTCCTTTAGCAACAACAAGAAATGGAGAGCCTTCAGTGTTTACCCAGCATCTCCAGCAGAGGCACCTGCAATCTGGTCGGAGAAAAATGATGACTCATTTGCAGGCTGACTCTGATTCTGCCACATCATCCCAGTGGAAAGACCCTGCTACCTCATCACTCACGTCTTGCAATTCTTTAAACCTCAAGCAGTTCCAGTCGCAGCAGCAGGTAAGAACACACGGACAGACTCAGATTTCTTTTGCGGCACCATCAAAGTTGCAACCTTCTCGGGGGCTTCAGGGCAGATCTGGTGGCTCTTCTTCCTCTTCAGTCACCATGTCTGCTTCACATGGCAAAGCAGCAAACCCCAAGGCGAGCAATAGCAAAGCCTTGCCGTTATCACCTGTTCCTTCTTCTTCTGCACATGCACAGGGACAGACAGAGATTTCAATTTCCGGGTCAACCCAGAAAACCTCTCCGGTATGTGGAAGGACCATGCCACCAATCATAACTTCGTGCCCGGGTCATCTTTCGGAGCTAAAGTACTAGTTTTATTGAAGCAGGCGTAGAAAGTAGCCATTTTTGCCGTGACTAGCTTCGGATTTAAGTTAAGGTAATACCGTAAGGAGAAGATAAATATTTCTTCTCTAGGGGGGAGGGAGTAAACACTTTTGGTTCGGTATCTAAATTGGTTAATGTTTTATGGGGTGGATTTTGGTTTCATAATGATCGGTGTAGTGTACATAATACATATTTAGACTGACAGAACCATCCCCCAAGCATTTTATTTAAAAATACATTCCTTAACATTATGCCGTATATATGGAGACTCAAAATAAGAAAGATAGCGTGAAATACTAGTCTATTTGTGGACGGCTAGAGAAGCCACATTGTCTAGTATATCTTCTCTTGCATTCTTATCAAACGGGTCTTCACCAATGTACAAGTCTAAGATTGACCTACACAAGAGTTTGCTCTTCACACTCCCGACATGGTTTCCCTCAACTGAAATAAAGAAGGAAGAGTTTTAGACGCTCTCAGGAGCGAAAAAGGATGAATAGATAGACATAATCTTACTTGCTACGTTGAGTACATGGCCTGGTTCTCGTGACAAATCAATGATGGAGTATCTAGGGATTTTATACTCATCTTTGAAGAGGCAAGTAAAGCTACAAGTGACATAATGGTAAACTGATATGAGAAGCAAGCTAAGCAGGAAATGAAGTAAAGGTAGAAAGTGTGTGTGTAAGGTAAAGGACCTTTGAAGCAATTGGTTGTTGTCAAAGGCACCAAACTTGTTGAGTCTGTTACCAACAGATTCTTGAAAAGCATTACGCACAGATCGGATGTTGAGTTTGGCGTAGACAATCTGCAGCCTTATAGTCATTTGAATATCGGACTCCATGAGATCATCCATGAATGCCTTGTTACCCCTCATCTCCGAAGCCGGAAGGTTTGGATATTTCTGAGCCGCAAGTTTCTTCACATCATCAGAATCAGCATACACGCCTGCGGGATGCCAGAAAAATAAAAAAGGCTCTCATTTATCAACTCTACTGTTTTGAACACATATATTTCCGACAAGTAAAAGTCCTACCCCATATCAATTCCTTACTCGTTCGTAATCCCAATTATTTCATTTGGCAATCCCTAAGTTAAAAAAACAAAAAAAAAAAATTTACCAAATGCGTAGACATCGATGTTCTTCAGTCCCAATAAGCTCTTCTTCCTTAGGCCGACGCCGAGTAATCGCCGGGAATCACCGATAGAAGGTGGAAACGAGAAACCGGTCTTAGGTTCAAAAACTGGTTCAGGGCTGGAGTCAGCTAGTGTTATAGATCCCCATGGTAACATAGACGAATCTTGAGAGGACAAGACCCAGTCCAGAACCGGATGCCTGTAATTCCGAGACGCAGCGATCGCAGCTCCCGCAGCAACGGTGACGGTGGCTGCGACAGCCGAAATGGAGAATCCGGAGGGTGACGTGGCACGTGGGGGCTGAGAAAACGAGAAAGGGAAGCGAAACGAAACCATTGTCTACTCTTCGTGTGTGAGAGAGTTAGTTCATAATATGATATGATTCAGCCAGCGACAACAACTGGGGTGCGTCTTTAATTAACACGTGAATTGCACGTGACCTCGACTATAACGAACATCTTCTATTTTGGGCTTCCCTCATTTACTAAAAGGCCTTCATGACTGTGAGAGTGTCTATTGGCCTTTACCTCATTCATTGAAAGGCCGATGATACTTACTTCTTCACTCTCGCTTTCAAATATTCCTTGTGATTAGTCATTAATTATTACTTTACTATCTTTTTCATTTTTTTGACATTTGTTTTTCAAGATAATGTATATACATTTTCACAGTTTCAAGTAAATAACTCTATTCTTAAAGATATATAATCATTTTTCTGTGAAAAAATAAAATTGTTTTGGCAAAATGTTTGTAATGAGTTACAAACTTGCCATGAATACAAATATTCAGTTTTGAATAATTATATTTCATTGCTGGAGAAAAAACCCAAAACTAAAAAGGGATCTTGCTTCGTTTCATCAAAATCCAATTAAAGATTTGGAGGATGTCATGAGAGAGGTCATCTACTTGCGTCTTATCTTCCTTGTTGTTTGATTGAGGTTCATTTTAGAAAAATTGGAATCAACCAAACTTTGTCTTTTTCACGACACCAATATTTGTCCATTTTCTAGTAAGAAGTCCATTTTATATGCATTTTATTTCTTTTAGAAGTTGTTGAAGAATCAGTAGTCTCTGAAGGAGAAACCATCAGCGACAGTAGTTGTGGGAGTGTTGGCGATAGTGCTCGTGTTTCAAGAAGCTCAACTCCTCGAAGGACGAGTCCGATTCCGATTCAAGAAGCTCAACGCCTGAAATCATTGAGATTTTAAAAGCTTGTGCGTTGAATGTCTTAATGATGTTTACAAGCAAATGCTTCTTTTGTAATTGGTTTCATTTTCTTTTCTTGAGTGCCTTGGCCTTTGTTAGTAATAATTTGATTTATGGAAATAAATTATGGCAATCGGCAATCGGAGAGAGAGCGAGAAATCAAAATTTCATAAAACGGCGTCGGATGATAACAGTTGTGTAAATAGAAGAAAATAATGCAAGGCCCACAATAGAGCAAATAAGCCACGTGTCGGGTCAACCCTATCGTATATATTACCTGGGGCCGGCCATTCTCGTCTCAGAAACATCTCATTTTCTTCTCTCTCTCTCTCTCTCTCTCTCTCTCTCTCTTCATCTCTGTTTCCGATGGTAGTTGGATTCGGAGGAAATTCGTCTTCCGGAGGTCGTACTAGCCTCAGATTCGCCGTCGCTGGCGACAAAGGAACCGGTAAATCCAGTCTGATCTCGGCCGTCGCTTCCGATACTTTCCCGGATAACGTCCCGCGTGTCCTCCCTCCGACTACTCTCCCCGCCGATGCTTACCCTGACTATATACCTATCACCATCTTCGATACTCCTTCCAGGTCTGTTGCTAGTTCAAATCATCAAAGGTTATGAATCTTGAATAGAGATTCAATTGAATTTGTATGCATGATCCTTAATCTACTGATATCTTTGATGTTGTTGTTATCTGCTGTTAGTATTGATAATCGGATAAAGCTCATTGAAGAATTCAGGAAGGCTGATGCGGTCATTCTGACTTACGCTTGTGATCAGCCTTCGACGCTTGATCGCTTGACTTCTTATTGGCTCCCTGAGCTCCGACGGTTAGAGGTTTGTTGTTTTTTTCACGAAACATTCTAATTTATGCTTTCTCCTTTCAAAAATTGTTCAAATTATAATTACGTGTATATATCTAGATCAAAGCACCTGTCATTGTGGTTGGCTGCAAGCTTGATTTACGGGATGAACGCTCTCCCGCCAGACTAGAGGATATAATGGCACCTATCATGAAAAAGTACAGAGAGATAGAAACCTGTATAGAATGTTCTGCATTGACCCTTATTCAGGTTTGTTCTTCCTTTTAATATCTTCTGATACAGTTTTAAGATTTAGATTTTATCTTTTGGCCAAGAGGGAAGATGTCGCAAAAGATACAAGGCACCTTTTAGCAGATTAAAAACAATTGAGTTTATTGCACCATATCCATAGAGATCGTTGTTGTATGCCACTAGAAAATAAGGCTTATTCTTTTCTTTTTTTTCAGGCCCCTGATGTTTTCTATTTTGCATCAAAAGCTGTCCTTCATCCAACATTTCCGTTGTATGATCAAGAAAGACATTGTTTGAAACCTCGCGTCCGTAGGGCAGTACAACGAATATTCAGCCTTAATGATCGTGATTTGGATGGTGTCCTGAATGACGCGGAGTTGAATGATTTTCAGGTTCTCTTTCGCTGTTAGCCGCTGATTATTGCATTCATGAAAGTTCCTCATCCTTTTATATATATATGATGCTGAAAATTTTGTTGAACAGGTTAAGTTTTTTGGTGCCCCACTTGACCCTGCTGAACTTATGGGAGTTAAAAGAGTGGTACAAGAAAAGCAACCAGATGGAGTAACTGATCTTGGTCTTACACTTCCGGGTTTCCTCTTTCTGTTTTCTCTATTCATCGAGAAAGGTCGCCCTGAGACAGCATGGGCTATCCTACGTAAATGTGGTTACAATGATTCTTTAGAACTCACAGCCGAGTTACTACCCATTCCAGCAAAGCATTCTCCTGATCAGGTGTGTGGTTTCTTGTTAGTACTTGACTACAAGAATATCTTTAAATTGTTATGTTCCTCAAAAAGGACATGAGCAACTGGTTGGCCTGCTTTTAAATAGTTTTTGCACTCTATTCCTTTTATTTCACTTGCAGAGCATCGAGCTAACGAACAAAGCTATGGAATTTCTGAGTGGAATCTTCCAGCTACATGACCTTGATAATGTGTGTGATCGTTTCTGTAATTATCCAACATTAATATTGTGGTTCTGTATTACCTAACCGCTATGTGATCCCCAAGAAGCAGTTGTAGTTCTTTAATGCTTCTTCATTTTGCTGCTCTTTAGGATGGAGCCTTACGGCCAGCTGATCTAGATGATCTGTTTCAAACAGCTCCAGACAGGTAATTTCCTGCTGATTATTTTTTGTATGATTCGTTGCTAATTCTTACCTCTGTAATATCAACTGTTCTTCCAATGTTTGATTAGTTACTTTACCTTCTTTATTTTGAGTTTTCGTGCCAATGTCTTTAATTCTCTTACACGTAACCATGTATGTAGTTTCTGGAGTAAGTTCGTTTACGTGTACAATCTACTTTTATGATTTCAGTCCTTGGCTTGAGGTTCCTTATAAAGATGCTGCAGAGAAAACATCAGACGGAAATTTGACAATCAATGGGTTTCTGTCTGAGGTTTGTATCCTTGCTGTTCATCGTGATCAACTATCAGCTTCAACATTCTTTACCATGGCTAATTATGCTCTGTTATATGTGTTAATGCAGTGGGCTCTAATGACTCTACTAGATCCTCAAAAAAGTTTGGCAAACCTGATATATATCGGTTATGGTCACGACCCAGCTTTAACATTTTCTGTTACTAGGAAAAGATCAGTGGATCGTAAGAAACAGCAAACAGAAAGGAATGTGTTTCAGTGCTTTGTATTTGGCCCTAAGAAATCTGGAAAGTCTGCACTCTTTGATTCTTTCTTAGGAAGGTAAACTAGTTCTAATATTGCTATGTGTCCATCTTATGCTGTGCCATCTTTAGAACTTGGATTGTTTCTATGGGTTTACTCGTGTTATATTTTCTAAGCTGTATTTCAACTCCAGAAAATTTTCGGACAGCTATAAGGCAACAATGGGTGAACGATATGCAGCAAATGTGGTTGATCAGCCTGGGGTAAGCAGCAATAGTCTGAAGTCTTGTGTTCCTTGTCATATGTCGATGTTAATGACGTTCTTCTTTTTATGTATATATAATTGTTTTTCAGGGTACTAAGAAAACCCTGATATTGCGGGAAATACCAGAAGACAGAGTTAAAAAGTTTCTGGCAAATAAGGAATCGTTGGCGGAATGTGATGTTGCGGTGGTTGTCTATGACAGGTTAGCTCAGAAAGTATTTGTACTTGTTATGTGTGGATGAGATGATCAAGGGAAAAAAAATGATATATTGCAGTTCGGATGTATACTCATGGAAAAAAGCGAGGGAAATATTGATGGAGGTAGCAAGGAGGGGAGAAGAGAGCGGTTATGGGACCCCGTGTCTTCTTGTTGCGGCCAAAGATGATTTGGATCCATATCCAATGTCAGTACAAGAGTCAGATAGGGTAATGCATAGCTTAACCCTACAATATGATTACATGGTCTTGACTCTTGAGATGATTGCTGATTCAGAACTGGGGTTGTGAACAGGTTTGCATGGAATTGGGAATAGACGTGCCAGTGTCATTAAGCATGAAACACGGGGAGCCAAATAGTATATTCTCAAGAATCGTGAGTACAGCAGAGAACCCTCACTCGAGCATTCCAGAGACAGCGTCAGGAAGAAGAAGCAAAAACATCCGTCACCTCGTGAATAGTTCACTGTTATTTGTCTCAGGTATGTAGTTGTTTACAAAATGTTGGATTTGTGTTATGGAGTGAAACTATTGAATCAGCTAAGCTTAGTTGTTGTATATGGAAATTGCAGTGGGCACAGCTCTTGGGTTTGCCGGATTGGCAGCTTACCGTGCGTATTCGGCAAGGAAGAATGGTTGAAGATTTGTCTGGTCCACTCCGAAGAAAGTTTAGTTTAGTTTAGTTTAGTTTAATTGATTGGGCGGTAATGAAAAGAAGATAAATATATAAAAATAAACTTAGATGGACCGACCGTTATATTGGAAGTTATCTTGTTACAAAATCTGGTGCTTCTCTGAGGAGATTAAACCCAAAAAAAAAAAAAAAAAAATTGGCGGCTTTATCATCATCCTCTCTGTTTTTCTCCTCCAAAACAACTTTTCCGATCAGTAATGTCCTTATCCCGGCATCTCTCCACCGCTTCTCTCTACCGTCTTTATCTTCCTCATTTTCCTCTCTCTCTTCTTCTTCGTTTGCTTCTCCTTTCACATACAAGTTCTCCAAGGTTTTCTCCTCAGAGTTTGACCGTAAAGGCTAGTGGAGAGAAGAAGAATGTACTTATTGTTAACACCAACGGTGGTGGTCACGCCGTCATCGGTTTTTACTTCGCCAAAGAGCTTCTCTCTGCCGGACACTCCGTCACCATCATGACCGTCGGCGATGAATCTTCTGACAAAATGAAGAAACCTCCTTTCACCAGATTCTCCGTAAGATCTCCTTCATTGATTAGTTTAAATAACCATCTCATTGTATGATTACAGCATTTCTACGCGGAGCCAAGAGCCGCAAAAGAGATATTAGGGTGGCAAAGTAAAACGAATCTGCCTGAAGATCTCAAGGAGAGATTTGAAGAGTATGTGAAGATTGGGAGAGACAACAAGGAGATCAAGTTTGAGTAAGATGATAAGAAACTCGAAGCTGTCAAAACTCCTGTAGGCCGTAAAGTTTCTTCTTTTGTAATTTCTAATGCTACACACGCCCGCCGCGCTTATATGAGATCAGCTAAAAACATGTTTTAAATTCAGGACCAAAAGAGCAAATCACAATTCCAGTTCACGTGAAGATAACCATTGCGCTTCATGGAAATAGATCTAAAGACAGTCTCCGATCTTTACATACCTAGTTAAATAAGTGAACCATATAGGGAGAGAGAGAGAGAGAGAGAGATAAAACTGAATCTACCTACATAGCGACAAGAGCATTGCGTCACCCTATCTCTTATTCCTCCTCTTGCTTGATTTTCAGACCTCCCAGCATTGATTCCAATTCATTGTCTTCTTCGCCTTCCTCTTCTTCACCTACATCTTCAAAATCTTCTCCTTCCGGGTCATTATCGTCCAAAGGACCAAGCTTGTCCAGTGAGTCCTTAAACATGTCATTAATCTCGTCAATACCTTCGTCAGATATGAAGTTTACATTAATGTTCAGAAGCTTGAAAGTATGTTTCTTCAGGACAGTTTGCGCCAAGGCTCTTGCCCCAGCTCTTCTGATCATGTTGGTACTCAGGTCGACCTCAGCCAACTGATCAAGACCTTCTACTGCCTTTGCGATTAAGATAGTCCCTTCGTCTTTGAGTTCATTCTCAGATAAATTCAGCTTTGAAAGAGACTGTTTTGAGGCGATGCAAGCTGCCAATTTCCCAGTGGAGTTTACAGTAATATCATTCCCAGCCAACTCTAGAACTTCAAGACAAGGGGCAGACTTAATAAGAGCTTCAGAAAGTGCCTCAGTTCCCTCATCCTCCAAGTTCAGGTAACTCATATAGATCTCAGTCAAATGAGTCAAGGCTGACACGGTCTTGGCCAGGGCAATTCCGCCTTCTACTCCAAACATGTTGTCACGAAGATCAAGTTTCTTCAAGTGGCTACAGATTTCAAGTGCTTCAGCTAGCGCAACACCACCTTCTGAACCGATCCTTGTAGATGAGCACCGGAAATCTTCCAAAGATGGACACTGATTCACTATCTCTGCAATGGCAACTGCTCCTTCATCTCCTGTCATGTTGTTATGAAATTGAAGCACCCTGATTTTGTCAGTAGAAGGGAGTAACTCACGAACAGCTCGTGCAGCGTCCTCAGAAATGCCATCATTCATCAAATATAGCTCCTCTAAGTCATTCTGAGACTTGATGAGGGCACCAAAAGCTCTAATTCCTTTTTCTCCCAGAGCATTGTCAGAGAGATTCAAATACCTAAGCTTACAACCTTCCAAAGCAGATGAAAACATATTCATGACTTCAAGTGCTTCTGCCTCTGGTCTTCCTGCAACAAAGTCTGATAGATCCACTTCCGTCAACTGATCCTTGATGGAAGACAAAACGCTCACAGCAAATTTGGCTGCTTCAGAGCCAAAACTCCTGTTGCTAAAACGGATCTTGGTGTAGGAGTTATGCGGCTCAGACAAAGGCCTCAAGAGTTGACGTGCCTCTTCTTCATCAATGAATGCTCTACGACCACCAGATATATCAAACAAGAAATCCCCAGGCTTGTTGAGCGCAACCTGGGAGTCTTCCTGTGGACCTCTTTTGATGACTTGAAGCATAAGCTTACTGGATTCTTTAGCATAGACGTGAACAGCAGAAGTCCCATCACCATGAGGTTCGTTCTGGAAGTGTTTGTTGGCAGTAGCAAAAGCCAAGTCTTCGATACGCTTGGCATCTAGCTCAGCCTCTTGGACAGTCAAAAGACCGTACTTTCTGGAGAAGATGGAAGGGGTGGTCATGTTCTTGGTCATACGGTCAACAAGCATGAGCCTCGTACTCTTGCTCGGTGGCCACATCTTCACTGGCATAACACGGCTGTGCACAGAATGATCCATTCTTCAACCTGGTTCTGTGATTCAAAGACAAGGAGGAAAACATTAGCCATTCTGATACCATATAGATCAGATCCAATCTACCAAAGGTATTCCCAGGATATCAAACAACATTCCCTTAAAATCTACATCGAAACTGCAAAAGAGAAGAACAGATTTCAAAAGCAAACCTTTTTTTTTTTTTTCTATCTGTTGCCGACCAATAAAGAGAGAGTTATTTCAGAGAAGCATTGATCCGCGACATAATGGAGGCAATGCTGCTTTTTCAAAAATCAAATTTCAAAACAAAGAAAGAAAGGTGTTTTTGCCAATCTATGAAGATTTTAGGGTTTTTATTCTATCTACAAAATGACAATATCGCCCATACTCAACCCTTTATTAGATACCAAATCTAACCCATTTAAAGGCCCAAATATTACTAAAAAGCCTTTATTGATAGAGCCCAGACTTTTTTTTTTTTTTTTTTTTAAGTCACCACTGCCAGGTGGACTCCAAGCCTTTATTGATAACCCATTTATCGATCTCGCTCTTCACTTCTATCGTCCCCTCGTTTGCATTTACCTTTATCGAATGCACTCCTATTCATAAGTTCACCATTCCGTATTAGATTCAAGTCGTCTAAAACTTGATACTCTAAGTGATATATATATATATATCAGAAAAGGTATATTATATATATGCATAATCAATCACCAATTCAACTTTTTGCATGGCTCGTTCCACCTTTCTTACACATTCGTTACAGCACTTTGATTCCAGTTCCAGAACACGAGTCTGCTTTATGCAGAAATAATAATCAAAAAATTGATCTACGTAACATATTAATAAGTATTGTATGATCGATGTAGATACAATTCAAGGCCATGGTAAAAATGTACAATATGAAACGAACCCGGGGATGATTTGGAGGAGGATGACCTTCCATCGTTACTAAAATAAAATTTGCTGAGAAGTGAGAACCCTGTTATTTGGATATGAATGTACGGTGAGTTTATGTACTTACGTATGCTTAAATCAGCGTTCTTATGATCAAGACTTTCCCTTATTAGAAATGATCATGTGAGGATACTAATTTATTGGAATTTTGATTAGAAATGTATAAATAATCAAGCGTGCAGGTTTGGTTTTATAATTTCGCGTGAAAAAAAGTTACAACAGATATGAATTTTTAAACATAAATTTAAGACATTTTAAGCATCTAGATTTTGGTATTACGAAAGTACGCATATGGATAACTCAAATTTGACTAAACATGAAACAAAACATAACCTAAAATAAAATATCTACTCAACTTGTATTTTGTCGTCTATAGACGTACGTACGAGCCTCGGCTTTGAACTTCACGGATTACAAAAGAAAACAATAAAACTTCAAGTTTAAAATTTGTAGTTACACAAAAAGACATGTACGTTTAGTTTAATTATTATGGTTTGGGTTTTCTCTTCTGGATAGTGATGCAATATAACTGGTTACTTATTTTTGAAAATGCATGTTTTGAGAAGATGTTCGAAGTGGACAAAAAAATTAAAGTTATATCAAGTGGTTAAGAGTGAGATTAACCCGTTAAAGTTTAGGCCAAAATTGGATAGCTATGCCAATTTTCCATATACAGAATCTATTTTGTCGTTCGTTATTATATTTGATACAATATCCACATTTGGAACAGTACAAAAACAACAGCAGGTTACAAATGAATGCGCAAATGATTAGTAAAAGAGGGAGAGATTTTTTAAAAAGGTTTAGTTAATGCGCAAGGTAGGCGTGACTCCCTTATTGGTCGTATTACTTACTTTTTTTTTTTTTATCATGATAGATTAATATACATTTTTTGATAAACGTGAGTGATGGGTTAACATCAATCAATCATTAAGCTTCTTATCCCAACTTATTTTCTTCGTACCTATCTATCATGAACATTATATAAATTAAATAAGTGAAAAAGTTGGGGGATCACGAGCGACCGATCGAGCTAGCACGTATATTATTATATACATGTGATGTAAGTAAATAACCTAAAAATAAAAATAAAAAAACTTGAATTAACACTGTTACCATGTTTACCGTTAGATATAACTAAGGGTCTTCTTTAGATTTAGTTTCAAGACATATTCGAATTTTTTGTTGAAAAAAGAAAAGAAAATAACAACTAAATTAATTATTAGCTTAGATTGTTAGTGGTGCCATTACAATTGATTCATGTTGTGTATTCATTTTCTTGTAGATATATGTGAGGTGGAAATTGAGTAATCAAGTGACACTTTTCTTAAAATATAAATAATTTTTTTAAGTGCACTAATCAACTGATAAGACAACAAAAAGCTAGGATTTTAAAAGAAGCTCATAGAGAGTCATAAGCTGGTTTAATCCATCATATTTGATTCAAGTTTATGAATTACGTGACTACTATAGGGTGGTCAAATTTTGTTTTTGCCTTTTTAATAAAGAAAGGGTGCTCAAATTAAACCGTACATATACTAAAATTATACTTTATAGTAAAAAATACCAGATGGGTTTTGGTGTGTATATATTTATATATATGATTACTTATTTTGAAAGTTTAGGATGGAGGAATCAGATACGTACATGGACGTGTAGGAGCATGCACACATTACTAAGTTCGCACACAAGCAAAATTACATTCCAATAGCTAGGAGTTGTCGCTGTAAGAATAATCTTTTTAAAGGCCCTTTCTCAGACCATTATATTTCTTATCTCGTGTGACTTATTATAATGTAAAAATGGCATTAAATAAAAGTTTTTTTTATAGGTTTTCCCGTCTTAATATTAAACGTAAGTGGAAGAGTAAAAAGGAGACGCTCCCAGGGGTCTTGGCCATTGCAGGTCGACAAACAATTTTGCCTCTCCGTTTCATTAATGGACGGTCCAATAGAATCTTTATATTATTCAACAAAATATGAAAGACTCTATGATAATATCAAAATATGAGACATAGAATCACATTTGCATAACTTTTTCTATGGAATTGAAAAATATTAAGGCATATAGAATATTTATCTACATACAATATTTACTTAACAGATCATGAGAAAACATTCACAACGTCAATTTTATTTAGTTTTAAAACTTAAACTTATATTTAATAATGTTAGCGCATCCAATTAATTTAATTACCGGGTCTTTCATTAAGACTCCGCTAGTTATAGAACATGCGAAAATCTATTAAATCAGCTTCATATAAAATATATAGCCACTACTCAACTCTAATATATATTCACTTTAAATTATATATCTAAAACAATGAAAATATTTGTTATATGTAAGAAACTATTCTAAAAATGGAAGAGCTTCTGAAAAATTTCTGTCTCGCATACAATCATCATGTTCCAAAAAAAAAAGTTCGTATCTTAGCTTCACATCAGACGTAATTGAAGTTTACATTTGATTGAGACATTATCAATATATATCATCTGCACTGCATGCGTATCAAATATTTGGCTAGCCTAAAAAGAATAAAGTTAAGAGAAAAATAAAGGTTTGACCTATTAAAAAAAGCGAGCCCAACTTGGCCGATATCATTTGTACACTGTTAACTTCTCGAGTGTGTGACCCTATATATTTAAATCATATCCTTCATGCAAAGTCACCTGAACATTTCATAAGTAGATACAAGCCTACCAAACATATCAATTATATATTAGAAACATCTGAAGTTTATATTGCAACGCTTTTATATATCATCATGATCATGAAGATATCTATGGCCATGTGCAAGCAGCCATTGCCTCCTTCACCGGCGCTAGACTTCCCTCCTGCGAGATTTGGTCCCAATATGCTAACTCTAAACCCATACGGTCCAAAGGACAAAGTTGTGGTCATTATGGGTGCGACCGGAACAGGTAAGTCACGGCTCTCTGTCGATCTAGCCACACGTTTTCCGGCGGAGATCATAAACTCCGACAAGATACAAGTCCACCAGGGTCTAGACATTACCACAAACAAGATCACGAGGGAGGAGAGCTGCGGGGTACCGCACCATCTACTCGGCGTCTTGCCCCCTGAAGCCGACTTAACGGCCGCAAATTACCGCCACATGGCGAATCTCTCCGTTGAATCCATCCTAAACCGTGGAAAGCTTCCAATCATCGTTGGAGGTTCCAGCTCTTACGTGGATGCTCTAGTGGACGACGAAGACTACAAATTCCGGTCGAGATACGACTGTTGTTTTCTATGGGTCGACGTGGCACTTCCAGTTTTGCACGGTTTTGTGTCTGAGAGAGTTGACAAGATGGTTGAAAATGGAATGGTCGAAGAAGTTAGAGATTTTTTTGACTTTTCGGATTCAAATTACTCGAGAGGGATCAGGAAAGCTATCGGAGTTCCAGAGTTTGACAGGTTTTTCAGGAATGAAAAATTCTTGAATGTAAGAGATAGAGACGAGCTGTTGAGTAACGTGCTCGAAGAAATAAAGAGGAATACTTTTGGGTTAGCTTGTAGACAAAGAGACAAGATCGAACGGTTGACAAAAGTGAAGAAGTGGTGCATTCAGAGATTGGATGCGACTCCGGTTATCAAAAGGCGGAGGTCCAAGGCGGATGCTGACGTGACGTGGGAGAGGCTCGTGGCTGGACCAAGCACCGATGTTGTGTCGCGATTTTTGCTGGACATTGCCAGCCGTCGACCGCTTGTGGAATCTTCAACTGCAGTTGCGGCGACCAGGGAACGCGAGATGTCGCGGTGTCTAGTGGCGTGATCGGGGAGGCTGCTGAATTTGGACATGTGGTTCATTTTACGACAAGAAATTTTGGTGCTGGTGACGTGGCAGTTATCAGAAACTAACGAGACTACGATGAGTGGGCAAAATATATAAAATATGCTAGAAAATAATTAAAAAATTATTATCTATAGATTATATATGCATCGTATATAATATTGTGAGATACTGAAATTTTGGCATAATGGTTATTCAATACTATCATCTACTTTTTTGGATGTAACTAAGTGAGACTGTAAGTGGGAATGCTATATTTGGAAGTGATGTAACTATATTTGTAACTAGTACTAGACTTTTTATTAATATAACGACTAAACTAAGTGGGGCTTAAGTTAGTACGATTTCATAATATATATATATAAGTGATTAATTATACAATATATGTGAATCTATAAAAGTATCTAAATGTTTGACGCAGACACACGTACTTATATACATATGTGTATAATCATAATTTATAAAGGAATTAGTAAATTTTCAGTTGCTATACACAGTTGCCACTATAATTATATTCTGTTTAAAGGCTATGCAATTGTCATTATTTAAAACGAGATTCACAAAAAGTTAGAGTGTTGCCTGTAGAAACTAAACGAATTGATTAGTAGTATGGAAATTTTAAATATATTTGAGCTAAGAAAATGAAACTGTTACGAATCAATGAAATGATACGAATTCCACATTCATACTTAAAAATATTTCAGCAGCTCACGTAAAAAAAAAAAAAAAAAAAAATCAGCAGCTCTCTATTATGGGAATCCTTTAAAAAGTATTAATCAGCTTGAGTCTGAAACAAAGGAATAAAAAGACAAAAGTAATTAAGAGAAGTCTAATACTAGATTCTTTGTTAGACCATTTAGTAATGACTAATGACCGTACAGTAAGAAATAGTAGCACGCGCCTGAAGCCGTACAGAGGAGCCGTTGACAATTATGAGCATTATTCGATTAACGAGGGTCCCACATTATCAATCTTAATTTTTAATGCGTTCTTAATTGGAACCCATCCATTATTATTCCTCCATTCTCTAACACCGTGTGCAGTTGGCATCTCTCGATGATGCTGTTGGGCCCCTTTACCTCGATGGAGTATGTTTTAATAACCGTTGCCAATTTAATTGCATTATTTCTTGTCATAAATATATAAATGCTTCTGAAACAGAAATCATCGCTTATCCTTTTCAAAGTCCATGTATACAGTGCATGGATAGTGTTGCTAATTTGGTTATGGCCTGTTCGATGTATCGGAAGCTTATGTAGATGTGAATAATATGTATATATGGATATGAAACTAGAAGAGATAAGGAACAAAGTGGAAGAAGACAAACAGCAACTCGCAAAAAAAAGGAAAAAGTGGCGTAAAAGAATCACACCTCTTGAACATAACCCAACAAATAAATTTAATTCTATGTATTGGTCCCATCAATGCGACTTTTTTTTTAACAAAAGTAAGATTCCATGAATCTCCATCATCTTTTGTTTGATATATCATATATCATCTATTTAATTTGTTTGATTGTTTGTTAGTATTTTATTATAATACATTCCCTTTCTTTTATCAATTGAAAATGCATTATCGTGTGAAATGGATTCGATTGAATTATGTCAACGTAAAGTTTTATTATGTATGTGTGTTTTATGGAGAAGTCGATAAATATAAAAGGCATAACAATAATTACTACAACTCACCGAGGTCTGCATACACGCTTGGATAAATTTAGAAAATTGCGTTCTAAAGTAATTAATGGGCCTATATAAAATGTCCTATTAATTTCGAGTCATATGCGATATAGCGAGTGATGCTGGCGAGAATGATATAATCCCTCTTACTCTTTTTTTTTTTGTTTCGTTGACTTATGTTTTTGTTTTTGACTGGAGAAATGTAAACTTACAATAATTAAACTAAAGGGCGTGAATAAAAAACTTGATGACAAATAAGAAAAGAAGATAAAGAAAGTGATATTGGTTGTTGACGAAGAAGACATGGCAATATAGTTTTGGTCTGTTTGTTAGAGATCATGGCAGTATAGTTTAAGAGAGGAAAATTAAGAGAATCATCGAATGAGTCTACCTCCACATGTGTAAGTGACGATGCATGACTCATCCACAAAGACTGTATAGTTATGAGCAGGTTTGGCTAGCAATGGAGGAAGCCGAACCAGAAGGTCGCACACACACTCGTTGTCCATTTGCTTCAACCACTTGCAGCACTCTTGTTGCGCATACGTCTCTTCTCTGTGTCGATGATGGTGGTGGTGGTGGTGGCGGCGACGGCGATGGTGGTTGTGACTGTTGTCGTTATTGTTGTGGTGTTCATGGTCATGATCATGGCCATTGTGGTCACTGTGATTATGGTCATTGTGATCATGGTCACGGTTATGGTTATCGCGATCATGGTCATTGTGATCATGTTCATCATCGTGATCATGGTCATGGTCATCATCGTGATCATGGTCATGGTCATCATCATGATCATGGTCATCATCATCATGATCATGGTCATCATCATGGTCGTGGTCATCATCATGGTCGTGGTCATCATCATCGTCGTGGTCATGATCATCGTCATCGTCATCGTCGTGATTATGGTCATGGTCGTGGTCATGGTGTTCATGGTCAGGAGGCGGAGGAGCGATGGGAGGAGGAGGTGGGGCAACGGGGGATGGTAGTGGGACAGTGTTGATAGGGAGACGTGAGCAGGCGTAGTTAGCCAGCGCGTATTGAGAAGCGCATAGTGGACGAGGTGGTGGAATCTGAACGATCCTCTGACCTCGTGTGAGAGAGGAGAGAGCGAGAACCAGAGTAGCTGCAAGAAAAAGCGTTTCCATGGGGAGTGTATATTTGTGTGAGGAGAGAGATCTTAGGTAAGTCTGTTTATATATTCAAAGGAGAGCAAGGCACAAAGAGGGTTGCAGAAAGATTTTAGGTAACAATGAGTTCTTCATCTGATTTGCGTGACTTTTGTGTTAGGTTGTTTGTAGAGCTTTCTTTCAGGACAGTGTTTCACTTTGGTACAACAACAAGACCTGTTCCAAAATCCACAACCAATTAAATCATACAACCACAACTAATAGCTGTAACTCCGAATGCGTGACAAAAACAACGTGATTTTAAATTTTGGATTGATCCAAAATGTGAATAAGATGTTTATTAAGCGTTCTTGAAATCACCATAATCTTCAAGCTGATATACTCAGAAAGAATATATATATATATATATGTACAATTTGGTCACTGAAAGTCTGAAACCCTTAAAAAAATACACTCCTTGAGATGGAAAAACCAAGTGAATTCAGAATTGAAATTAAGATAGAAGGTTAACATTTGAATTTCTTCTCTTATTAGCCAAAAACTCACAAATTTAACAATCCACCCTAAAGAAGACCAAACCAGGCACACGAACTACATATAGAGAAAAGAGCAGAGGTTTATGCGTTGGTTTATCACAGAGACGCTCTTTGTGTTCATTGCTATTGGCTGCTAACACACCTCCCTATCTCTCTGCATTTGTTCCCTCTGCTCTCTCAGCCTATCCTTGCTTTCTTGCCAACCTTGCTCTGATTAACACAAAAACTTATCCTTAATAGCAAGCAAAGGATCTCTATAAACAAGCTCATCCCCTTTATAAGCTTGTCTCAACACTGCAGTATTGATCACTCCTTTAAGGGACAAGTAGAAGATACCAGAATGGCGAGTGAAAACAGTAGAGAACGCGTTTGAAAACCTAAATTCATGGCAGAACTTGCCAAGTGTAGGCACAGGGACTCTTTTCAGCGAATGACAGAACAATTCGTGGACAAGACCAACAGTTCGTTTCTCCATTTCCTTAGAAGATTGGTCTAAATGAGAAACATCTTGGCAGGGTGATATGTAGTCTTGCTCAAACCAATCCCTAGTCCACTCTCCCATCTCCTTCCTTAGGAAAAACCCAGACGGCAATTTCACATTGAAATTGGGTCGGACCCTTACACCGGTTTGAATGGTTTCTTCTACTGCTCTCTGCTGGGTCATCGATTTGGCAAAATAAGGGTTCCAAGAGACGAGCTCGAGAAAGGACTTACCTTCCTCAGGCAAACCAGTAAGTCGGAAGTAATTTGGGTATTTCTGAACAATCTTTACCAAAAAATCATTCGGAAAACCAAAATCTCTCTTGACATGAACAAGTTTATCGCACTGATAAACTTATCTTTAGCCATCATCAGCAATTTGCAGAGCTTCGAAACAATCAATGGCTCATTCTCAGCGTAAATCCTCTGTTCTTCGTCGAGGAAAGCTCCGAGACGAGGCGTTGGGCGAATGAATTGAACGAGCTCTGATATGGGTTTGATCCGATCGTAATATATCTCAAACAGAGAAGGATTCATTTCAACGAAGCTCTTAGCTTTGAAATTGAGGCGTAATCTTTCGCGCCGTTTCTCGAGGTATCAGAGAGGAATGGCTTGAGCTGGTTCGTTCAGCACTCCTTTCACCGCTCGAGCACACAGCTTGTAAGGCTTGTCCTGCTCTATCGCTTCGTCTAGCTTCGTGTCTTTCTTCCATACCACTTTCAAGCTCGATATCGATCTGATTTGGAGACCTAAACTTGGGGTTTTCAGAGATTTTATGATTTTGTAAGAAATCGTTAAGTTTCTCAACACCATTTCTCTGAATTCAGTCGAGCTCCAGAAAGAAATTAGGGTTTTCCACTGCAAGTGCCTATAAACCTTAAGTGTACCGGAAACTACAACAAATTTACGCGTGATGAGAGCGATTTATCCCACGCGCCTCGTTTATATTCCAAATTTTAAGAAGAGAAATCTTTGAAAAAATACACATTATAAATATCTTACAATTTATTTAGTATTTACACTTACACACCTAGTGTTTGATCTTTTGTTTTTATAATTTCTCTAGTTACAAAGTTAATTAAATGAGAGTAGATATCCATTTTCGATGATCATTCACAACAGAGTTACATTTATTGTAGGTTTCAATAATTAGTATGGAACTAAACTAATACATATAACCAAGAAGAATCGGTGAAGGCAGGAGACTCATGATTTGATTATCAATTAATCATGGGGGAGGGGGAGGAAGACAGCACATTTACAGATGATATAAAGACGAGCCCTTTGCTCCTTTATATCAGCTTCGAACATCTTTCCATGTTCTAATCTTCATACCACTACTTTATCTCAACACAACTGTCCCTGCCATTGATGCTATCAACAGAGCTTCAAACTATATGAGGAAACCAAACTATTGTTTTTGATGGGTTTTAGCTGCTCGAGAGATACATTCCTTATATACCATACATGCTGACTCTAATTCGGTAGATATAATTTGGTTAATAGTGTAGATCGAGACCATATATTTGGTAGACAATATGTATATATCGGATAAAGATACATTAAATTGAATAACATAGAGGGCCTACGTGTTTCCAAGTGTGAATAAAAGACACGATGCTTTAACTAGGGATGCTCATTTTAACCAACCATCCTAATCAAACCAAACTAAATCCTAATCAAACCAAATCAAAGCATATATTAAGTTAGATTTATTCAAAACTCGAATGGTTCGATTTAAACCGACACAAACCGATAAAGTGATGACAAACCGATGTACCGAAACTCTTAATACTTATTTTAAAATTTTAATATTTTAATATTTTTAGTTTAATATTTTAATACCTTTACTTTAAATTTTTAATAATTTTACTTTAATATTTTTTAATTTTTAGTTTATTTTCATTTTTATTGATTTTATTACTTATATATTTTATTTGAATATTGAACTTTAACGTATTAATTTTTTTATTTGAGGATTTTCACGTATAATTTTTTCTATAACCAATTTATTTATCTCAACCGAAATAAAACTGAACCAAACTAAAATTGAATCAACCCGAACCGAACCGAATATAAACCAAACCAAATACAAACCGATTCGAAGTATTTTTGGTTAAGTTTGATTAGAGTTTTCTCAAAACCGAATTAACCGAACCGAATCGAACCCGGAATTTAATCGAAATGCCCACCCCTAGCTTTAACCATGAGCTTCGCTTTTGGACTAAAATCTTTTGATTAGTAACTTAGTATCAATCATTGATTAAATGTTCAAAATAATAATAATTGATTTCTCAATTTGGTATAGTTTTTTCTTTTATTTTTTTTGAAAAGTCTTTTTGAATTTTGTTTTTGCGGTGAGGATATTGTTTGAACAGATAAATTCTATTCATGCACACATGAGGGCTAATGATGGAGCTTTGGCTTGTGGGGCTTTATTTCTTGCCGTGTTGGGTAGGCATGTGATGATTAAATATCTAATTTGGTAGTTAAGAGAAGGGATTGGTTTAACCAACTTATTAATTATGGACATGTGTTAGGGATTTAGCATGAAAGTTCATCCCACCACATGACTCGTTTGATGCCCTTGAGTTGACTATTAGCTTTCCATTTGACCCAAATGGTATCATCAATGACAGTATTTAAATGGTTTAGTTTATTATTTCATTGTGCTGTTGATAAAGAAAAGTTTCTAGTATCATTGTAAAATAAACATAATTTCCCCTCACTATGCCTCACTAAAAGATCGAAGTGCCTACGCCAAAACCAGTACAGCACAAAAAACGAAGCAACTTAAAGCAGGTATCTTGCAAACAGTTGCAACAAATTTTCTTGTGATGCTAAACATTTCACTGACACAATTTCTCAATAAAACCTCTCTGTTAGGCTGGCAAAAGAAAAATGGACGCTGGCGCAGAATCTCCACTGCAGTAGGATGCTGAGATGACAGATGCATGACAACATCCCAGACCAGACATTCTTATCACCTTGTTTGAGATCTGTGGCCCTTTCTACAATCTACTAAACTCATATTTTGCTGCTATCTAGAGAAAAAGTGGTCCTGAAGTAGGTCAGTGTGAAGTATGTAAACAATTTCAATATTCCTTTGTAAATGACTGCCTTGTAATATATAATGCTCTGTACTACGTTCTGAAACTCTGCATTTATTCATCATTGATTATCAGCTTTATATAGCCTACATCATTAACAAGAAATTCCGAAACTTAAGCTAATAACCGAGCTAACTACTAACACTACTTGAGCCTTAAGACTCGGGTGTTTATTGAACACAAGCAAGAGACTAAGACACGTTCAACCTTCATCATCTCCTTTATTCTCGTTCTTCAATTTGCTTCATCAAACCCTCCCTAAACTAAGCTTGCTCCACAAGACTTAGCTTACTTGATGCAGAGCAAATTCCAAGTTTGTTTTTCAGGTTCTCAAACACTTCACGTCGCAGAGGTTTTGTTAAAATGTCTGCTATCTGGTCCTGTGAATCGCAGTGCTCCAAAATTATTTCTCCATTTTTGACCAACTCTCGCAGAAAGTGAAAACGAACTCCAATATATTTACACCTTCCATGAAACACCGGGTTCTTTGACAGCTTAATTGTTGAAGTATAATCACACCATATGATTATACCTTCTCTTATGTGATGTCCCAGCTCTTCCAATATCCTTTTGTACTATACAGCTTGACAAGCACAGATCGATGCAGCAACATATTCGGCTTCTGTGGTTGAAAGAGTAACTATTGACTGTTTCTTTGAAAGCCAAGCAACCGCTGCATCATCTACAAAAAAAAACATAACCTGAAGTACTTTTCCTGCTCTCAATGTCCCCAGCGAAATCACTATCTGTATAGACTTATAGATTACCCATTCCTCTTCCCTTGTACCAGATTCCAAAATCTACAGTCCCTCTCAAGTATCTTAAGACTCTCTTAGCTGCTTGAACATGAAGCTATGTAGGACTTGACATGAAGCGGCTTAGAAGACTTACTGAGAATTGCAAATCCGGTCTTGTATTAGTGATGTACATAAGACTTTCGATCATTTGCTTATAGAAGGTTTCATCAACTCGTTTCCTCCTTCATCCATATCAATCATACTCTCATGGACCATCAGATTGCACACTGAGTTGCAATTTTCCATGTCAAACAGCTTCAAGATTTCTAAAGCATACTTTGATTGGCAGATGTGTATGCCATATGATGTCTGCAATATTTCAAAACCCAAAAAATACCTCATCTTTCCTAGATCAGACATATCAAACTCCTGCTGCATCGACTTCTTAAACTCTTCCATCATTGCCTGATCATTTCCTGTGTAGATGAGATTATCGACATAAACGCTAATCATATATATATATATATATAAACATAATATATTATAACATAATAAAATTATAAAATTGAATAATTAAAAATTAAAAAAATTTAAATTATAAGAATGTGAAGAATATCAATGTTTTGTAATTTTAAGTTTTTTTAAATAACATTTTTTTATAAAAACATAGATATTAAATAATTTATTAAATCCGCATATCCCACATAATTCATAACTCATATAATTAGCGTTTAATTTATTTAATTATCGCATATTTTGCTAAATCTAACTATCCGTATAATATAAACTGATATTTTAAAAATTTAAGCGGTATAGGCGTCAATCGGACGGCTTAAGGGGGCCTAGCGTCTAAGCGCCGCCTAAACCGCTTTTTAGAACACTGACAATGATATATATATATATATATATTGAGATAAATTTAATTTTCTAAATTAATAAAAATATAAATAATAGATTTAGTGGTAATATTAAATTTCATCAACTAAATATTGATATTTATTCCCAATCATCTAAATCTTTCTTGATTTTGATTTGTAATATCGGTTAACTTTGATTTTTTTGGGTCAATCTATCCGATCTCTCAATATGATACATTAGGCAGAGGAAGGGATTTAACTTTTAGGATATCTCAAGGATTTTCATTGCTTTTTGTCGTGATTTGGTGCATTTCTGGCGAGTTTAGTGTTGCTCTCATGTTTGAGTTAGGATTTAGGGTTCAACGATAATGTCAAACTTGTTATACAGTCGACGGTTTATTCTGAGATCTTGCATCTACTTAATTCTGAAGAAGTTTCATCGATTTCTTAATTTCTCAGTCGTAAGCTAGAGTTTGAGCAGAGTAGAACATTGTGTTTAGTATCATTAAAGATAACAAAGAAAGCCAAAGCAAAGAGACCATCTTTAAAATTGTTTAATGTATCATATCTCATGAGTTCATGTTGGTTTTTCTTGGAATCTGCCAAGTCAAAGTCCATATTTGTAAATTTTCCGTTTTCCCAAATTCCAGACTCTTTGCTCACATTGCTCAATAACACTGGCTTCACAAATGAGCAAATCATCAGGGTCATCAACTCATTCCCTAGTATTGTGATAGTGAACCTAGAGTATGTACTCTTACCTAAGCTTATGTTTTTCGTTCTGTCGGGTTATCGAGCTCTGATACAACCAAACTGATCTCAAATTTTCCTATAACCTTGTCTCTTAGCCTGAATAATAGGCTTGTTCCTTGCTATGATTTTGTCTAGAGCATACTTACGGAGCAAGAAAATGTCCTCAAATGTCTGAGACATGGATATTGGATTTTCACATTGGACACTGCAATGCACTTGGCTCCATGACTATCCCTTTGTCAAGATCTTGGAGAGCGGGACTAGAACATTAACATAATGGTCAAAAATGGCCCATTTGTGTTCTTCTGCTCTGAAAAGAAGTTCAATGAGGTCCTAACCATAGTTTACAAGTTTGGTTTTGACCCAAAAAGTTGTATTTCATTCATGTTATGTTGGTTTTTCCTTGTTAGTGAATATAGTGTAGAATGCAAGTTTGGGCTGTACCAACAGTTTGGTTAGTCTAAAGATTACTGTGTGAAATTACCTAGTAAACAACATGGGTCTAGAGCTTGTTGACTTTGCAATACAATCTTTTGTTTTGGACCTAAGCTTGGAGAAGAGAATCAAACCAAGGAACATGTGAATCTATGAATTCTGGCTAAAGGGTTTATGAAGAAAGAAGATTTGAATTATTTCCAAATTTTTAAGATTAAAGAATGTGTGTTCATGAATAAGTTTGTTCTGAAATTTCAGTAAGTTTCTTCTCCCCTACATTGTTATGTGTTATTGATTGATGTTGTCTAAATATTAGTTTTTAAAACAAGGAATAAATGGTTGAAAATGAAAATGGTAACAAGTTCATTATCCAAAATCTATCATATTTTTTTTCTTCTAGAAAACATCCAATTTATTAATTAAAAGAACTGTTTACATAATCAGATTTAGTAATTATAAAAATTGTTTATATAATCAGAAAATAACATAGAGATAAAACATCATGGAAGACAAAAAAAACAATTTGTATGATGAAGATTATAATACCTTTTTGGTGGGACGAGTGAATGTTAGAAAAGTTTGTAAGGCGGGTTGGCGAGTAACCGCATTCAAAAAGAAAATAATAATTATTTTATAAAATTTAGTAGTTAAGTTTAAAAATATATATTGAAACGACAGCCTATAAGTGCAGGGATTATTGAAACGCAGCGGATTGTGATGGAGATCTTTTAAACCATAATTGTCTCTACTTGCCTGCGATAGTCCGATTCGCGCAGCCAGAGATCTAAAAATAAAAAAGTGTCTATTTTTTTTTTCAGACTTGTTTCTAATTCGAAACCATGAGCGACAAAGGCGGCCGTAAACCTATTAAATTCGCAATTAACCAAAACCCAAAAAAATATTCAGCATCATCTTCACATCCACCAGCTCCTCCTACTAGTCTAGATCGACCTCAGACCGGTCTTCCTGTTAAAGATGAAATGCCTCATACTTTTAGAGGTAAGATTCAACTTCCACGTGTTATTTCGAGCAGAAGAAGATACTATGGGGTCCATGGTTATTGGGATTTTTTAACCGCTAGATTACCTACAAATTACAATGTATCAACTCTAAAACCTATGCTAAGTTCGGCGCTTCTACATCTTCACGCCAACCTCTATCTCGAAGATCTTATAGGTTTCGGTGATACGGAAACATTTAAGCAGGGTGATTTGAATCTTATTAAACGTCAATTCAAAAAGATTACACACGTATATCCTAGAGTTTTTTGCAAAAACTGTAATCTTATAGGTAATGATCTGATTTCACTGGTAAATTTTTTTTATGTCAACCTATTTTTTTTTTAATCTAAACATCTCTGAATAGTTTTTTGTTTTTCTTCAGGACCTTACAGACCGAAAAGTGATCTTGCTGATTTTAGAATTTTTACGGATATGTTGCTTTATGCCATTGACGTTAAAACTCCTGCTAACATTTTAATTATTACAAATGATCCAATGTTTGCTAGTGTAATTTTAGCGTTAAAAAATAGAGGTTTCATGATGCTTTTAGCCCATTCAGAAGATGCAAATGAAGAACTAAAAGCTTCTGCGAGTGTGGCATGGGTTTGGGATAACATGGCAAATGGAAAAGCAGCATACCGATACTGATAGGACTTTTTACATCTGGGAGTGACTTTTTTCTATCGATAAATGACCTTATACTAAATGAAATCAATTGGACCACTAAAGCTTAGTAAATTAGTCTAAGATAGATTAGTCTACGATAAATTAGTCTTTTTTTTTTAATTCTACCAAATGTCTCATTAAACCTAGCTCTGAATATCTCCTACTCATGTTCTAGGGTATTTTTAAGGTATGTTCTAGGGTATTTTTAAGGTATGTATTGTATCGATTATTATTAGATGAGTTTATATATTTTTTAAATATATGTCGGAAATAGAAATTGTAACGAATGACTTATTATATTTCACTACTATCTAAAATTTTATTTTTTCTACGCCTGGGAATGAAGTTTTTTTAATATAAAGTTATTCAAAAAATTATATTTTATCTTTTGTAATTTGGTTTGCAGTTGTGCGTAGATCATTATTATTGAATTTAGTTGACTTCCAATAATTTGTGATTAAAGTATGTTAATAATGTTTAGCATTGAATATAGAGGAAGAACGTTTCTTGGTAGTTTTACAGTAACTAGATAGTAATTCACATGGTACAATGTTTTAAACTATATTTGTTTTAAGCTTTTATTATTTTATTTGTTTGATTTATTTATTATATATGACTTGTGTTATTTTAATTTAAATTACTAATATATAACTATATTGAATTTAGTTGACTTCCAATAATTTGTGATTAAAATATGTTAATAATGTTTAGCACTGAATATAGAGAAATAATCGTTTGTTGGTAATTTTACAGTTTTACTTAGTAACTAGATAATAATCCACATTCTGCAGTGTGCCAGAAATATCGACTTCATATTTTGTTAGTTTCTATTATCATAGATTATTAATGGTTTTTAAACTATATTTATTTTAAGTTTTAGCATTTTATTTGTCTGATTTATATATTATATATAATTTATGTTATGTTAATTAAAATTACCAGTATATAATTATGTGTGATATTATATTTACTTACAAAATTATGTAATAAATTAGATTATAATACAATTTTATTTTAAGAGTTAAGTGGTGTTATCGATATATTTTCACATTAATAAAAATTTATAACTATTTAATTTACTCAAATATATGAATTATTATCAGTTATTATAAATCTGAATAAGAAAGTCATGAATCGTTTTGATCCATCTTTATCTAACCCAACTCGTTTTAACCCGTTATGATTGTAAAAATTATAATATTTGTAAATCAAGATAATTTAAAGATGGATGATAAAAATTAATTTTAATTTATTTCGTAATTAATAAGGGGAAAATAAGAGTTTATTTTAATGAAAATAATAAGTTTAAAATATTATTTAAAACTTTTCTTAACTATATTAATTTTATCATTATCATTGTACTTTAATAACTTTATTTTAAAATAGTAAATAATATATTGTTTAAATATTAAGAATTACAATTTGAAATATCTATATACAGATTTTTATGCTATTTATTAGGGAATTGAAAAAATAAATATGAGATTATTATAAATATTAATAAGATTTGAAAAATAAAAAAATTGTCCAATGGTAGTGTGTGTAATATTACACTGTATTCTTTAACTATATTAATTTTTTATCACTATATTTTTAATGACTTTATTTAAAAATAGTAAATAATATATTATTAAAAAAATTCTAATTCAAAACATATTTATTTTGGAGATATTAATTAAAACTAAAAGATTTAAATTTAAATATTAAGAATTAAAAATTGAAATAGCTATATACCGATTTTTTGAAATTTAATAGGAATTTGAATAACTATGTGATCATATATAAAAAATAAAAGTAGACAAATTATAATATTTGCAAGAAAATTAGATAGTTAATAATTTAAATATTGTTATTTCCAATATTTTAAAGGAAATTCAATTTTAAAACTTAAAAGTTAAGCCCGCATACCGGTTAGCTAATCTGTTGGACATACCCGGATAAGCCTGGACATAATTTTTTGCCAGCAAGTCTTAGGTGCACAAATCCGCGGACTTATCAATGTCTGGGACTTTGGTCTGGGTTAGCGGATCATGCATGGACATAATGTTGTAAAGCTCGCAAGTCTTCAGGGCTGACTCACTACAGTTTAGAACCAGAACCGGGCCTGACCACAACCTAACCAAGATACAGCTTGCGGCCTCCCAATAATTATAAGAATTTTTGGCCCAAATTTTTTTTTATCAGAACTTCTTTAGCTCTGTTGGTTCTAGGGGTGGGCAAAAAAACCGAAATTTGAAAACCGAACCGAATCCGAACCGAAAAACCCGATTTTGAAACCGAATTATGTATCCGTAAAATTTGAACTGTTTTTACATTTTCCTATTCTGGTTATCCGAACCTAACCCGAACCGAAAAACCAAAAATGTATCCGAAAACCCGAAATAAAATTATATATATGAAATATTATATATATTTTTGAAATTATACTATATTTTCCCAAATTTTATAAAAATTAAATATATTTTTATTAAAATCTAATAAATTTTTCAGTTTTTTCCCTAAAAATATATCTTAATCCAATCCGATCCAAATCCGACACCTATCCGAACCGAACCCAAATCGAATAGTTACAAAATCCGAACAGATAATGAAATCTTCTATTCGGATTATCCGAATCCAAAAAAATTTGAACCGAAATCCGAATGCCCAGACCTAGTTGGTTCACTGAAGAATTTTTAAGAAATGAGGTGCAAAGTTCGATTCTCTAAGTGGGAATTCTTAGTTTCCAATTTTTTTTATCCATAAAACACTAAATTGATTGGCCAATTTTTTTTTCTTGCTTGCAGCCACCAAAATCTTAGGGTCGCCCTGTTTAGAACAAATCTTGTCAGAAGTGGGCATGCTCAAACGGACACGGACTGAATATTTTAACACTTGTGTGTTTTATATTGATCAAAACTTTTGATTAATACTTCATAATATGGTTCCCTAAATTTATTATAAAATAATAAAGAAACAAAAACTTACCTATCTTAAACAAAATTTATAATTAGTAAAAAAATAAAATTTTATATTGAAATAATTGACTGAGGTGTACCGCGGGTTTGATTCTAGTTATTATTTAGTTTAGTTTAATTCTAATAATTTTTTATTAAAGTATGATATTATTAAATATGTTTTGTAGGAAAACTATGTATGTTAATAATGTTAATATTGAATATATTGTGAGAATGTTTGTTGGTAATTTTAATTGAGTAATATATATCGTTGCACAAAAAGGGATTAATATAAATATGCATTAATCAAAATCTACATTTTAAATTGGCTCGTAGTTTGGTTATACCCATGACATATCTCTAAAAATATAGTAAAACTTCTGATTATTGAGCAATTTTGGATACTAAAACTATATTTTCCTAGATAATGTAGATTTTGTTTTCGTTTATCTGGAAGAAAGTAATTTGAAGAAAAATACTTGAAAATATAAACAAAATGATAAAATATCCAAATGAATTTTCATGATCCAATCTTTTCTCTTTATCAAAATGATTGAAATTAATTAGAAAATATTAGAATTAAATCTACAATATCGAAAGTTGGAGTATATTATCGACATGAATTTAGTCTCAAAATTTTTATCACTATGTAAGATGTTAAATATTATATAATATAAAATATGAGAACTCTAAAAATTCAAAACTGATATTAGAGAACAACTAATTATTGTACCTTTTCTCTCAAAAAACTGGGTTGTATATTCATTCATCATATATTGATTTATAACCATATGTTTTTAAAATACAGTCTTTCTCTTTCTATCTAATTTTCTTATTTTCCTCATCAACACGATAAATAAATTCATGAACAACATAACAAAAATCACCAATAACATTTTACTCTTTCTTTAAGCATCTTTCTAAATTTCACTCATACTATTTATATTTCTCTCATTGATGGAATAAGCTGAACTACCAACAACGTTTTCACTTATTTTAAGAAGTTAACATTCACTATATTGTACTTATTTCCCTTTTTACGTCTACTATCAATGTATAGTCATTGATTTGAGAATTGTAAAAATTGTTTTTATCACAAAAATTAGTTTTAGATTTTAACATTTTGAACACCATAACTTATTTCTCATACCAGTATTTTACCGTTGAACGAATCTTCATACATTCGAACACCAATTCCTAACAATCAAAATGCATGTTTTTCTTTTTTTCCATCCCTTGCTTGTGTCTTGAGTGCTCATTGTCAACACCATCGGTTCCTTAGGCTTCACTATAATATTTGCTGGCTCTGTGGGTTTCTTGTTTTTTCTTTCAGGGCAGTCCCTTTTCCAGTGGTCCTCACTTCCACATATGAAACATCCTGTATCATTCTTGTTGTACTTAGGCCTTGACTGGGATCTTCCTCTGCCCTTAGACTTGCCTTTCCTCTGCTGACTGTTCTCTTTATTGAACCTATTCTCAGACCTGCCTCTACCTTCAACGTATAACCCTTCTTCATGCGATGTTGGAAGCGACCCGCATTCCAACAGCTCTCTTTCTTCAGACTTGGCAGCCGCTGTAACTCCATTTAACTTCAGTGTGTTTCTGCCATACTTGAGGGTTTCCTTGAGTTGATCATACTTGTAAGGTAGAGAACTCAACAAAAATATAGCTTGCACTTCTTCTGACACATCCACTCCTATGTTGTTTAGATCTGCAACCAGCTTCAGAAAGTCATCAACATTCTCATATATACTTTTGGAGTCGGGCATCTTGAAAGTATAGAACTTAAGCTTTAGGTAGATGCGGTTAGGCAAAGAAGTCTCCATGTATAACCTGTTCAAAGTAGACCTCATAGCCGCTGCAGTCTCACAGTTATTGATATTCCTTAACACTTGATTCCCCACATTCAAAACAATCAGATCCTTTGCCTTTTCAGTTTTTTCAAACTTTGTTGGATCAATGTTTGGATCTAATCGAGAAACACCATCTATTCCCTTATGTGGATCCTTCTTAGAAATTTCTAGTTCTTCTTTGGTAGGGGCTGGATTCTTCAGCAATTTGTCATTTGTCAATATTGAATTCAGCCCTAGAACACCAAAGTGGGCCAACATGCGAACTTTCCAGTTTCCATAGAGAAAAGTCGCCACTTCCATAAAATCAATGTTCAAGAAATCGTTAAGCGCTAGGCGGAAGGTCACCTTCCGACTAGCGCTTAGAACGCCTAGTCGGGGCCTAGACGATTTTAGGCGGTTTAAACGGTTTAACCAATTTTATAATAAATATATATATTTAAACACATATATATTAACATAATATAATATAACATAATAAAATTATAAAATTGAATAATTTTAAATTATAAGAAAGTGAAGAATATCAATGTTTTGTAATTTTAAGTTTTTTAAATAACATTTTTTATTTTTTTTTTTATTTTTATAAAAACATAGATATTAAATAATTTATTAAATCTGCATATCTCACATAATTCATAACTCATATAATTAGCGTTTAATTTATTTAATTATTGCATATTTTGCTAAATCTAACTATCCGTATAATATAAACCGATATTTTAAAAATTTAAGCGGTCTAGGCGTTAATCGGGCGGCTTAAGGGGGCCTAGCGCCGCCTAGACCGCTTTTTAGAACACTGCATAAAATATGTTCACCTTAACCCGAGTATTAGTCATTGAGTTTTCCTGCTTGTAAACCTTGTTATCAAACAATTAATCCTAACTAAACGGATATATATATGTTAATATTCACAATAAATCAATTAATCCTAACTAAACCGATATATATATGTTAATACAAACCTTTCTAGCGCTTGCAATCAAACCTGGATTGCTGTGATACCACTTGTTAGATTTTTACTCTTGTTAAGATTATGATTGATTGTTTAGGTGAAACTTGGCACAAGAGATTGATAACCGAGTTCTCGGCCTCTAACCGGTACGTCTCGGGTGAGAACCGTCTCCCACAACTTCCACTATCAAGCAAAGATTAATACAAGCACTAATGGGCTTTCTCTTTCTCCTTGTTATAGACTTGAACTCTCAAATAAATAAATAAAGAAAAACTAGGAGGAGCTTACAATTAAAGAAGCACTCACAAAGAACACAAAGGTGAAGACTTTATTTTTTCTCTTTGTTTCTCTCTCTCTTGGTTGCTTCTCTGTGTCTATGTTTCTCTATGTATTCTCTTGCGGCTTAGCTCTCTTTCTTGTGTTTTAGTCATACGTTCTGTTTCCTTTATAGCCAAGAAGCCTTTTACCGACTTGTAACATCTTTTGCAATGGGTCACTTTTATTTGAGCCCAACTGGAATTGTCATCAACTTGTACTCGTAATTGGGCCAGAGAGAAATAAACTGAGGCCCATCATCTCACATAAATGATTTTTCTAAAAGAGAAAAAGTCCCAACTAATTTTTACCAAAAAAGAAAAAACTGAAAGAAGAGAAAAAAATCCATTCGGATGGTGGAACTTTGGCCTATCAATCTGGATAATTAATGGTGGCTTCCGTCCCGTTTGATCTATGATGGGCGGATACGAATTGACAAATTTGAGTTTAAATTTTTGCGGGTTATGCAGGTTGCAGGTGCGCATAATAAATTTTTGCAGATGTGGGTTTAGCGGGTACCCGCCAGACCTGCTATTTTTTTTTAATATTTTTTATGAGTTTTTAAATAAATATTAGATTGTTTTGATTTAAAAAAATATGTATAGTTTTAAGTTTTTTTTATGTTTTGTATTTTTTGTTATTATTTTATAAATTTTTTTAAATATAATATATATTTTTAAATAATTTAAGATTATTTTTTATATTTTTTAAATGCTAATTGATGCAGGATTGGTGCAAATTACGTTTTGAATATTTATGGGTTAGGCGGTTAAAATTTTTTGAAAACCCGCAGTGAGCCGAGTCAGCGGGTCGCGGATTAATCCGCTTGATAGGTCTAATGGAACTGGAAGTTTTGGTGGAGATTGAAGATCATGGTGGATGCAAATCCAACGATTGAGATAAAGTAAACGAAATATTTTTGGGTATATAGTCTGCGAGAAGAATAAAAAATAGAGAACTGATGATCGAAAATATGGTTCAGAGAATAAGTAGAAGATAAATAGATAATTATTTTTGTGTCTGAAACCAAATACGGATAAAATATTATGGAACGGTTCGGTTGGTAGTATATGTGAGTTAAAGAGTATATGATTATTATTGAAACGTCGTCGTATACAAGTGGAGGGATTGTGGTCTAACCCTAATGGTCTCTAAAGGCTTATAATTCGCGCAGGCAGAGATCTGAAAGAAAACCTCTAATTCATCGTCATCTCGGTAGAAACCATGGCCTGTGATTTATCCAGTAAGATGTCTCTCCATCTCTTCCTTGTTTAGGTTTCATCTGATCGATCTGATTGTTTCTTTTCTTCCTTTGGTAACTGTTAATGCGTTTCCCGGTTTTGTGAAACCTTACAGAGGTTCGCACATGCGTGTTGTGGGACATAGAGGATTTCGAGGTCCCTGATGGTGAAGATGGTGAGTCGATTTTTCTGAATATCGATGCAGCTCTTACGGATGTGGGTTATCAGAATTGTGGTATGAGTGAACTGATGATATATGGTGAGAAGAATAAGATCTGGGATGAATTTATACTCCCCGGAATCATGGTCGTACCCATAGGTAGGTAGTTTCTTTCGTCTACCTAAACTCCAATTTTTTTTTAGTTTTTTGTTTTAACTTAAAATATATTGTAAATATGGTTTCAGGAGATAAATGTGCGAGAGTTACGAGGATGATTAGGGACATTCTTGTCTGGTCATTGGATAATCCTTCAGAGTATCATATTCCTCAGAATCTGATGATAATCTCAAAAGACATCTTCCAAGACACTGAGTTCCTCACTCTTCTTCTATATTTGGAAGCCAGAGTTTACAAAATTCTCTTAGTAGAGGAGGACTCTGATGATGTCGCATCGTTAAATCAACTTCCCTTTGTAAGCTCCGTATGGCTTTGGAAAACCCTGTTAGCCGGAGGAGCCCCTTTCGTCGACGACCAATGTGGCAATAAGCTGAAGAAAACAATATCATCCCCCACTGCTGATTCTGAGGCCTCAAAGGAAGAGCAGAGCTGATACTAATTTTAAGCTTCTCAAGAAGACTACTACGACAAATGATCCTATCTGCTCTTTCAATTTTTTGGTTTGTGTTTGTGTTTTGTGTTTTGTGTGTGCCTTTGGTTTTGTATATGATTATGAAAATGATACTTTAATGTTTCCTCACCCTTGGATAATAATGTTTATATGCTCATTTTGAAATCCAAGAAAACCTTTTTTCAACACTCTAATAGATTATTTTATCTTTCCAATTAATGAATGTGCTAATCGTCTTGTATTTCTTTGATTGATAGACAGTCCCACGGATATAAATATTAGTTTTGTTTTGCACTTCCAACAAACACAATTGATTTTGATTGCGATACTAATTCTGCCTTTGGAATATAATTCGTTTTACGTAAACTAACCCGATACAGTATTTTGAGGATTCGGGGTAAAATATGCAGATATGAATCTATCCGATTCAGAAGAGAAGCGTTTGCATCTTATCTGCCTTGTCCAGAAAATGGAGGAGGATCTGTTTTGGACAGTAACCAGAGCCAAAGATCGTAGAACAAAATGGTTCTCAGTAACCAGAGCCAAAGATGAAACGTGAATGTTTTCGTATAGAAAAACAAAAGACATCAAATGAGTAAATAGAAAGAACAACACATACAAACCGAGAGTTAATAGAAAGAACAACACATACAAACCTAGGTACATTGGTCTCTCTTGGATTTTTGCATATCTGTGCTACTAGTTAGAATGAGTCATCCAACTGGTGGATAGGGTGTCCTCCATGTAATAGGGTTTCCCAAAGCCATAGTGAGTCTACAAACCGAAGTAGCAATCCTAATGAGGGCTTATGAGGCTGCACGAAGAGAAATTTGTGATGTCTGGATTTCAAATATTGAAGAGCTCTGAGGAAGGTGATTTCGTCTGACATGTTTTTTGAGATCACCATCAAAACTGATGGTTCAGGATTGTCGTATATAAACAAAAGAATGTCCCTTAACATTCCAAAAACTCTCGCACTTGTACCCCTTGAAACTACATAATTATAATAATAATAATAATATAAATAACAAATTTCGTAAGAAAACATTTTCAAGTAAAAGAAAAAAAATAGATTAAGAAAGTACCTTCGGGCTCTAGGTAGAATCCAGCATACCAATATTGACGTAGCGTATCTTCCGGAAGCGTTTCCCTCTCGCCACCAAAGACACTAATTTGCAGATCCTCAACACAATAACCCTTACTCCCAAGAGCTGATTCGATCTTCTGAGAAATTGAAGCAGGATCGTAACCAACAGGGGCAGGACAATCCACCATGTCCCACAATACGCATACTTTAGCGCCTAATCGGGAATACAATTTGATTAGATCCATTATACTATGACAGATCGATGCTAATTCCTATTAATTAACAAATAGATCAGACGAAAATATTAACAATAAATTTCAAGAGAGATCTTACTCGAAAAATCTCTGCTCATCGTTGCCGATGCCGGTGGCAATGATCTTTTTCTTTTGTTGCTACTAATTTTAAATTGCGTTGACGGCTTATCACCTCTGTTGTTGTCGCCTCTCTTGCTCATGGTTTCGACGCAATTGTAAATTAGGGCTACATTGAAATTATGTTGAAATAAAATAGTCAGGCTAAATATAATATGTACAGTATATTATAAAAATAAAAATTATTTTTGTTTCCGTTGATTTATTTTTATTCAGAAGAGTGTTATTATAACACAATAGAGAAGACATTTCCATCAGCAAAGTTGGGCCAAGTGTTGGGCCTTTTTCCCTTTTTTTTTTTTTTTTTTTTTTGTGATGTTGTAAGTAGGGTCCAATTCTAGTTATATAAAATCTAGATGACTTGTTTGATCACATATTGTCCCCAGCTGTTCAGGAAATGATTACTAAGATTGTAAGAATACTTTAAACTGACGTTAAAAGATAATGTTTAAATTAATAAAAAGGTCCAACCAAAAGGAAATTGATAATTGTTACTCGAATCTCTAAGGTCCAACTATCAACGACCTAAGGAATCTCATTCCTCTCCTATACAAGCTTGTTAAACATGTATTTTAAAAATGAAAACATAAGTTTTAGATTTATTTTTCTTTTGAAAATTGACAAAAAAAACAATCAAAATCTAAATTATCTAATATTTTGGAAAATAATTTAAAATTTATTAGATTATAATTTAATGTATAGAGATTATTTGGCAAATCCGGATAAAGTAGTAGGGTAGAAGGGTTGTGGTATATAGATGTGAATAAGTAGATGAGAGTAAATGGTTATTATTGAAACGACGACGTATAAGAGCGCAGGGATATTGTGATGGAGCTCGATCTATTTAACCCTAATTGTATCTCATAGCCTTAGCTTGGCGCAGGCAGAGATCTGATAGAAGTCACCAACTTATCGGGGAAAACATGACCAGAGATTTCACCAGTAAGAAAGATGTCTCTCCGTCTCTTGTTTTGTTCGTAATTGTTTATGCTATGATTCGATCGATCTGATTTGTTTCCCTCCGTTGTCAGTGGCAGAGACAGGCGTGTTTTGGGACGTGGGGGATTGTCCAATCCCTGATGGTTACGATCCTGTTTCGATTCATCGTAATATCAAATCAGTAATTACGGATGAAGGTTATCGGAAACTCGGAGCGGTGGAAATTAAGGCTTATGGTGAGAAGAACAAGATCCAGGATGCATTTCTACTCGCCGGAATCCCGGTGGTTCCTGCCGGAGATAAATGTGCGAGAAATAGGAGGATGATATGGGACATTCTTTTCTGGGCAATCGACACTCCTTCAGATTATCCTCTTCCTCAGAACGTGATGGTAATTGCAAAAAACATTTCACAAGACACTGAGTTACTCAGTGTTCTTCAAATTTTAGCATGGAGATATTACAATATTCTCTTAGTAGATGTGTCTTCTGATCATCTCCCACCACTAGAGGAAATTGACTATGTAAGCCACGTTTGGCTTTGGAAAACTATAGTAGAAGTACGAACCCCAATCTTCTCATCCCCATCCCTACGCGGGAAGAAGCGGAAGCGTGATGAAAAACCCACTGCTGCCACCAGTAGCGGGGTTTCACAAGGTACTCTAGGGGATACCACAGCTGATACTGATTCTTGAGCTCCAGCGAAGATCAAAGCTCAAGGAGACGAGTTTATTTTAAATGATCATGTTTTTTTTTTTTAAATATGAAAACACTGACGTTTCATCTTTCCTCTGTGTTAGCCTCTGCTGTCTGCTCGTCCTAACGCATATTCTTCCATTTCTCAAATGTTGCTTCTCGAATATATTCAGCTTTTTTCATCTCTGTCTCCTTGTTCTGAAGTTGCTTTATCTCCTGCCTGGAATCAAAATCATCATCATCATCATCACCAGTTATCCAAAGGGACCAAAATAAGAAATTATAATGATGGTATAATACCTGTGCCGAGTAAGCATCTCATCAAGTGTTTCAGGTTGCTCCTTTGAAGCATCCATCGGAGTTTCTTCAGATGTTTTACAGTCTGTCATTTAAGAAGACTAGAAAATAGAATTAAGTAAGTCAAAGAAAACCAACAACAGAAGCAAAACTGCAGAGAACAGCGAGTCAAGTGTTATCTGCTTTATACTGAAGTTTGTTAAGTTTGAAACAGCAAAATTTGACTTAAATCACAATAAATCTAAAAACAAGACCAAACCCCTTCTGATACCTTACCGGAATCCAGAACCAAATTTTTTATGGAAAAACAAAACTTTAGATCACACTACAACATCAAACCTGACCAATCCGATCTGAGTCTATATGGGTTCGAGATTTATATGGGTTATCCGATTCAATCCATTTATTTCATGAACATAATTTTATATATTCAAACTCATCATCGTTAAAAACTACTGGTTAAATGATTTATATGGAGCCATATATTTATTAATATTATGAAATATCATATAATTGTAAAAATAATAAAAATTTCTAAGTAGCAAATTAAATAAAAATATATAGTTATTAGAATAAATAAAACTATAATAAAATCCTAAAACTATAAATCCATAAAATCTGAAAACCATAAAACCACTTGAATCTTATTTTAATGTATTCGATTCTTTTATTTTGATTTCATCTTTCGCTACATTCTCTACTAATGGTTTGAAAAAAGAAACAAAAATCAGCAACTTAACTATAATAATAATTATTATAGCTAATATTAATTAAATAATGAATATATACGAGAATATATTTTTATCAACGAAATAACCAAATAATCAAAATTTAGTACAAATTAAAACTTTAATATGTTCATAAAACTATAAATACATAAAACTATAAAATCTCAAAACCATAAAACCACTTAAAACTTATTTTGATGTATTCGATTCTTTAATTTTGATTTCATCTTTAGCTTCATTCTCTACTAATTGTTTGAAAAAAAAATTCAACAACTTAACTATAGTAATTATTATTATAGCTAATATTAACTAAACAATAAATCTTTTCATCAACGAAATAACCAAAATTAAGTACAAATTAAAGCTTTAACATGTTTATAAAGAAGTCAACTCTGATATTTGTTAAAACACGACCATATGATGGCACTATTTTAAAAAGACCCCAGAGCGATGTACTGATAGCCTTCTCTATTGTGCGGCAGTTTTTGTAAACTGAATAGTCAGTTTTCAAAAGGAGAAGAAGACGTAGAGAAGCCACGACAGATATCAAATGAGGTTTTAGGAGAGGTAGAAAAGCTCATGTGTATAAATGGGAATCACACATTTTCAAGACAATTTCCTTTGTTATACCGTTGCTTATACCATTCAAACTTTTGATTGGATGCATTTCAAAACTTTTTTTTAAGTAAATTTTTTATAAAAACTGGGTTTATCAGAGCTAATTAAACCAATTTAAAAAGTGAGAAACTAAATTAAACCAATTTAAAAAGAGAAAAACTAAATTAAACCAATTTTTTTTAAAAGAAACTAAATTAAACCAATTTAAAAGGAAAGAGATAAACTAATTAAACTAATTTAAAAAGAAAGAGAAAAATCATCTATTCAATATATGTTTTGATCTTTACTTTGAGATTAAGGGAGATGTATTGAAATGAGTATTTTGTGAGATTTGATTTAAAATGAAAAATCACATCTTATTGAAACATGAATTTTAAAATATTATTTAAAATCCAGTGTTATTGAATTAATGATTTTAAAATGCTTATTTAAATCCAATGTTATTGAAAATAGTATTGGAATTTGATTTAATAATTTATTTTAGGAGATTCTTTTTTTGGTAAAAATACAAAGAATCAAATTTCATGGTTTTAGGTGAGATTTCATCAAATTTAATAATAAAATTCCTAAATCACCAAAATTTAACTAAATCATCTCAAAACTCATTAAAAATTAAATCACTTCAAATATTCACTTCAATACACCTCTCTAAGAGTTCAATTTTTCAGATTCTAACATCCCAATTTCTAATATATGATAGTGTATTTATGAGAATTTAAGATATTTGATTTATTTACTTATATTACCAAACTCTTTTTGTCATTTGTCCACTTTAAACTTCATATTTAAGTCAGACTATAATAGTAATAATTTAGAGATAGTAATAATTCTTTAAAATCTTATGAAACAATGTACCTTCATGACCTGAGAGTTCATGGACAATGATAATCAGGGCATTATAAAGACTATTGTCAACTTATTTCTAAAACTTCTCAATCATTGCATCCCAAAAGGCAAAAAAAAAAAAAACAAACTCTTGAATCTACTAATTTGGGAGAGATAGCGGAAAAGAATAAAAACTCTAAATAAAAAAGAGAAAGAATAAAAATCATGAATCCGAAAAAATTATGTTTTAAAAATCTTCGTCTAACTCCGATTACACTTTGTCTAGGCTCTATACCCAGTCTCACAATTTCGATTAATGAGTAATCTCTCGAAAAAATCAGTCAACCGATTACTTCCCGTCTAATCCGATTAATCTTCATCTAATCCAATATTTTCTGTCTAATCATGCATAATCCTATTATTTTTATATTGTAAATATAATTTTTTTGTTATTCATATATTTATATTGACAGTTTATGATATTTTATAATAAATTATGTTAAAAATTTAAATAAAAATCATAAAAAATTATTAATACTACGTTTCATGTGTTTATTGTAATTTTGAAAGTAATATTATTTAAAAATTTAATTAATGGATAAATATATTTTTAAAATATTTTAATAATCTAAAACTAATCTCCGATTAATTCATATTTATTTTCCGATTAATTACACGTGCTATGTCCACTCAACCGCCCGAATAGCGTTTAACGAGTTTAAAAACATCAGAAAAACACACAAATCAAAACTTTGTGTTTTTAAGGAATTGGGAGCGGGAATATGAAGAGGAGGAATAAGGGTTTGGAAGTCTACAAATCATTTTTAGATTCAACGATTGATCAAGGGAAGTGAAGAATAAACATAATTGACTTTTTGCCGTTTGGAAGTCCTCTGAGAGAATCTATGTGAATATTAGGCACGGACAAATCGTAGCTTTTCAAAATCTAAAAAGATGAAGAAGAGAAAGAAAAAAAAGATTATGTGTGTTCTCATAATTTTTCTGTTTGGTTACAATTAATCATGGTCGTGGAATAGATGTGTTTGGAAATATTTATCATCTTTTTTTAATTGTGTGTTTGGAAACACTTATAGTTGACCTATTTTTTAATAGTGCAATTATATTAAACCTATTTTAAATAGTGTTTAGAAGCACATACAATTAATGTTATAATAATAATAATAATAATAATAAATGACACAATAATTATACAAGTGTCTCCCAGATTGAGTTAGTAATGGTTTGTATGATAGAGTAAATTAGCTGAATAGCTAACGTCCATTCTGGGGGAAGAGGAACTCCAGGAGATGCCACATCTGGTTTTTTGTTTACTCCTGAGATGCCATGTCAATTAATAAAAAAAAATTATAATCTGATCAAATTATTTCAATCGGATACATCAGATTTAATATTTACAACTGGAAAATTCTCTAATACAATAATATCATTTTAATTATAGATATTAGTTTTAATTTACAGTAAAAACTATAAATTAGTTCTCAATAAATTAGTAAATAATAATAATATAAAATTAGTGCAGTGTCGGATTAATATAAAAGTTAACAAAATTTGATAAGATATAATCAAATATTGTTAGAGGTTGTATCGAAATTTTATTGGGTCGAAGAATTATTTTATTGTGTTTCAAACTATCAAATTGTAATATGTCTATAACTTTGTCATCAAAATAGCCAACATTATTTGTAAGTTTACAACTTCTTAACATTGATCATTTTTTTTTATAATCTTACTAGTTGTTAAAATATGACAGTTAAGTTAAGATCATTAATCATAAATTTTAATTTATGTAAATCGTTTTCATAAGATAATTCATCAATAACTTTTGTTATTTATTTTCAAAATATTTTTTTCTAAATAATAAACACTCAAGTAGAAATTGCAAATTTATAGCATCAAAACATTAATTTTATTTAGAAATTTGTCTCAACTCAAACTTATAAGAATTTATAGTAAAATCTTGAACGATAAACTAGTAGAAACAAATATTTCAGTAAATTAATATTTTGTAATTTATAGATAAAATAATATTATTATAAGTTAATAAATTATAAAAATCTCAATATTATTAATTTATAGATGTTTCACTTTATTTTATTAATTTTATTGAGGATAATTTATTGCTAAATTAATTATTGGGAGATTCTTTCTAAAATCTTACTAAAGTAAAAATATGAAGACAGTATTTATAACCCCTTATGAACAATTACATATGAGAAAACAATTATCGCATCTAAAATTTTTAATAAAATTTTAGAAGATAGTACCAGCAGTAAGTAAAAATTATAGATGAGCTAAAAAAAAAACTTAAATTTGTTTGAAAAAAGAAAAAATCTGAGTACCAAAATAACTAAATACAAAAGCATAGTGAATGATTATTATTGAAACGTCGTCGTATACAAGTGGAGGGCTTGTGGTCTAACCCTAATGGTCTCTAAAGGCTTCTAATTCGCGCAGGCAGAGATCTGAAAGAAAACCTCTAATTCATCATCTTCTCGGTAGAAACCATGGCCTGTGATTTATCCAGTAAGATGTCTCTCCATCTCTTCTTTGTTTAGGTTTCATCTGATCGATCTGATTGTTTCTTTTCCTCCTTTGGTAACTGTTAATGCGTTTCCCGTTTTGTGAAACCTTACAGAGGTTCGCACATGCGTGTTGTGGGACATAGAAGATTTCCAGGTCCATGACGGTGAAAAGGTTGAGTCGATTTATCTGAATATCGATGCAGCTCTTACGGATGTGGGTTATCAGAATTGTGGTATGAGTGAACTGATGATTTATGGTGAGAAGAATAAGATCTGGGATGAATTCATACTCGCCGGAATTATGGTCGTACCCATAGGTAGGTAGTTTCTTTCGTCTACCTAAACTCCAATTTTTTTTTAGTTTTTTGTTTTAACTTAAAATATATTGTAAATATGGTTTCAGGAGATAAATGTGCGAGAGTTAGAAGGATGATAAGGGACATTCTTGTCTGGGCATTGAATAATCCCTCAGATCATCATATTCCTCAGAATGTGATGATAATCTCAAAAGATATCTTCAAAGACACTGAGTTCCTCAGTCTTCTTCTAGGTTTGGAAACCAGAGTTTACAATATTCTCTTAGTAGAGGAGGACTCTGATGATGTCGCATCATTAAATCAACTTCCCTTTGTAAGCTCCGTATGGCTTTGGAAAACCCTATTAGCCGGAGGACGCCCTTTCGAGGACGACCAATGTGGCAATAAGTTGAAGAAATCAATATCATCCCCCACTGCTGATTCTGAGGCCTCAATGGAAGAGCAGAGCTGATACTAATTTTAGTCTTCTCAAGGAGACTACTACGAAAATGATCCTATCTACTCTTTCAAATTGGCCTTGGATAATGTATAGTTCGTCGTTTCCTCCTTTTAACTTCACAATCGTCCTTTGTGTAGTTCAAAAAATCTTTTATATATGTTCATTTTGATTTGTTACGGTATCTGGAAATCCAAGAAAACCTTTTTCAACACTCAAATCCTAGATAGTCCTGAAAGCCCAAATACAAGAATAAATTTTTCCTTTTCCACATCAGTAATCAGTGACCACAGAAAGTGTTTAATCACGATTCATATAACGAAATCACCATGATTCTATGTTCAGTTATTACTACACCAAACTTATAACTAAGCCCCACAAGCAAAAGATATGTTCGAAAACTGGAAATCAGTTAAACACGAAACAGAGCCAAAGATGAAACGTGAATGTTTTCGTATAGAAAAACAAAAGACATCAAATGAGTAAATAGAAAGAACAACACATACAAACCGAGAGTTAATAGAAAGAACAACACATACAAACCTAGGTACATTGGTCTCTCTTGGATTTTTGCATATCTGTGCTACTAGTTAGAATGAGTCATCCAACTGGTGGATAGGGTGTCCTCCATGTAATAGGGTTTCCCAAAGCCATAGTGAGTCTACAAACCGAAGTAGCAATCCTAATGAGGGCTTATGAGGCTGCACGAAGAGAAATTTGTGATGTCTGGATTTCAAATATTGAAGAGCTCTGAGGAAGGTGATTTCGTCTGACATGTTTTTTGAGATCACCATCAAAACTGATGGTTCAGGATTGTCGTATATAAACAAAAGAATGTCCCTTAACATTCCAAAAACTCTCGCATCTCTACCCGTTGAAACTACATATGTAATAATATAAATAAATAAACAACAAATTAAGTTATTAAAAAAAAAGAGATTACCTTCGGACTCTAAGTAGATTCCAGCATACCAATATTTACGTAGCATCTCTTCCGGAGTCGTTTCCCTCTCCCCACCAAAGACCCTAATTTGCATATCCACAACACAATAACCCTTATTCGCAAGAGCTGATTCGATCTTCTTATATATCGAAATAGGATCGTCACCAGCAGGGGCTGGACAATCCACCATGTCCCACAAGACGCATACCTTAGCCCCTGCTTAAACAAGTATCCGATCGGGAATACAATTTGATTAGATCCATTATACTATGACAGATCGATGCTAATTCCTATTAATTAACAAATAGATCAGACGAAAATATTAACAATAAATTTCAAGAGAGATCTTACTCGAAAAATCTTTGCTCATCGTTGCCGATGCCGGTGGCAATGATCTTTTTCTTTTGTAGCTACTAATTTTAAATTGCGTTGACGGCTTATCACCTCTATTGTTGTCGCCTCTCTTGCTCATGGTTTCGAAGCAATTGTAAATTAGGGCTAGATTGAAATTATGTTGAAATAAAATAGTCAGACTAAATATAATATGTACAGTATATTATAAAAATAAAAATTATTTTTGTTTCCGTTGATTTATTTTTATTCAGAAGAGTGTTATTATAACACAATAGAGAAGACATTTCCATCAGCAAAGTGTTGGGCCTTTTACCCTTATGTTTTTCTTTTGTGATGTTGTAAGTAGGGTCGGTTGTGATTGGGTTTAGTATTGGAAAACAAGAAAACGAAAAAAGTGGGTCCAATTTTAGTTATATGAAATCTAAGCAGAAGGATACATAAAATCTCTCCATTTGAATATATTTAATTTAGAATATTTCAGTTAATTTTAATTTAATTTTATTATTTATATTTTGAATTAAAATTCTAAATTTTTATAATAAGTACCTTAATTCATTTTAAAGATTAAGCATTTTCGAGATGTAATATGAACAACAGTTTTAATTAATATATGAAAATAGTTATGGATTTGAAAAAAAATTATTCTTCTTTGTAACATAAAATTCGATTTTATTAATGGAAATAAATTATATAAATATTTTTATCCTAAAATGTTGGTAGGTTAACCATATTTTTTAAAAAAGTTATTGAATCCATTATTTTGTATAGATTATTGTTTGTTATTTTTGAATCCATGAAAAGTGAATTATTTTTGAATATATATATATATATATATAAATAATATAGTTAGATTAGCATGTCATTATAATGTTGTATATTGCAGTTTTGAAACTGCTTTCACACAACAAAATATAGACAAAGAAATGTCAACATTAGATGTTACAGAATTTGAAAATTATTAAAGTCTAAATTGTTATCCGTTGATTTTTAGATGTTATTTTTTTTATCTGATTATAAAATTTATCTATTATATAAATTCAGCCCAAAATATACTTTAATGTGGTGAACAAAGTTTGCAATTTATGAGTATCTATAGAGGACAATAAAGTTCTAACTTAAACACACAAAACTACAGTAACCAAAACTACAAAAACTAAGTTTGCAATATATACAATGTATTAATGGTAAAATTAAATAGAATATGAAAATTTTTAAAATAAAATATTACAGCAATACCTTAAAATATGTCAGAAAATTTTAATTAAACTTGGAATTTTATATGTTGTATTGAAAATAGAAAAACAAAATAAATAAAATCTAAATAATTTTGATGTGTGTGCTAATTAAAATAATCATTTACAGAAATCAAATAAGGTGAAATTGTAAATTTTAAATAGTTATTTAGAAAAAAAATAAAAAGAATTAAAAAGGATTTATTGTGTTTCAAGGAATTTATTTTCATACGTAATCCAGATCACTCATTTGGATATCTATAACGGGCATTATAACTAAATTGTGGACTATAATTTCTTTAGGGCTAATTATTGTGTGGACCCCAACTGAACCCTCTGTAATCCAGGTTACTCGTGTGAATATGTAAAATGGGCTTTACAACTACATATAGTTTCTTAAGGCCTAATGATATTGTGGGCCTACGATTCAGCCCTCTTTAACCGCCCTGGCACTCTTTCACTTGTCCACTCTCTCACCTCATTTATCTTCCTGTGAGATCTTTAGCGTTTGTTGGTAAAACCTTAATTTCTTCGATCTGTTTTTCTATGGAAATCTGTTAATAGTTTTCTTAATTCCTCGTTTTTGCTCCTTTGCAGAAGCTCCACATTTTCTAAGAATTTTATGCAGTTGAGTTCGCTTAAGTTAACAACATGAGGTGGTGAATAGCTTTTACAATTTTGCTACTTTCGGATTCTCAATTTCGGAATTCGGTGGTGAATAGCTTTTACAAGTCATGTGGTTTCTTTATCTTCTAGTGGTTGCGCTATTATATAACAGAGATACTGGCTTGAGATTAGTGGTCTCAGTGTTGTTTCTCCAGAGTTTTGGCTATGCGAATGAGTTACTTGATGTTAATTAAGAAGACAATCTTGTATTGGCTGCATTGTTGTTTCCTCTAATGTCGATCTCTAGTTACTTATGCTTTATACTTTTGTAGCTTTATTTTAATTTTTTTTTTTTTCTTTTTCTTTTAGGTCCGATTGAACCATTTTAGTCTGTGAATTAGACTATAACTGTTTATGAGATATCTCATTCGCGAGCCACACTTGTCTCCGTCAAAACCCCAGCAAATTGGTTAGTACTTCCACTTAGAATTTCTTCTTCCCTTTTAACCTCAATTTTTGTTTTGTGAATTGATGCAAACTTTGGATCAGTAGCAACCACAAATCTAACCCTATTTTACTTTGTTTTTCAGAAAAAAGTTTCTGATTCTCTCTTTGTGTAATCATGAACAAGAGATGCAAGAGAACACAAATAACGGAACAATTCAAGAAACAAAAAGTTTCATCGTCATCTCCACCTGAACGTCCACCTCTTAATCTTGAAGTTCGTGATGAGATCAATGCCCGATACCGACTGATCCACGTACCTCTCCTCAAGATTAATGACTATAAGCGATATTATGGAGTGGGCGGGTATTGGGATCTTGAAAACGCTGGGATACCGTCAGGCTGTAGTGCTATCAATCTAATAGAGAGGATAAACGAGGCCCTTAGAAAGGTCCACCCAAAACTGTATCTTGCTGAAATGACTGCCTTTGGGGACTTTAGGAATATTAAACAAGATGATCATGACATTCTCGCTACTCAGTTTAAAATCTCAAAAATCATTCCACGAGAAGTTTTTTGCCAAAAATGTTCTCCTACAGGTAATCATTAATAATTTCTTAATCCTCTCTTTATATTGTTTTTAAAATTCTTAATCTGTTTGCAACTAAATTTTATATTCTTTTCAGTGTGATATTTGGTTGTCTCAAGATACCTTTGTGTATTTTAATTTTATCAATCTTGACAATCGAATTTTAGTGGTGTAGAATCTTTTGGATGTCTCAAGAAGTTGTGTACTTCAGTTTCTAGTTTTGTTTTTGGGCTGATCCTATACTTTCGGACCTATAAAAGTCATGTGGTTTCTGTATCTTTTACTGGTTGTGCGATAATAGAACAAAGACACTGTCCTGAGATTAGTGTTCTAAGTGTGGTTTTTCTAGAGTTTTGGCGATGTTAATGAGTTACTTGATGTTATATAATCTTGTATTGGCTGCATTGTTGTTTTCCTCTAAAGTTGATCTCTTTTATTTATGCAGGAACTATCAAAAGAAACACCGATATGGCTGATGCTTGTCTCATACAAGGCATGTTGATACGTGCATATGATCTTCAACCGCCTGGTAACATGTTGGTCATTACTAATGACCAGGATTTTGCTACTTCAATTTCTGCATTGAAAAAGAGGGGATTTACTATGTTTCTAGCGCATGGTAAACCTACAAATGAAAGACTTTTAGAATCTTCAACTGTGAATTATTTATGGAGTAAAATGGCACGTGGTGAACCACCTGGTGCAGATTAGGACGAGACAAACTTTTATTGTTTTTTTTTTTTGTTTTTGTTGTATCTGAATTTAGTTTTTTTTTATGTAGACAAATGAATGATGCAGTAAGTTAATTTTCTTTAGCCTTACCTCCAGTGCGGCCGATCTTGCGGTTGTAAGTTCATTGTCATTTGGATCAATCACCACTTCCACTCCATCAGTCTAATAATAACAATAGAAACAAAACAGAGATTGCAGATTTGGACCGGTTACTAAGGTTCAATCAGCGTTTAAAATGCAATATGTGAAATATAGATTACATCTGGCATGGTTGCTACAGTTGCTGTTACACCAAGCCTTATCACCTGATCACGGCTACTTCACTGGGCTCTAATGAAAATGTCATAGTTAGTTGCCCACATTGGCCCGTTATTTAGCAAACCCTTGGGCCTTACAAAAAAGAAAATGTGGCTTTTGCATTTTTTTTAAGCAGTCTCACGAAATCGTGACAAGTTTTCTATTTCTGGATGCTCAAGCCTCGCCGCTTGTCACATAAACTATCATTAGACCTTAACTTGGCGAATCAATCCATATCGTACGGAATAAATAAATAAAAAAAATTATCAAAAAAGAAAAAATATTTAAACGGATTTGGTTTTTAATTATTAATAGAATTTGCACTCATATTAAAGATCGGAGACGTACAAAGGAAAGGAATTGCAACACAAATCATCGAGAGTGACAATTATAGAAGAGTGATAAAGCAGTGGAAGAAAACAACATCCTTAATGCATTTCAATCATTCTTTTCTTACGAATTAAGATATAAAATACTTTTTAAAATGAATCCAAAAAAAAAAATGGGAGAGTATTGAGTGCGTTTACGATTTCTCATTTCAACAAAATTATTTGTTTTAAATCGATTATATATATATATATATATTGTTTTCTTGTCTTCGATGATGTACGCCTAGTAAACTGATTTTAATTTACTCTCCCGTTAATGGAATTAGACTGAGAGGATTCCCCTGTTTCCTTCTCTTTCTCTTTTACTCTCCCCTTAATGGAATTAGACTGATCGGTTGTTAATTTCTGGTGATCTTGATTGCGTTTCCGAAGAGTTGATCGCTCAAGAAAACAGATTTTGCAGAGACTATGCCGAACAATGGCAATCGTGATCTTCTTCTCCTGCAATGGACGAAGCACAATCGTTGCTAGTGTCGCTCCCTCCTCCTGTTCACAGTTCTCAGATCTTAGATTTCCTTTGTCAGGTGTGGAGGATCCACCTTCGATGTTGTTTGTGATCCGCTAACGGTGGCTCGACTCACTCACTGACACTGCAAGCAGCGGCCGAAGTCGAAGATGATTAGCGGTGCTCTATGACCTGATGGCTAGTTTGGATTTGGGCGTTAGGCTCTGATTGAGCCATCATCCTATTCGCCTCCAACCTGGTTTTCGTCTTGGCCGGATTGAAGCAGCTGCTGGCGGTGGAGGATTTGTTCTGTGTTCAATCTTCGTAGTGCCCTTTGTTAACGCCGGGTGTGCTGTTCGGGAGTCGTTGTTTCCGATCTCTGTTTTCAACGCTGCGTTTCATCTTTTTCCTCTTTTGTGAGCCTGTAATAGTTTTGTTGCCAAGCCCATTTTGGGTTAATTAATAATAATAATTAGAAGAACAAAAAATACGCCAATTCTAATCGATACATGACAATGACAGATGGAAAAATTTCTCATTGAACACATAAGACAGATTAAAGAATTATCGCCACCGTTCTGTCTTATTAAAAGTAAATACTAAGATCTAACGAATTTAGTGATTTATAGACAATAATTTACATCTTGTTAATAATAGGCTACATTACCCCCACAAAATATGGTCTAAGCTATGTTGAAGAAAATATGATGTTAGAAGCAAAACATTCTTTTTTTCTTTCTTTTCGTTTGGCAATATATCTTAACATTAAATCCAAAAAAAAAAAAAAAAAAACTAGTGCTAGAAGATTGGTCTCGAAATTATTAATGTGCTTTTGAGTGAAAATTATTTATGTTTTGTTTCGATCGAAAGTAAAAAGTTGTTCAGGTTTTTTTTGTTGAATTATCTCCACATTTTCATCTAATTTTGTTTATCTTTGTATAACTTGATCAAATTTCACATAAGAAATGGCTAGTTTCTCTTCACAAAAGATGAATACTATGCCCAAATGGTAGGCGGATATAAAGAAAGCTATTTGACAAGGTGCTGTTGAGATGAGAAAAGGAATAAAAGGTCTTTTACATGTAAAGGATGTGAAAGAGTGAGCCGAAAGAGAAAAAGAGTGCAATGTGAATGAGTGGTTAGAAAGTCTGCAGCCTTTCCAAGGGCGTTCTTGATGTCTTTCTCTTTCTGTTTTACAAAAAAGAGACGAACGTAAGTCATAGTTGAAAGAGATACTATCTAGATGATTGAGTATAGTCATAGATATATAAGGGGTAGAGAGACCTGAATGGAGAGAGGTGGCGCTGTTGGGCCATAACGCTCAATGACTTTACCATCTTTGCCGACCAAGAACTTGGTGAAGCTCCATCTGATTCAAGTTCCCAGAATAGTGGGTTTGTTTGACTTGAGGAATTTGTAGACTGGTGCTGCATTTTGTGCATTTACACGTACACCTACATAGTCATGTATACTATGCTTGCTTACACAGGTCAGAGAAAACTGACAAGGTGCATATTTTACCTTTTGGAAAACAGGGTATTCGGCCTTGCACCTTGTACAAGCAAATTGGTGAACCTCTTGGTTTTTGCCAGGCTCTTGGTACAGAAACTGGTAGCAAAGAACTCAAACCCTGAACAAATTTATTACATGATACAAGATGAGATCGCCTTGTCATTGTGTTACATGATGAACAAGTAAATCACCTTCACCTCTGTATATCCGGTAAAGATCCGTGAGCTAAGTGTAATTGAATTCGGTGAAACCAAATATTTAAAAGGGAACTTTAAGAAAATATAAAAGAATGTCAAAGATGAACCGGACCATTTAGAAACGACAAGCAGCACTTTCCCTTGATAAACGCTTAGATCAACAACATCTTTGCCTGAGCTATCCTAATTTCCAACAAAACATTAACTTAATTAACCACAAATATTTCATCTTCTTCTTCCCTATGATCTTGTGGCCGATGAACAACTCTCTTACCTTGACGGTGAATTGATGGATAGTTTTCTCGGAGACTGACAAAGAAGCACCCATCTCGCATTCAAATGAAATGCATCTTTATCATTTTATCTTTCTCTAGCTGCTAACAACTCCTCCTCCTCACTCGTTTTTGTTCATCTTAACCATTTGCTATATCTTAATCGTCTTAATTTAGCACTACTCATTCCTCTTTTTTAACAAGAAATTCAGACTTAATGTCAGTGGAGAAATTATCCCCCGAAACACATTTGTTATAAATTTAAAAAAAAATGGTTACAAGGTAAAACAAAATCAAATTGCCTGAAATCAGGGCACTGACTCATTTTCTCAAATCTTTCTCTACAACAAAGTGGCTCTACCATCTTTTCACGACAGCTTTTGCATTCCTCTATGAGGTTCTGGTCATATGTACAACAGTGCCTCTTTGTATATAAACAATCTCTCTCAACAGCCCCAAGTATTCTACCCACGCACCTTAACTCCTTTCTCTCTTCTTCTTCCATAACTAGCCACAATCGTCTTTAAATTAAACCAGACATCACCTCGGGGGTTTCTATAATGTCTTTACTCGCTCACCTTTGATGCCAAGAGTCGGGATCTGCGAATCCACATACACATTCAACTCTTTACTTCATTATTTACAAGATATAGCGATTGGTTTAATTTTTAAGAAAACAGTGTCATATGCCAGAAACCTAATAAGATAAGAGCACAGTGACAAAATTTATATAGCTCGTCTACTACTTCGTCAACAACTAACAAGAAATCAGGTCCAAGAATGTTTACGTATGGCTGATTCAATGCTTTGTGGGAGAGTAAAGAATGTACCTCTCATTCCTACTGGAACAGGACCTTCCGAATGCAGCTTATAGTGAAAAGAGTGTCTATTGCTATATGCACGCGGAGAATTACTCCACCTTTGATTCTGGAACCTTTCAGTGTCACGGTGATGGCCACTGGATTGATAAGGGCCTTTGTGTCTGTCATGATATCGTGGACCTACAATAGGAAAAAGTATACACCGCTAAATTAGCATACATGACCAAGTGCCTGTGTGCGCATGTATTCATTCATATATGCATATCCATGCATAAAACAAAGGTTAAAGAAGTCCACCATGAGAAGAGGGCGGATGATATCTCCAATTCTCTCGATCCACACACGGTGCAGGCCTCATTCTCTCATGGCTATCATAATAATTCATTTCGTCATATTCCGGCATGTAATGAGATCTGTGATGGTATGATGGACCTTCTCTCCGCGATTTTATATGGTGGTCTGGCTCCATATATGAATAATGATGTGAAGACGGAGGTGGGGGACGAGAAGATGGATAAGGCCTATGCTGGAAGTCAGGATTCTCCCCACGTGGCATGCTTTTTGACAAAGATACACGAGAATTATAAGATGGTTCAGGAGTTACGTAATGCATTGGTGGATTCATCCTTGAAGGACCGGCCTGATGATCTCCCTGGAATGTTTATCAGAAATGAAGTTAATAATCATGTCTCAGTCATTACTATATTTACTGAAAAAGATTCTAATAGGAGAAAAAGAACATACATGCATGCTTGGATATCCGACGCAGTCAAAGCCATTTGAGTAGGAATCAGACATTGCACACTTCAGTGAAGAGGGAGCTGGCGGAGATGAAGAGGTAACATTCTGACGTGAAGTACCATGTACAGGATGACAATTTGCAAATTCTGAATTATCAGCTTGAGTGATTGCACTGCTCCCTGCCTCCCAAGGTGGAGCCACGTCTTCCATTTCAAGCTCGCCGTCCACATCTTCCAGAATACGGGTATGCCTTTCAGTGATGGGAGGTGTGACATGTTCTTCAAGGATTCTGGACTCATGTTCGGGGGTGACAGACTCAAAATCACCCCCATCCGAATCACTTCCTTCGCCTTCATCCTTGAGCATTGCAGGCAGGCAGAATCCCTGAAGCTGGAGAGTTGAATTACTGAAACACAAAGATGGCTAAGTTATGTCACCAAAGATACAGAAATCAAGACCCCAAGACTGAGAATATACCCAACTCCCACCTTCCATATTCATCCACCAGCATACCCTCCATATCTCTAACTGGGTCATCCAGTGCCCTTTCTGTACGAGCAGAACGCCGAGAATAAAGGCAAGCAGGAACATTACTAAGTGAATCAAGTTCTCTTATATGGTGAAGAACAATAGATTCAGGAAGGATTCGTCTTTCAAGCCAAAGCCTCAAAACCTGTATAAGAGCAGAGAAGCTGAGAATTAATATTCATCAGAAAAAGAAGAGTTAAGTAAAACCAATCAAATACCTTCAAGCAATGATCCCGGTTTTCTTGTGTGGTAGCTCCAGCTGGGGCAGCAGCAGCCAATAGGCGAGGAAGCATAGCTTGAATGGATGAAATATAAACACCACCAGCATCACCTGACAGAAAGGCCAAGCTCACAAAGTTAACTCGCCTTTGAGATCCTCTGATGTGACTAAGTAAAAACATTATATATATATATATATATTATATATAACTCACCCTTACGACCTTTGGAACACTGAGCAATAGAATCCACAAGGAAAAATAAGTCTACCCTCCTTTGTAAATTTGACTCGCTTTCCAAAGTATAAGCCAGAATTTCCATTGCCTAATCCAAGACAGAGAGATTCTTAGAGTCTCATTAACAACATATGCCAAAAATCTGCAAAATATAGTGTTTTATAAATCGCAAACAAGTCCCTTTCCTCATTGAAAAGGTAGATAAGAAAAAAAAAGAGAGGCTTTTCCTAGTCCTGTGTCAAGAGTGGTTGCATGCCTACAGCATTCTAAAAACAACACACCAAAAATTACACATAAGGGGTTGTTGTGATAACGCAGATAGGTTTTTACCATGTGACAGATATGTATTATAATATTAATAATCTATAAGAAAAAGTTCCAATTGGATTCCACCACTATATAACCTGTGGCATCAACAAACAGATAAGACAAGATCACAAGCAGGGAGAACATCTCGTACCTTTGCTGACGCACCAAATTTCACCAAGTCCATAGCCAAGCGAGTTGCTCGGCCAATGGTCTCTTTAGTCCTCACCAATGAGCCTAGTGCGGCCTCAAAAGCTTCAATAGTGAATTTCACATCAGAACTACCAACTTTTTCCACCTGAGTTAAACCTGTTTCAACTTTTCTTCCTTGAGTGACAGTGTCATCATTCAATGATTTCTTCTCACCAAACTGAACATTCGTGCTGCAATTACTGTTGTTCTGCACAACATTTTCACTTTCCGTGGTAGAAATATGGAAAACAGAACTGCTTAGTGGCGTATCCCTAGCAGGAGAATCTGCAACATTAGCAGGAGATAAACTCAATCTTTCACGTGAAAGGTTCTCAGATACTGACACAGATTTGACAGCATGCGTCTGCTCCTTCTGTTCAACAGCCTCAGAGCTGCCAAAGCACACACATACTAATTATAAAAAGGAAATGAAAACTACAAGAAGTAAATGAATAGTAGGGAAATAGATTCTTATGTCAAAATATGAATAGATTCCTAGTCATGTCCTACATTAATATTACTATGAGGGCTCGATACATAAAATCATCCAATGTGTTAGAAATTGAAGACCTGATTGTAATTTTGAAAAATATTGTAATTAGAAAAAGGAATATAACAAACAACTGCATCCAAGATTCCAAGGTTAGCAGAGAAGTAAAGAAAATCAGTAGACTCACCTCTTTTCCAGCCCTCTGTTCTCCACAGCATTCTCACAGTTAATACACACAGTTTCATGCTGAGGTTCAGCTTCTTCAACGATCATATCACTTTCAGTAGGAGATGCGGCTGAATTCTGTATCATACAAGCTTGTTTGTTACTATCAAGTTCTTTGACCGGACTTCCTTGTTTTTTTCCCAGTGGTGTGCTTTCAGCCTCCTGCATGTTTTCAGCCTCCTGCTTATTGACCACTGGACAGAACGATAAAGAATGTTCTACAGCTTGGGACTGAACAATCTGAGTCATAAAGTGATCAATTTTCTCACATTTTTCATTAAGAGAATCTCCAACATTGACCAACAAAAGGTCACAAGAATCAAAGTTCTGGCTTTGGTGTTGGAGAGAAGATTGAGCAGGTACCCATGATGCTGTCATATCCAAACTCAAGCATAAACCCGGGGACTTATTTGCAGATAAATCAAAGGTATCAGGGATCAACTGGGTTTCGCTTTCCTCAGTTTGCCGTGAGAATTGCAAGTCAACAGGATTGGATTCACTATTTAGACCATTACGGGTTTGCGATTCCTCAGAACATCTCGGAACTACTTCAGAGACATGAATTTTCCCTTCTGCTGAACCGCTCAGCGGATTAGATTGTACTCGAGTTACATCATCATATGGCGTCATGCTAAGCTCGTTCTCATGGAACTCCATAGCAGTTTTTCTATCTTCTACAGTCTGAACACAGGCCCTAGAAGGAGACAATATGTCCGAAAGTTTCTCCATATGAAAAGTCACTACATCATCAACCATAACACCCGGGAGCTTATAAGACAGCTCAAAGCTGTTAAATTCTTCGGGCAAAGAAGTATCATGACCAGACACAATATCACTTTTATGATTAACCGCCGAGCCTATCTGAATGCCTGCACCTACTAGAGTGTCTTTAGATGATCTTTCATCAGCATTAAAAGCTCTACTCATTCGGACTCTGGCTCGCTTTACCAGAGGCAAATGTTCATCACCATTCTCTTTACAGGGCCTCTCACTCGGCCTTTCATGAGAACTTTGTAATCTCTGGCAGCTATCAAATGCATTGCCTCCAAGACCTTCTTCTGCTTCAACTTTAGCAGGAGGGTCAATAACGTCACTGGTTTCTCGTTTTCTGGTGGACTTCCTCCTCTTCCTCTTAACCATGGTGTTAATTTGAAAATCAAGCCCTTTGTTGAGCTCACGACCTCCATCACAATTTTCACCAACAGCATCAGAATTTTCGACTTTGGAGTCAGAATCTACAACATTGCCTTCATTCCTACTATTACTGTCTGATTCAACTGTAGCAATTTCAGATTTATTCTCCTCTGAAACCACATCATCTGATTCAGAATGACCTGACCTTTGTATCCTCTTCCTCCTTTTTATAGTTCTGTGACTTCTGTCATCTATACCAACGATATTTTGGCCACCATCACTGCTTTGAAGCATGGACCTTTGAGGTCTATCCAATTCCAAACTTGATGAGATTATAGAGTGTTGAACCGGTGATATCATTTTCTGTGGGGCACACTTTAGAGACCGCACCCTTTCATTTCTTTTCCTTGAAGAATATGTAGCAATCTCACATAGATCTTTCGCTGCTGCACTATCAAACACTCCATTATGAGGTAGTGCGTAATGACGCAGGGCTAACATTTGTTCAGCAGCTGATGCATCCTCACTGAGAAGAGTCACTTCATCTCTATCATGACCAGAATTTGACTTCATTTGAGTGTCGAGTCTTGAATCAATTAGATTTTCACAGGCCTGAGGCAGCTGAACAGTATTCCCAGAACTTCCAACAGTAGTTTCTTTACCAGATTTAGGATCACTAGCTTGGTCTTGCTGCTTCATCTTTTCGTAACTCTCTGAGATCTCCTTAACAGCACGGACAAAATCTGAACCTTTGGTATGCCTTTTTGTCAAAAGTGATTGCTTCTTCTCCTCGGTAAATAATTCAACATCAGCAGGATTGCAGAAAGCTCTGAAAATATATATAAAAATATTACTAACAGCATACACTGTCATAAAGAACATTTAACTGATCTAAACGGAAAAGAAGAAAGTGAGCACATTTTACAACCTTAAACTGATCCACTTAAACCAAATTAAAACTGTAATCGTCATATATAGCACAAAAAAAAGGCAATAACCGTTGATGCTAATCTACAAAGAGGGTAACAGTAAAGGCATGAGAACTCACATTTGTTGAGTGCCAAAAAAGTGAACCAATACTTTCTTCAAATCGGCTGAGTAGCCCCACTTTTGTGGTTGGCTAACCTGAAATTGCATCCAGGTTAAATGACTCGAACAGAATTGGAAAGTTGCAAATGGAATATAACTCACAATTATCATCATATAACCACAACTTGATATAACCTATAAATTTGCTAAATGAAAATCTGGATCAATGGTATCTACTAATAACTAAAATAATTGATCACTGTGGAAAAAATTTATAAATCCAAAAAGATATTTCATCTTAGTTAATAGCAGACATGCACAACCTCAAGCCAAAGGCAATAAAAGGAGAAGAAGGCAGAGATGCACATACCGCGGCAGGCCAAGCAGGAAATCCTTTGACCTTGGCAAGCACGAGATCGCCAACCTTCCACTCTCGACGAGCGGATGCAGCCTTACCACCGCCTTTCTTGCGGCTAGGAGCCATCGGAAGTTAGATTAAACACGGAAACTGAATAAGAAATTTTCAAGTTAAGCCAGAATCGAAGACGAAAATTAACAGCTCGGCGATGCCTAGGGTTTTCGGTGACAGATTCTGCTAAAGAATTCTCAGGCATTGAAAAAACCCAACCCAATTGATGGAATTTACGCGCTCAAGAGTGGTCCTGAAAACCCTAATTGAGACGACGAGCGAGGGAGATAAGAGGGGAATTGATTTGCCGTGGATTCTTTCGCTTTTGTGGAAGAGATATATTCAATTTCACACCCAAAGGCAGAAAAAAATAAATAAAATAAAGCTGTTTCATATCATACCACTATTTTTCTCAATCAATTAATCAATCCTTGGGTCGGTGTAGGGTTTGCAAATTTCAAAGGCCATATTATAACGTGCGCCATCTACGCGTAGGTTAACTATTGGTTTACACTTTCACAAATGTCAAAAGAGCCTACCTGGTTGGACAAAAGAAATCCACGTGATCCAACTACTTCTCTCAAGCCCATTTTGTTCCCAAACGGAGTGTATGGGCTTTTTAAGGCCCAACTATATCCGCACCAACTGAGACGATATCAAATGACTCGCTACTCCATGATTCACAACTGCCATTGTTGGTTTTCGAGGGATTTTAGGAAAAAAATACTTGACCACGACCTAAAAACCTCCCTTTTTGACGGACCTTCTTGGATTTTTCATGCGACTTTTGTGCACTTTAAACTCCTTCGTATTTTTGGTTTGGAGCCACCACGTGTCGTGACGACTATTCTAATGCTTTCTTGAGACACGTGTCCTAAAAGTTTTTTTTTGGTTCCGGGAAAAACGTTTCATATCCGCGTCTGCGACTGAACACGTGGCGCTCTGATCTCTTGTTTTTTTTTTTTTATTAATCGAGACATCAGTTATACCCTCGATTCTCTGTTGTACCCGTATACGCAATCACAAATGGACACACGTCCCACTAACCAATCATATATCGACACATTTAGTGGGGGAGCGCCATGAATATCTTATTTTGACAGTAAGCCACGTGTATCATCCTCCAGCAGCGGCACAACGGATATAAATAAGTGAGATCGCGATATGCGTGTAAAGCCCCAAAACAAAACTCAATGCTTCTAGAGGGAAGATTCTCCGTGGTCAAGATGAACGCGAATAGACGGCTCAGATTTAACGAACCGAGTCGATTTCCCAGCTCGGGTGAGTCAGGGATAGAGAACGAGCGAGTCCTAGTTCTCGTATTCGAATCCATTAGCTGGGACATCCACACGTTATGCGCAATCGCCTCCCTTAGCCGTAGGTTTTGCGCAATCGCCAGACGAATTATGTGGCGGAGGCTCTGTATGAACCGTGCGCCGGGGATGGTTGCTGCATTGTCCGGCGCAAATCCCAATGGGCGAATTGACGGCGGTTGGCACGCATTAGCGAAACTAATGTTCTTTTGCGGCGGTGGTGAGTCAACTCGGAATTTCAATCTGAGTCAACCGTCGCTGGGTCACTTCGCATGCGAGTCCAGATTCTCCAAAACCTCAGGCAGATTCTTTCTGCCGAAGAATTGCCGCCGTGATCTTTTATACTAGAGCGATGCGTGCGAGCATCGCGCAGTGGGTGGGGATGAGCATTTAGGTGTTTTCAGAGGAGTTTTCCGGGAATTTATGAAGTCAAAGACGAGGGAATGTCTTGTGAGAAGACATGCTGAGCTTGAGGAAAGAGCCAGGTGTTCGTATTGCGGAGGGCGCGTGTGGAGCATGACGGCGGCGCGTCTCATCTCGAAGAGTACAGCAAGGCGGCTGGGGTCACGCGACGGTGGGTTAGAGTTCTTCCTGTGCGTCAACGGGCACATGCTGGCTGATTCCCCTTTCATCGGACGAAGAAGACAATGGTGACAGTGACGGGAGTGTGATCTAATCCAAAGGTGGAGGCATTGTCCACGTGGACTACAAAGCAGACAATGCAGTGATCACTAATAGTCACATCACATTCTCCCACATATTTAGGACTGGTATCTTCATCTGCTGTGATCCCACATTGATGGAGGAGTTCTCTCCTGTAAAAGTTCTGGAAACCAGTGAACAGATGAATTATTAGACAGTGTGATGATACTTATATGATGATTCACACTTCTTCTTCACGAGTAAGTAGATAAATTTGCTATTGTCATTGGACGAAGTGAATGGGTCAACTCAGTCTTGCCCAAGAACCGACCCAGGGAAGTCCCTGGGCCACTCCTCCGCTGAGATGCGGCATCGGTAAAGAGAAAATCATACATTGGAGAGACATAATTGACTGAGACACGTGTGTAGAGCTTCAGTGGTCTCTTCTCTGATGTTATCATGGCCGTTCGTATCACGACAGCTATTCACCTGCTCCTTACTGGACTAACTGAACGGGGCTTACTTTCTAATGACAATCAACTTTTTTTATGTTTCTATTTATCAATAATTCTTTTAATTTGTGAAAATCTGTTGGATATTTAGTCGAATTCAGTCAACGGAATCATCAAAACACGTGATTCACGGGAATGAATTGAAACGTGACAATTACAAAAGTGGAAAACATGGTGAGAAAAAAAAAAAAGTAGGAAAGAGATCTTAAATGCTAAGAGACAGTCTTAAAAGAGTACTTTTAGAAACTTAGTTAAAAAAAATTAGAACCTCTTCTAAATGTGTCATTATATTAGTAGTTAATATTTATCTAAGTATTACATTTTAATCATATAATTTAAACATTATAAAATATATTAGTATTATATTGTTAAGAATTTCAAAATGGTTTCTTAACCTGCTCTAAGTGTATAAGAATCTTTTCAAGTTTTCGTCTACTCAACCAAATATTTCAATGATAAGGGAGCTTCATCTTTCGATAAAAGAAGCGAATCTCCAGCTCTAATGGAAGAAAAACTTGCACAAAGCTAATTAATTTTTAGTTAAAGCAAAAACCAAAACAAACCAAAGAGAGAATATGAAAAAAAACTAGATAAATTCTGTTTTCTTTTGATATAGATAAAAAGGCAAAATCAATCACAGTTTCCCCCAAAGCGTAGAATCAAAGCAACCCAATTAGAAAAACTATTATGTCACTGATTTTTTTTCATTTAGACCAACACCATAAACATTGTTGTCAACAAGAGAGGATGCAGAGAGGAAAAGATGATAACAAGAGAGGCTTCTGTCGGCGGGTTTTTAGGTTGGTCGTGATTAAACTCATGGGGGATCACAAGGACGATAAGTCTGCGAAGAAAAAACTGATCAAGAAGGAATCAAAATCTGATATCACCATTTATTTCAAGCAAAGAGAAGACTCAGAAGATAACGCTAATCACACCAATACCTCTAGCTCAGAGAGAGGGAGAGTGATCATGCTGGTTAATGGTAGCAACGGCACAAAAAAGATGATTCACGAAAAAGGGAAGAGCATTGTGAGTGCAGCTAATCCTGAAGATGGGAAATCACATCCGAAGCCGTTTTTGAATGATATAAATAAGAGATCAGATGCTTTCATCCAAAGTAGACTCGAGAAGATGAGAAAAAACCCTATAGCCTAGAATCAAATACAGTGGTGTATCATATATATATATATATATAAATTCATTTTTATCAAACAAATACTGCCTGCGTTCTTGATAAATAACCGTCTATGTATTGCATTTTGATATCTACAAAATTTCAAAGTTGGAAGCATTATCTAGGTTCATATGCCTTAAACCAATGTACTTGACGTGATAGGTTCCATTCTCCATGTTCAACGCACTGCAGAGAACCAAATCATTCTAATGAAGACAAAACAGAAAATCTTCATTTTGTATTACTAACCGAAATTTCACTTAGATGACCAGAGGAAGCAAACAAAATAATTGAGATGTCCATGTGTAAACAAGATGCAAATTTTCTAAAGATTTGATCCATGGATAAAGGACATTTAGTTATTTCTGTTTTTTAAACAAGATTCTATCCTATGTCCAAGAGACTCTTCTTTCTTTTTATTTTTTATTAAGAGACTCTTCTTTCTTTTTATTTTTTATTAAGAGACTCTTCTTTCTTTTTACTCGTATATATGTCTATGGTAAGGTATCCTATCTCTGTTTTCCAATTTTACAAAAAAATTAAATTACTGCATTCTTCATAAACAACCTCTGTGTATACTTGTATTTTGGTATATTGTCATTCCACAATCCCAGATTCTATGATTTTTAGTAACTTTTTTTCAGGTGTTATACTTGATAGGTTTGGTTCTTCATGCTTAACTCGCTATATAGAGAAGTAGATTGGGGAATCAAATCATTCTGAGGAAAATAAAACAAATCTTTTTCCTCTCAATTCTGTGTCCATGAAACTTGAAATGATAGGTTCTGTTCTCGCCTGATTACAGATGTTTATAGCAGCTTGTATTATAAATGTATACCTTGTAAAAACCACTAAACCTATAGTGTATGAAAGTAGTCTTATCTTATATTTTATGTTTTCTAAGAGAAGACACTAAAGCAGAAAAAGACACCTGCCTTAAACCCTCTTAAATTCAATGTAAGGATTAATTGTGGAGTGTTTGGAACAATTGTATTATTCTTGACATTTTCGTAGGTTGGATGCATGAAGATGCATAGGCTTCAGCATGATGTGCAAGTGGAGTGGTATGAGAATCTTGATGTCCACGTCCCCACAGACATCTGTAGAATCTTGCATGTCACAAACCCCTCTATATACAGTAGCACAAAGATTGTCATTATAACCTATAATCTTGTAACCATGAGTAGAGGCATGGGGCCAACAAAAGCAAAGTTGATAGGCATCTTGCTGATTTCTGCTCTTCTGGCTTTGGAAAATGCAATAGTGTCAAGCACAGTAGAAGATCTGATGGTGGTACAGTGTAAGTACCACTGCAAACATGATCTCCAAAACCAGAAAGAGTGTGAAGATAAGTGCAATGAAAAGATGATGATGAAGATGGAGAAAGAGACACGTTTACGACAAAAAGAAGAAAAAGATCCCTTCTGCGAGGCGTTCTGCAAACACTTTTTAGAAGATGGAGAAGAAATCAATCAAAGTTGCATTACCGTTTGCCCTCGCAACAAGTCCATACCAAAGATGATGTCCATAGAGAGGCGACAAAAAGTAGGAGGAGAAAGTGTTGCTAACGGGGCTTTGCAGACAAAGTGCAACAGAAAATGCTCTTCTTACACAGAACCAGAGGCCCTTAAAAAATGCATGTCCCAATGCTTCAGGTCCATTGTTTCAAAAACACTTGACAACGAGGCAGTCTGTGAGACATCGTGCACTGTTATTCGAGAGAAACCGCTCTCTATAGAGTGCATCAGAGTTTGCCACGAGATAATTCCCGGAGTCGGTGATGCTTCTACTTAATACATAGAATCTATAAACTAAAATTTGTAAGGAATAAGCGTTTTGTTTAAGAATCCAAATAAAACTAATATTAACATTCTACTTTAAAATCGAGTTCCCAGTTAGAGCACTCACAAGTGATGAAATTTCATAATAGTTTGAGAGAGAAAGCAAATCTACTACACAAAAATAAAAATAAAGAAAGAATTGTTTCAAGAAACGAGGAGGAAAAAAACAACACAAGTCATATTATTGCTTGGAGCTACGCTTCTCAGAAGCAGCAATAGGAGAGGCAAGCTTAGGAGGATCAGAAGGAATAGTGTCTTCCATGACCTTAGGGACAGTGAAATTGAAGTCTCCGAGTGGTGCTGCGTTCTTGAATTGAGGGTTGGCTTCAACGAAAGCAGCGATTTCATTGCGACTTCTAAGCTTCTTGCCAGTAGGAGTAATGTAGTAAGTATCCATCTTAGAGTAGTCTTTTCTGAGAACTAAGCTCCTCTTGAAACCTTGAGGGGTTTTGGGAATACCAGGCTTGTCGAGGACCCAAGTCCGTGAGGAATCATAGTCAATATCTGCAGGCTCTTGACAGGACCTGCCCTGTTTCTTCTCACAGTTAAAAGGATCCTCCAGCATTTTACTTCTGACTTCCTCATACTCGTCTTGGCTAGCAATGACTCTCCATTTGTGACACTTATCACATTGAGCAGCATAGGTATCAATCAACCTACCTGGAGCAACGTCTTTCTGCGATTAAGTTGTCAGTGAAAAAAAAAACAAAATAATCCCATGGTGAGCGTAGAAAGAGAATTTGAACAACATGTATGGCAATAATAAGGAGAGACATCAAGTATCAAAGTAGTAAAGAAGATGCATTGAAAACTAGTGTTAACCATTTGGATTCGTTTTTGGTTTGAAAATCAACAAACATTGACAAGTTCCTAATTCTAAGATAGCAAACATTGCCAATTCTTGAAAAGAGTAAACGACCCGTAACTTAACTTAACCCCAACTAACTATGAAGACCTAAAGATAAGAATAGCAAACACCACTCACAAAATTGAAAACCTAAAATCTTTATTAAAAAAAAAAAAAAACTTTATCCATCATTAACAGCAATAATAAGAGATCTGAGATTCTCAGAGACAGTTTAAACATGCAAACGCATGCGATTTGGCCACAGTCATAAGAATCTTCTGTCGAGAAAGCAAACAAGAGAAGCAAGAAGAAGGTATCATTTGTCTCCAAAAGCCAAAAACAAAATATTCAAGTAACTGGATAACACTAATTAATTACCTTGGCTTTTGGTTTCGCCGCTTTACCAATCTCCTCCTCCTCCTCCATCTTCACTTGTTTTTTTTTTTTTTTTGTATTGGTTTGTCTTCGTGTCCCGATATGTGAAACACTACCCTTTCTCTCTAAACTCCTCCTTTAACTTCTCCTCCTGCGAATCGCACAGCCTGTTCCAACATTTCACTGTAACCGACAAATATACGCTTCACACGTCAGCTTAATAGTATTTCTTGTTGAACAATACATTTGGGTTTATTTAAGGCCCAGTCTTATAGCAAACAAATATTCATAATATGGGCCTATTGTTGATTAAAAGCCTTTTCAATTTTGTTTGTAATAACGGATCACACTACAATCTCGTTTTTTTTTTCCGGGAAAAGAAAAAACACAAATTCAAGATAGAGAGAGAGAGCAAGATCAGTGATTCTGTTGATCATCATCATCTTCTTGACTCATTCTCACTGTTCCGATTCTCAGTCCTTCTCTTCCACGAACGCTAACGATCTCCAGTGAATCCACTGCCACGCTCTCTATCTCTAGCCGTCCTTCGCTACTCACTCTCCTATGTTCGAATCTCGGCCGTCCGTTATAATCCAATGTCGTCATAAACGGTGGCATATCTTCCTTCCTCCTCACGCTTCTTTCTCTTCTCTGAGGCGATGCCGCGGTTGATCTTGACTTCTTGAGTAATGGTGGTCCCGACGGCCATATCTTCTCTCCTAGATAGAAACTGTAGCTATTATCCGAAGAGCAAGAGAAAAAATCGTCAAGATTAACTCCAGAAACACTTCCATCTTCTCTGCACTCGGGATTCTCGGTAGATCTCACGGTGAGTCTCTCCAAAGACTCGTTGCCGGAATCCGCCGAAGTGCTCCAAGGCCGTCGATAAGAATGTGTTGGTGTGTCGTCCTCTGGCAGCCGGTATTCTTCTTCTCCGGTAGAGGATGGCGTCATAATTAACAGAACCGCTCTTCACTTCTCTCTACGATCGCAAATCTAAATTCTTTAGGGATAGTATAAGTGGACTTGGGCTTATAATAACTACATTTATAGTATTTGATGGGGCCCCAATGAAAGAGGTTTTGCCAGCGTGGCAAAAGGATTTTTAGTGTCGTTTATCTTGAGTCATCTCCTTACTTTTGTATCATGAGAGTTTCCTTGATTTTTTTTTCAAGTAGTTTTTCATTGCCCACGTTAATAAACGGCTGCATTTCCCACTCGAGAAGATGATAAGTGATAACATTGAACGAGGATGATAACATTGAATTGGATCCTTCATCTTCGGATTGAACGGGTCCATGTTGCAAAATACGCTTTTTTGTTTCCGGCTTAACACCTATAGTCTAAAGCCCATTTATACGGCCCAAAAATATCCTTTCATTTCTTCAGACGGTCCACAAACGCCCATCGTTTTGAAAGGATCAGCAATATTTCTGAGGACACTGAAAACACGTAATAAAAGTTGTGTCTCTGTTATACCATTAAACGACATACAGTCTAACAGCTCTGGATTGTTACCTCTGAGTTTTAACTTCTATCAAGGGACAAGAAAGATGAAATCATGATGACGTGTTTATGATGAATGCAAGTGATATCAGAGAGGTTTATTAATGGTGATTTGTAAGGCTTAGAGTTTGGGAATTTCAAGATGAAAGCTTCGTGTCTTATTCTTTGATTCTCTAGGGCTTAGGTTTAGGCTAATAAAGACAAAAGCAACGACCTTCAATGCTTTTTTTTTTTTTTTTTTGTCTTTTCTTACTTTCTTAATTTTCTCTCTTTTTCTTTCTTTTCTTTTTTCTTATTTTCTTCCATTTCTATGAAATCTCTGCACATCTATAACAATTTCCATTCAGAGTAGCTCCCATATTAATATCTGATTACGTCACTTTACATCGTTTTCTTTTATTTCTTTCTATTATGATCTGGTTATTTTGTTGTCAAGTGTGGATCGGGTCTTCTTATTTATATGTTTGCCTGTTTGTTATGTAGAAGATCAAAAATATATATCAGTCGATTAAGTTTGAGTTAGAATTCAATCACTTATCTTTGGTATACATCTTCTTGTATTTATCGTTCATTCTCACTTTGTGCGCACAAATAATTGTAGCGTATAATGTACTATTAGGGTCATCGCCACTAAATTAAATTTTAAAACAAAGCAAAAAACATTACCGACACCACATTCACCGTTGCCACCACCGAGCGCATGGCACCCTATTACTCTTAATGTGAACTAGAGAAAAGTAACAACCATAAGCTATTGATATTTTTTTCAAAGAAGTTAAGAGATTCCTCAAACCAAACCTTTAAGCTCAAAGTTAGTTAGGTAATGAATATAATAATTTTCGATCCAAAGCATTGAACATAGTCCACAAACGACAAAGGCAATCCATTGGCAAAAGAAAGAATCTTAATGTAAACGACAAATTAATGAATTATGGAGAAATCAGAAGATGTTGATAAATCACCAAACAAATTTAAGAATTTTTTTGTCAGAATTAAAGACAACAAAATTTAAGGAGAGCGACCCGTTGTCAAAAATAAAAAATCCAAAAATACATCCCAAACACGAAATAATTAATTGATTCATCATTAGTTAAATATTCACACCGAATAAATTAAAATAGAGACACTCTCCCCCAAGTAATTGCCAAGACAAATTCATAACAAGACAACACAAGAGTCTTTGTCACGCACGCATCAATGAGCCAAGACTTTGGTCATAAAAATATCATAAATACTTTGACAAATTCTCTAAACCTAATTTTGAAAGATGCTAGAAGTAAGAAGTCAATGTTAATCGGGAAAAGAATGTTTATATGCAAAGTAAGAAGTTACCTATAAGATGTTATTTATATCTTCTATCATTCTTATTTTGAAAAATAAACAGAAATTTCGCGTCCCTTTCTTTCTTCAAGCCTCGATGTCCCTACTCCCTACCACTTGCAGCCACAAATATAAGTAAATAATAAAACAATCACACATAAACCCTGGATATAAATAGTAGTGTTTTATAAAGAAATGTAAAAATATATTGAAACAAACATATGTAGACAAAAGAGATTGTTTTCTCTAAGAGCGGGTCCATGTTGATCCTCCCAAAGTTCACAACAACTATAAGGAAACACCAAAAATACTAAATAAAATACATGCACACAGAAGAGGTAATAGGCAAAAGATTCCAAAGAAAAAAACTAAAACTATTTTTTTAAAAAGGAATAAGGAAAAAAACGATTGTTGATTTGACATTTTTGTCCAATCTTTATTTAATATATTAATTTTGGTTGTGTAAGCTTTTCACTTTTGGGTGGATGGGGAATTGGTTTTTGCCATTGTGAAGTTTTGCCTCAAATGCACACACAACACTTGTCTTTTCTCCTGTTAACATTTATTTCCTCTTTCTTCTTTCTTTACACTTGACTCCATCGCCATTGCCCCATGTCTCTATAGGGTTTTCAGTGAGACCTTTGGATCTCTCTTTTTATGTTTTTTCACAATTGTAGAAAAAGATAGGGCAAATGCTTGGATAGTTCGATGTTGGGAGACTAACTAAGAAGGGTTTAATCAGATTTGTCTTCTGTAAGCCAAAAACCTTTACTGCATAGACTAAAATAAGAATGACAAGAGCCACAAAGACAAACTCTTTCTATTTATAGCATGAGAACACCAAAGGTAATATAAACATACAAATCCATACCAAGGATAAGTTTTTTACACAACATGTTGAAGACAAAGTGATTGTCTTGTATTTTACCCTATGTACTCTACAACCCATTAAAATCTACCCATACTAGTACGCAAACAGAGTACGGTTTAGCCCTGAACCGTAGATGCCGATAACCGAAATGGTGTGTGCTTCATGCGCGACCAAGATCTCCCAGTAAGCCAGACTTATTATGCTTAAGGAGACCAAGGAACACACCTAAAATAAAACGCGGTTGTAGCACTACACTACACAACACTTGTGGAAACTGTACAAAAACCCATCCTAGGTAAATAAAACCGATCCTCTAATCTTCTTCTTCTTCTTTTTACGTGTATACATCAGCAACATGACCAGATCTTGATGCTATGGAGTAAGAAGAAATGGGATTGACTTGCTTTGAGTACTATTCTCTATCGAATGCACAAACTTGTTCAACTCAAACATGAGACAATGAAAGTAATCATTGTTAGGCAAGAAGTAGAAGCCAATAGTAGCCTGCTTCAAACACAAAAGATTAACTTCATGACCAGTCTTCTTAAGCCCATCCACATAAGCCAATTGCCAATCTTGAACAAGATCTAAACCAGCCACAACGACAAGACTCTTGGGAAAGTTGACTTCTTTAAGGCTTTGACCTCTAGGGCCAAAGGGATTACAAGCTGGATGATCTCTATCTTCACCTTCAGGTAGATAAGCCCTCCAATACCAATCTCGATCTTGTATAGTGACAAAGTATTTGCCATCAAGAGTCTTCTCAGACTGAGTCCTCTCTTGTCCACCAAACATTGGATGAAGAAGAATGTTTCCCAAAACTTTGACTCCTTCATTGGAAGCTCTGACCGCAACATTGTGAGCTATGTTGCCTCCAGAGCTATCTCCGGCCAAATAAACATATACATTGGAGTCTTGACCACTCTGAAGCCAAATTCTGGATTTGACCCATTTAAGAGCATTCCAACCATCGTCGTAAGCACAAGGGTAGCGATGCTCCGGCGATCTGCGGTAATCAACAGAGACAACCACAACACCGCAAATGCTGACTAGGCGGCGGCAGAAAGTGTCGTAGATGGCGCTATTGGCAGAAGAATGAGTGAAGCTACCTCCATGGAAGAAAATCAAAACAGGAACGATCTCAGTGGTGCTGAGAGGTCTGGTTAGATCGACAGTTCCGTGAGGGGTGTGATCAAAGAGAGATGAAGGTTGGTAGATTCTGGTGAGAAGGTTGGTGGAAGAGTCGACATGGTCAAAGGAGAAGACACCGTCGACGGGGAAAGAGTTGGCGGGAACTTTGCGGTCAAGAAACTCGGCGAGGTCACGGTTGAAAGAGCCATCTGGACGACGAAGGATGTTGTAAGAAAGCTTGAAATTGGAAATGAGGACCCATGTGTTCAGTGGCACTATTCTCTACAGAAAAACAAAACAGTAACAACGAACATTTAGAAATTTTTAATCCTTTTTCGTACGATGAATCTATGATCTTCATCACTTGAAATTTTTATTTTAAGAGATTCATTAAAACCAAAAAGGAAGCAACGAAGAAGAAGAAATTTAAAGTACCTTGCATTCGTTTAAGTTGACTTCGTTACCACCAGCCATACTAACAATACTTCAACTCCCCAGAATGAATTGAGATTAATCTTCGTTTCGCTTCAGTGAAACTAACTCATACCATAACACTCGTCTCTCCAGCTGATTCCAGGGAAGTTATTGGCAAAGAAGAAGAGTTTGTAAAGAAGACACTCAAAAGATAATTTAAAGAGAGCTCCAGCCAAAAAAAAAGGCAAGTACAGAGAAGAAACAAGAGAGAATGAAAGAAGAGAGAAAATAATATAGTCAAAGGTGAGAGACGTTTAAGATCAAATAACTCATCGGACGGTGACCAATGGCTCGGACGACTCTCTCTCTCTTTTACTGTTTTGATTTGTGGGTCCCACTACTATCCACTTTTTTTCCTTTTTTTTTTTTGTCGACAATAAGCTAATTTAGTTCAGTCGGTTGATTAATTGAAAATATATACATAGATATATACATATATATAAGAATAAAATGTAAACAAAAAACGCCACGGTGTCATTTGAAGAGAGAGAGAGAGGATTTTCGTTTAATTCATTTTTTTTTAGTTTAGCGTTTAATTGTGTAATTGTTCATTATTGACTACATTCTTTGCTAATCTCTTGTATGCGTTGGCAGAAAGATTATGCGGCTATGTTAGTTTTTGACCAAATTATTATAGTCTATTTTTTTCATTACAGTTGATGTACAATTAATTTTCATTTTTCTCAAGTTTAATTATCTATAGTATAATTACAAGAATCTAATAGTTCTTTTTTATATATCATTTTACCATGTTTATTATTTTTCAGCACTCCCGATTAAAATACTAAATTTTGTTGCCATTTGGTTTCTTGTGATGGAAACGGATTTATCACTTATATAAAGACAATTTCATAAGCAATATTTGAGTAAAGAAGAAAAAGGCGCTTCATTCATCATCGAATGATATAATATGAAAAGTATAGTTATGCAGCTTTAAACTATTTAAATATATAAGGAAATGTTTTTATCATAAAGTTTTGGATCTTGTTTTTATAAATGATGGTTGTGACTTAGGATGGGTGAAAGACAGAAAGAGAGAGAGAGAGAGAGAGAGAGAGAGAGAGAGAGAGAGAGAGAGAGAGAGGTTTCTTTTGGTTTTTGATTCTATTATCATAAATAAATGTGAATGCAAATTGTGAATAGATTAAAAATTAGTTAAAGGAAGGTGACAACAAAAAAAAAAAAAAAAGGTCTCCAGCGTGCGACCAACGCCATGGCATGTGGCGACAAAAGGGTTGTGTTGTTTTCTTTTGGTTAATTAAACTGATGTGAGATTTCGACAATAGCCTCGTATGCTCTACCAAATTACAAATATTGCCACCACTGGCGAAACGTGTTCTATTTTGGGCGGATGACATCATTCATGCCTTCAGTCAGAGACCCTCCCTTTCGACGTTATATTTTCACAATTATATTTCGTTTTCATTTTTTTTCTTTACAAAAACATATATATATATATATAGTTTTTTTAAGTGTAGACCCATTACATAATTAAACGTACGACTAAATTATCATATGTCGCTTTTTCACGACATTAATTAGATTTTTTTTTGCTTTAATATTTGATATACCGTTTTCTGTCATTTACTCATCTTTCAACTGTTTTTACGATTTTATTAACTCCACTGTTGTGTTTTTTTTGTCTCCTTTGTTTTTTCTTACCATTTTTTACCCACACAAAGTGTTACTAGATTTCCCATTTGTATATTTTCATTATAATTTTCGTTTTGTTTGATTTGTCAATATTAGTAGAGTTAGGTTGGTATATAGTAAATTAGTGATAGAGTCGTAAAATGATGCGCGATGTGGAAGCAAAAATATATTCCCTTGTTTTAATTTATTTGTTTGTTTTAGATGTTTCAACGCAATAATAACATTTAAGATTGTTGAAGTAAAATTTTTCATTATTAATTATTATGTTCTAAAAATTTCCGCCTAAATCTGATTACATTTCGCGTATATATTAAGTTAGTTTTGCTATCTCAATTAATGACTAATCATTCAAAAAAATTAGTTAACCAATTATTCTCCATCTAATCCGATTAAACAGAATTCTTTTTTGTATAATCATCTATAATCTAATTATTTTTATATTTCAAGTATAAAAATGTTTTTGTTATTCATACATTTACATTCAAAGTTTGTAATATTTTATAATAATATAGGTTAAAATTATAAATAAAAATTATAAAATAAAATTTTAATTCTATATTTTATGTATTTACTATAATTTTAAAACTAATATTATTCAAAAATTAATATAATAAATAAATATATTTTAAATATTAAAATAACATAAATCTAATCTCTGATTAATTTTTCATTTATTTATAGATTAATCATTTAATCGGTAGATTCACCCAACCATCGAACTAGTATATGCAAGTTTTAAAACATGATTTTCTTTATTTTAAACTTAAATTATTATATTTGGAAAATATGGCTTGGAAACTGGAAATTATATCAATCGCCCGCCCCAACTCCATTACTTGTTTTTTTTTTTCTTTGTGACGGGCCCATTTTGTATAATGTGGGAACGGGCCTTATTTTGTCGGGTTATGAGAGAAGCGCGTGGTCATCACACGCCACTAACTCTGTCAAGAAAAACGAAACCTTTTAACTCGACCAAAGGTGCTTCTCTCTCGTCCTTTAACAACTAGTATGTATCTCTCTGTAATTAAATTTCCAAAATAAAGTACCATTGTTTAAAGTTTTAAACTGGATTCAATGCATTTGTTCGTAATTTTATTTTAAATGGGAAATGATTATTTAACAAAGTAGTTCTAACGAGGGTTTTCCGAATGTCTAAATCCAGAAAACACAATCGAAAAATGAATTAAAAATAAAGGTTAGGGTAGGCAACAAGTTAAAACGAAAGAGAAATGGGGAACGGGTCCTATTTTGATGCCTGCGCTAAAGAAAAAATATATGTATATCGACCAACGAGTAACGACGTTAGTTTACAAGACACTGTGCCTCCTATAACTTTGCTTTTTGGTCTATCTTTCGGATTTGACAAAACAGAACCATGAATATCTCGATGATGGGACCAAAACAGTAGATCTCAGCCGTTGTTTTATCCCGATACAACTAGAGGGGCTACTGCTGTTGTTGTTACAGGTTCATTGGAGTTAAGATTTTCTTTGGTTTTCAAATATACAATCCAATCAGATTTTAATCTCTTCACCCCTAAAATTCATCTTAAACAATCTCACTACCCAAATAGTTATTTGTTCAGGTTATGACATTTTTAAAGCAAACAAATCCCTAAGATATTTTCAATGGTTGGTTATGTATATTTTCTCTAAATATAGAGATCTTAAAAAATATACCAAGAGTTTACTCCAATGATTAGCTCTATTTTTATTTAAAACTCATATTTGAGATATATAATATTTTATTTTATTAACTAAATTATACTAAAATCTTGCACTTTCCAATTTTACAGATTTGATCCAATCATTTTATTCTATAATAACAGTTTAATAAAGCTCAGAATACTAAGTCAATAGTTAATGTTGTGTTAAGTATATTTTTCTCTAGGAGAACTTTATTTCCAGTTTATAATTTTAATTTTATGTATTAGTTGTGTTATTTATTTAATCATCTCACATGTCATTTGTATTTTTAATGAGTATATGTTCTTGTTATATGCCATAACAATTGAATATCTTTTTATTTTTTTATCCTTTAACCAAAAACTACAAATATGAACACATAAATTTGTTTGAATATAAAATAAATCATGTGACTATCAATATACAGAAACAAGGTTCATTTCTCTATTTTTATAGCACAATTATTAACCATTTATGGTTTAGAAGTGTAAAAATCTCTAAAAATTGAACATCATTAGAGATGTTCTAACACTTAATCAAATTTTAGTTGTTCTGTAAAACAAAAAAAATTTCTTGATAACGATTCTTAATGACAATAAGCAAAACAATAACACATATTATATTATTCTTGTTGTTGTAATTTGATTTCTACCACATGTACAAGTATTTGCAGAATATATCATAATCCAACTAAACGACATTTAATATTAACTGTTTGTTTAACTTCATTATTCATATGATGATTGATGACAAGATAATTTTATGGTAAAAGAACAAAAAGTTAATTACTAAATGAATCAACGAAGCAAGAGGGGGAAAAAGGGGAAGAGAGAGCTTGTAAAGGTGAACACGTTAAGGTATATGATTCGCGTGTCTATATGAGGCTTCCGTAATTTTTGTCGTATCTATTTTGTCTTTTTGGTACGTGTGCTCACATTTTCCACTACTTACTTTTTCAATTTCATTCTAATTATTTTCACTCTTTAATTATCAACATGTCATCCACTATCGGAAAACAAATATCGAACAGCTAATCAAGCTCAGGGAAATTTGGGTATTGGATTTTGAAAGGAAAAAAAAAAACAAAGAAATCAATTGATTATAAAAGTCATTATGGAATCTAAAATATCAAAATATAGATTAAACAAGATAACGTAATCTATGATGATACTAGTTTCAGACGATTAAGAAACCAAACTTATTTTATATTTTATTATGTAAGATTTCCCGTTCATTTATATGTTTGAACAGCTTTAAACAAATGACATGGACAGAGTGGTGGTTGACTGAGCTTTTAACCCAAGTCAAGTCTTCCCCACTAATAGACTTTTTTCCTTTATATGTTTTGGGATAAAAAAAAATGTAAAGTGGAAGAAGACGACAAAAAGTATTTTGTTTGCTGTCTTCTTTATTTATCTCCAAAAGCAACCGCCCAACATGGAAATTTTGGAATTTATTTAGTTGGTTAACAAATTTGGGCTTTAAGATCAAACAGAAACTCAATGATTGAAAAATACGAATAACAAGCTCTATTCAATTCTTAAAATTAAGTAATATCAACAGGGGATGTAGCTCAAATGGTAGAGCGCTCGCTTTGCATGCGAGAGGCACGGGGTTCGATCCCCCGCATCTCCAATTTTTAAGGTGCAGATGTAGTTGATACATTTTTTCTTAATCTTTTTCTTCTACTCGAAATATTAACAAATTTTAAGCTCGGATTTGGGTAGACACCAAATCTTAATCATTTGTGAAACTTTTTTGTAGACACCAAATATGGTATTATTAAGATTTGTTTAACTAGACAGGGGTTCGATACCCTACAATTCCAATTCCTTTCAAACAATTATTACCCAAAAGTAAAACACCTACCATTGAAGACCTTAATCTTGCTAAAAATGGTTCTTCTTTAATATTATTTTTGGATTTAAAGATAATTTAAAGAAAGAAGTAAAAGTAAAAGTAAAAGTCAAATTGTACACAGAGCTGAAGAAGAGAATATGAACACGCAGAATTGTAAAACTAAGAAGTATTGGCCATGGAGTCGATGAGCAACTCATAACCCTCAGGAACATGAGATTGAAGACGAACGCACTCAGCCAATGCAGGGACGTCTGATCCAACGTCTAGAAACTTAGCCACAAAAAGAAGCAGATGAAAATCAGATATCCTCTTAACGAATGGGAGGCTCCTTGCGCGCTCCATATGGGTTTTCAAAGCCCGCATTGTTGTTTGAATGTTCCGGTTCTCTATAGGGAAGGTACTGGACAGCGAACCCTGTCAATTGAGCAAGCAACAACATAAAATTATACATCAACATAAACAAACACAATTGTAAATTTCCTAACATTCAAAACTTGAGCTTCCCAGCAACGGCTAATTAAACTCTTGACTTATCATCCTATCACTAGCTCACTACTTGCTCAATCAGTTGCCAAGTTCTAATCTTTCAATAAAAAAAAGGACACAGAAACTAACCTGATGATCCAAGATCTTGACGAGAACGAGGAAGAAATCATTATCCACTTCCTTAAGATCCTTGACACCAACAACAACCTCTTTCTTCATCTTGGAGAGCTTGGGATCATCCTCGGATCCAATCTCAGTCTCAAACCATCCTTCCCTAAACAACCTAACGCACATATCACTCATCTGAAACGCCTCAAAGTGAACATTGGAAACACCATCCTCATTGGTCTCAAGCTTCACAACAGCAGTGACCCATTCCTTCAAGTCGCTCTCAGCGTGAAGCTGCGTAGCTAACAAGACTTCAAGATTGGACAAAGTGTAGTCTTTCTTGTCCTGTGACAAAGTCTGGTTGAATATAAACCCAACTTTCCTCATCCCTAACCCTAAGACAATCGCATCAACTTGTTTCTCTTCCTCTGCGTCTCTCATCAAAACCAAATTATACTCCATCCCTTGCTGTGGTGGCTCGTAGATGAAATTAACCTCAACCTGACCTTCCTCCGAAACACTCCCATACATGAATCCGCCGCGTTTAACACCGAAAGCTAGAGACTCGTTGACGTAGTGCTGAAACGCATAAGCACAATCGCGATCGAAGGAGACGGAGTCGCAGTGAGATTTCTCCTGGCGACCAACGCGCATCTGGCGAGCGATAAGATCATCGACAGTCATCTTCCTGCCGAAAGAACCAGCAGGAGTAACAGCTGGACGACCGCGAATCGTCCGCTCACCTTCGTAGGCCAAGTAGAGCATAGAGCCGTGGCTAAGATTGAGAGACGAGATTCGGAGGTTAAGGTCGGTCATGTCAGTGAAACCTAAGAAATCAGAAGGAGACTTAGCGAGAAGAAGGTTTCGATTGGTGGATAAAGTCTGGTTATGGATAGGGATCTGAAGCTGATCTTGAATTAGGGTTTTGAGTTGGGAGACTGTAATATGAGGACCATCTACGCTTACTCTCTCCAATCCATCTCTGCTTCGGATTCTCAGCATCGTCATTTTTTTTTTCACAGATCAATACCACAGATTTTGTTTTTTTTTTTTTTTTTTTTTTTTTAATTTTCGAGAAAGAGAGAGAGAAGAAATACTTGAAGTAGGATTTTTGACCAAGGTATATATGGTTTCCTTGTTCCGATGGAAGACGATGTGCTTTGAGATTCCGACAACAACCCTTCCAAATTTCCCAGTTTAAGGCAGAACAGAAAAACGAGAATTTTCTTTCCATACCCATTTAGCCTTAATTTTAATGGGCCTTTATAGTTAGCCCATTATGCTCAATAATTCGAACCGGATAAATGTTCATTTCTTAAACCGGAAACTGTACATACGAATTATGTGTTGATGTTCCATTGTCCTAAGAAATATTTTGTTGACTACGAAACTCACCGACCTAATTATTAATATAGAAATTTGGTTTTACAACAACACATTCAAACAAATTTTACGTACTCAAACATACAACAAAATCTAATTAATATCTCGTATTTGTATAATATATCGCACTAAATATGTATCACAAAATAAATGAGCATACTATGAAGACAAACAAATTTCCCAAAATATTCGATTTTTTTTTTCTAGCTCCTCCACCAATTTCTCAGCATTTCTTATCGATGACGAAGAATCAACGGTCATAATTTCACCTTCTTCCCTCTCCGAAAATCTACCATCGCTACTTACCTCTCCGTCATCGTGATTCTCTTCCTCTCCGGCAACCATCTCTTTCTCTACATCCTGCTCGACCAGTTCAAAACCCGTTGAACCACTCTGACTCGTTGGCTCACCATCATCATAGTCTTCATCATCATTCCCATTGTCGTCACGTTCTTGATGTGTTTCGGCCGAATCTGCAGATGCTTCGAAAAGCAGGAATGGGGACACATCCACAAGGTTGTTCTTCGTGTTCATATTTCGATTTTTTTTTTTTTTTTTTTTTGCGAAATGATCACTTCTTCTTCTTCTTCTTTTTCTTATGAAATAACCAAAAACACAATTAGTTGTAGTAGTTTTAATATGTCGAGCAGAGAGAAGAAGAGATACCGTTGCTAAATCAGATTTCTTGTGCACTTTTATAAAGCTGTTGTATTTATAATATAAACAAAAAACAAAAATGAAGAGATTGGATGCAGCCTATGTGGGGTTAGCTTCTAGAATGACTGCGTATGAATCTGAAAAATAAAGTTGACTAAATAGTAATGCTTTGTAATTGATATAGTACATATATAATAATGTAATGTAAAATTAGAAAATAAAGTTACCAGTGTGCGGAAAAGACAAGTTTATCTAATTCATATTGAACCCAAAAACTTATCAAAAAGTGAAAATAAGTTTTACCTGTTTGAATGGTTTTATTGTTCTTTTTCTTTTATATACGCAAACGAATGGTTTTGTTGTTCAAACATATAAAAATAGATAAAAAGTATAAACTGATCTAAAACGAAGGTTTACTTGTTTGAAATTGAATGGTTTTATTGTTCTTTTCTTTTATATATGCAAACGAGTGGTTTTAGTGTTCAAAAATACAAAAATAGATTTAAGTATAAACTGATCTAAAACGTAAGTTACGTCACATAACCAACTATCTACGTACGTATACGAAAGTATTTTTTTTGTTTGTTTCTAGCAATTCGATAATATTTCCAATTTTCATTTTATACATCAGAAAACAAAAAAAAAACACAAACAACAAAATCTAAAACTCGGGTTTGTAACTCTACTCCGATCCCTTTCATTGTTTCATTTTTCAAGTCTTCTAGATTTTTGTTTTAAACCTATTTTTAAGTGGAAGACCAGACATTTACTTCATTATTTAAGTCCAGAAGTCAAATATATGGGTGTTAGCCTGTCTCATGCTAGTTGCTGCAATGATTTTGTACTACTCATCAATTCATCATAAATCACAAATAATACAAAAACGTTATTTGGTAATACAAACATACTTTACGTGAATGCATGATTACAAATTTACAAGTGTGACATCGTGAGCCTATATGGGGTAAATAACACATTTGCTAGCCTCGACTGGAAGTTCGATCAGTTCGTTTCCCAATTTACCTGTAAATATAAAGAGTTACATAACTGAATTTCATTTGTTAGACAGATCATCAATCTTTGAAGCATATATTATATGGTGTGTGTAAGTAGCTAAATTTGTACTTTTTCGTCGTTTCCTCATTAAATAACCTTAATTGGTTTTATGATACTAGAGAAATTCTAAAGTTGGATCACACATTTTGGGCTTGCCCAACAAATAATTGTTTGATGATTGGCCCGTAATTTAACTTCACTTGACTTTCAATACAGTGGTAGGTCCCAGGTATAGGAATACCAATGTTGATCAAGAACAAAGACTCAAAACGGGTTTAAAGCCAAAAACCAAACAAGAACAAGTTACTTAAACTTCTTCCATTTAACTCTTATTGATCCTTAAATACAAAAACTAAAAGACATTAAACTAGCTTCTACGTGGGTAAAGAAACACATCCCCACTAACTCATGAAGACCACTACGTAAGTAAACATTCCCAATATGTAGTTGTATCTCATCACACAGCTTCCACATATTGTTGCAGCGTCGAGGAATTCTCATTTCCTGTCTTCTTTGAACTTCAAATTTTTGGCTGCTTACATTTTATAATTTCTTAACCCAATGTGGATATATTAATGGGCTTTCGCGAGGCCCGTGTTGTATTATATACGAATCTATTTTTCTGTAACAAGAGCTATAAGGACCCATATATTAGTGAAGAAGTGATATGATATTAGAACAGATGGGGATAATACGAGAGGAGTGGTCCAATTTACATGAAATTAAATGGTCCAAAAAGGAAAGGCTGAGAAAATTATATGGTGTGTTTCTTGGAGGACCACATTCCTCGATTACGCCATTTATTGAATCAAATCTATATTATTAGTTCTTTGTTTTTATACACAAATATTTCAAAATTAAATGCTTAAAGCTCAAATATTTCCCAATCGAAATTGATTGTTCAGTTGCAACAAAAGGATAAATAAAACATAAATAAGTGGTCCCAATTAAACTTTACAATAATGGCGAATGCTGTTGCTCCTCGGTAATCTTCCTAAGAATGGTAAATATGGTTTATACGTATAATACTGTTCCTGTATCAGTATAGGTTTTAAGAAAAATAAAGATGTAGTATCTGGATAAGTTGATCCACATCTTGTGTTCTGTTTTTTTTTTCTTGTACCAAACATGGTAACTGTGTCACTATGTGAAGGGTTATGTTTTTGTCACACAAAATACTTCAGATTTAAATTTAAACAGTCTTCATACAGTTTTAAAATAACTATTCAATCTCTTTTGTTATTTTCTGTTTGTTTCAATTATCCTGATTGTTTAATTTGTCACAGTTGATAAGTCTGTTCTACTTCTACCCCAGCTGCTCCCTTGCAATCAGATGTATACGTTAAACTCTATGGGACGTTTTTATGAGGCTTTACTGTATTTCAAGCATTCTACGTTTATCATCAACTCGATCTCTCTATATACATTTTTTTGTTAGAAATCTCCGTATATGCATGCATCTGTGTACATTTATCATTGCACACTAGCTCGTAAGGCCTGTATATAGTACTCCTTGTGAAGTAAATGAGAGTATAATCAACCATGGGAACACACAATAACAGAAAATCAAGAAATGTTATTGCAGTGGGTTAGGGATTCTGCAAGTAGTTTGATTAATACATTTATATGGTCCCTATGTATTTATTAGATAGATTTCAATGTTGTCTACACCTAATCATATAGTAGTAATAAATACATCGTATCAAATATATTTGTAATCAGATTTCGTAATAAAGTTTATAAAGAGGTTGTGACCATGTAGCCCATCAGCACATTTAAAGTAGATGCTGAGAGGAGAAGTACTCTTGCTCATAAATCATGATAAAAATAAAAGAGTTAATGATTGTGTTTCTTATTTATTGATATTCAAATGAATATTTAGTGTAAGAGAGAATGAGAAATACCAAAATATGTAAAATGGTATGAATCACACGCGTTTAGTTTATCTTTTTCATTATATTTAAGATGATCTATAACAGTTATATTTACATGCGGGATTTATAAGAATCTTTACTACTTAAAAATCTTCAACAAAAAAAAAAATCTTTACTTTATCAATCAGAATCGTAGAAAGTATTATGTCTGGTCCATTGAGTCATAGAAAACATGTTTATCTCATGACGATATTTCACAGTAAATTGAATTTGACTATGATATGAAACAATAATCTTCCTGAATTGTATAATGATTCGTATACCTATTTTCTGGTCTGAAAGTTGGAAGCTTTCATGATCATAATTAGCACTTCAAATTATCTAATTGATTGTAACAAATTTGATAATCAACTGGACTTAGAAATTCGTTTTAACGCCCTTGTCCGATTAATTTTTCTCAAATGGACTCTAATTCCATCGAGCAAACATTTTTAAAAGTATATGAAAATGTTAAATCGATACCCAACAAATTACTTCACGTCGAGAGTCGGTGTGATTAAAAAAAAAAAAAGTTTTAATTGTAATTAAAAAGCAGATGATGCTCTTGCTCGACACGTGTAATACAATGATTAGATATGGTAATTGGATTTTTTAAAGAGTTATGATTGAGAAAAGTGCCCGTCAACGTTAAAAGAACCGACCAATGAGTTTTTAACACGCTAGTAATTTTGCTCCATTGGATAAAAAGAGAGACTGAAAGTTGGACCCAAAAAAAAAGACAAATAATAACGCTAAGATTTCTCAAATTCAAATTCCTCTGTTGATTTTTTAACTTCAGTTTCATTAAATGATATCTTCGTTCTTTAATCATGTTATCTTTTTTCAGTAAAAGGACAAACTTTTATTACTCTTATCATCGTCCAATGGTATTGTTACAGTAGAAATATGTAACTGATGATATATATAATATAGTCGGTCTGATTATTATTTTTTGTTTTGTCAACAACGACAAGTTATAACACTGGCATGAACCACTAAAGTGATTGAACTATACAGACTTAATATGTGCTTTTTATTATGCTGTAAACAACATTTTGACAAACATAATTTTTTGTTAATGCATTTGAGATACGAACAATTGCGCATGATAACATCAGTGCGTTCGCATCTATTGCAGCACAACGAATGTAGCAAACCCATCGCACGTTAACACACGTGACGTGCCACATTATTAGACCATACATTAGTTTTCTTTGTAATGTAGTGAAAAGGTAAATTACATGCAACAGTCATAAATAATAAAGCAGAAAAATGAGGGATTAGACGAAACATGGACGGCAATAGAAGACTCGACGTCCCCACCTACTCACCCCCTCCGTAGTTTATGGCCCCCACTAGCTCGGCCCATTGGGCCTTCATAGCTGGTGAGAAAATTTTAACCGTCAACATTCTTAACTTTAAAAAAATTGATTGATTGTACCCATAAAATAGTATATTTATAGAAACGTCGGAAGTATATGGCGTTGACTAAATTATAACACACTGTTTTCTCCTTAAAATGATGTGGTTTTCATGCGTAACCAATAACTCTGAACCATCCAAAATAAATAAAAACTAATAATGAAAAGTATAGTTGCGTGACGTGTGTTTGCAACATGTAAAATGAAAAGAATATCGAATAGAGCAAAAGTAAATGCGGAGAAACTTATAATAGAATCGTGATTCGGAGGGACACGAATTTTAGAAATTATAGTTTTAATTGGTCAGATTTTGACAAATCATAAAACGATATAGAGAAGAGAACAAATGAAAAAGAAAAAGCTAAAGGGATGGCTTCCACTAATGGGGAGGTCACTGTAATCAACATACATAATCCAACTTAAGTTTCCATCACGTGCCACTTTACTTGTACACCACCTCTTCATTAATCGCATTATCACTCATCATCGAACTTTACATAAACATAAACAGTATTATTATGTAATGTTATATTTTTATGTCCGCACATGCTGCGTACACATATATTTGTACTTGTATTGTCTTTTTTAAAAGCGATTAACCACATAGTAACTCAATCTTATTGGTGAGCTCTTTTTGCATTGGATGAGTTGCGGTCAAAAGATAGCGGCCACCCCAGCTGCCCCCAAACGTTTTTAATTGACAAAGCAGCTTCGTTGAATAAGGAATGGAAAAAAAACAAACAAACAAACAAACAAACAGATGACACATAATTATTCTACCCCTCTTTCGAGTTATTCAACTATTTGATTTTTTTAATGCGTTTTTATTTAGAGAGTCTACGAATATAATCTTCAAACTGCAAAAGCAACCTTTAAAACTTGACAAATAAACCTTTGGAATTATGACCGATATCAGATATTAAATTCCCAGAACAAAAATTATATCGATGATATTATCAGCTAAAACCGACTTTTTCTGCTTGTTTAAAAGCGTTTTTAAAAAGCAGTCAACAGCATCGCATTTTCACCAAACTACTCAATGTTTGTCTTTGCACAGTTTAAATTTCCTTCACTGTCCGATGATCTAATATTGCTGAAGAAATATTAAAAATAATTACAGAGATAACTACTAACATACAGCAAAATGCAAGCTAGTTTCAGTACGAAAGATAAATAAGAGAGATTCGCGGGGGAGCCATGCGTGGGTTTATTATTCTATTTCTAATCATATCCCATCCTTAAAATTAATAATCAATTGATTAGTAATTATATAATCAATGACCTAATAGTATTAAAATCAATTAGTTTCCTTTTTCTGACGACATTAAATTAATCATATTCTTCGCGTATTACGTGCAAGACAACTCAGCTCCCCTCTTCTCCATCTGACTCTCCCTCTTTGTTTTTTTCCTAATTATCTTTTTCTTTGTTTAGTACCTAAATTTCCGAGCATTTCTTATATATCTTGTTTATGAGTAGAGCAATTTTATCATAAACTTTCGTTTTTAATGGGTATAATTTTTGTTAATGGATATAATTAATGGGTATAATTTTTTGTTAATGGATATAATGAATGGCTATAATTTGATGACAGATTTCCTGCATTCATTATTTATATATACCGAATGTTTAATTTGACGACAAAAAAAAAAAAGAATTATTTACAATAAAAAGAAGGAGAACGAATTAAAAAAAAAAATGAAGGTGGCCAGAATAATAAAGTAGGTTAAGTTGATTAACGGTCACGATCGTCTCTAAGATGAGAATGAATGAGCAGGAAGCAAGCATATAATGTTTGATCTGTGACAATGTTTATTTAAAGAGGACAGACAGACCTATGGAGTCCATGCTGAGACAGTGCAAAGCCCCATCATACATCCACTGTTCTTTTTTGAACTTTGACAATTTCACCCTCGTTTCTACTGCATAGTGCATAGATAGATTCACGAGAACCAAAGGCATTATCGTCATATCTTAATCTCCCCAACCCCACTTACCTATTTCTTTCCCTTTTCTAGCGATTAACCCAATGTACATTACGTGTGACAAGCCCGAGATGATTTTTTCCACCATTTTTACACTCCCGAAGAGGTAAATATATTTCAAATTACCATTGTGATATGTCCGTACACTGCAATAGAGGGTCCCAGATCTGACGGTCGTGATTAAGATGCGACGCTACACTTTCCTCCTACTTTATTTAAATTTTCGGTAACCATTCTCTTCTTTTAGCTTTATTTTCTGCTCCTTTTACTACCTTTAAATTATTGGATACTTCTCTCACATACATATAAATTCTCTTCTTCTTCTTCTTCTTTTTTTTTTTTTAGGGGTTTTCTTTTCTCATACATTCGTACAATAATTCAAATACTCATCTGCATAACAAATAAACACTTTTACAGTTACGTAATGTTTTACCAATCATATATGTTGTCCAAACTTTACGAATTAAGTTACGTTAATTTATCGTTTAAAGATATTTTGTTTTGTGAGCCAGAAACATCATAGAGAAGCATTCCAAAAGTTTTAAGCTTACCTACTTTGAGTTATTTTCGTAGTTCATCCAAAACTATTTTATACATGGTTTGGCCATGCCAGAATGTGCTACTACGTACCACATAGAAAAAGGATACACTACTTAGGATCAACAGATAAATGAATCTGCTACATTAAAAAAATGGAAATGTAATTATAGTTTTGATGGTTATCCTAACTAAATAAAACATGAAATTATAATGGTCATATATTTTTATCTAAAAAAGAAAAGAAAGAGATGGGCATATAAAAACGTGATTGGACGGCTGTGATGTCATGATACTAAACAGTAGCTTTTCTTGTTACCGTCAGATCAGTCTTCTCCATTATTTAGTTTATCACATTCTGTTGTGGTCCCCGCAATTTACGGGGCTAGGCCTCATATCCAGCCGTGCATCGCGTATCAAAGCCTATGATTAGATTCCCTCTTCCCATACACCTTACCGCAGGGTATAAACTCTCGCGTTATATTGGAACCACGATATATCGTCCCGAATTCTGCGGCCACCCGTTCCGAGCACAGTCGATAAGATAATCTCCCGCTTTCAATCAATCCAAGGGCTGGTATTTGAAGTAAGAAAGACACGTGTCAAAATCAGAATAGACAATCACAATCACCGAAAAGGCTCACATGGATATGTTTGACCATGGTTAACATTTAACCCAACCAGAGTTGCTTTAAACTTGACCTTCTTCCTCTATCCTTTGTCTTTCCCACACACTCTCTCTCTTCCTCTATCTTAACATTTTGGTTTCTGCATCTTCTTTGCAACTGATTGATTGAATCATCTTCCGTTAATGGCTCCTCAGATCTAAAACCTCAACTACTAAAGCTTCTTTCCTGTGGTTTGAAAATTTCGATAAGAAAGATCTCGATCTCGACGCAATGCATAAGCGCTTGGCCTTATCGTTTCCTGAAGAAGTGTTGGAGCATGTGTTCTCGTTTATAAATCAAGATAAAGATAGGAACTCGGTGTCTCTGGTGTGCAAGTCATGGTACGAGATCGAGCGCTGGTGCAGGAAGAAAGTGTTCATCGGGAACTGTTACGCGGTGAGCCCAGCGACGGTGATAAGAAGGTTCCCGAAGTTAAGATCCGTGGAGCTGAAAGGAAAACCTCACTTTGCTGACTTTAATTTGGTACCTGATGGATGGGGAGGTTACGTGCATCCATGGATAGAGGCGATGTCGTCACCATACACGTGGCTTGAAGAGATAAGGTTGAAGAGGATGGTGGTGACCGACGAGTGCTTGGAGCTCATAGCAAGCTCGTTTAAGAACTTTAAGGTTCTTGTGCTTTCTTCATGTGAAGGCTTCTCCACCGATGGTCTCGCTGCTATAGCTGCCACTTGCAGGTATTATTGGTTTTAATTAATTAAGTCAATTATAGCATATGACTGTTAACGGTGTTATTATTACAGCAGTTAAAGTCATGTCAACGATACAAGTCTGTACTTGTAATTCGACCTGGGCTTATAGAGTTTGTTACTCTTTTGTGTTTTTTTTTTTTTTTTTTTGGTTTGGGGCTTATCACGCAATTATAAATACTTTATTCCTGGATTATTCGCTTATTGAATCTCCTGAGGTGGGAAATCTAGTCAATTTGGGCTATTGTGTGTTCTCTTTTCTTTTAACTTTTCCATTTTTGGGCAACTTTCATTTTTTTTAACCTTGTTGGGCAAATTAGATCTGTTTTCTTATTCCCCTGTTTTACTTTTGTTTTTGCATCTCTCACAATGCTTCTCTTTTCTATATTACTAAATTCTTCTATGCTTACTTAGTTTTCCCAAAGTGCATCAACTACAGTTGTGAAACACTAGTTGTAATTGTAGTTCGTTATGATTTTGGTTGTTCATTCGTAGGTTTCTGCAATGTTTATGGGTCTTTAGGTTATGTTATGTGGGAAAATCTGTTAATCGGATGTTAATTATATGGTTGTTATACAGGAATCTAAAAGAGCTTGATTTGCGGGAGAGTGATGTTGATGATGTTAGTGGCCACTGGCTTAGCCATTTCCCAGACACATACACATCTTTGGTTTCACTCAATATCTCTTGCTTAGCTTCTGAAGTCTGTTTTTCTGCTCTGGAAAGGCTCGTCAGTAGGTGTCCCAATCTTAAGTCTCTGAAGCTTAACCGGGCTGTTCCTCTTGAAAAATTAGCTACTTTACTTCAAAGAGCACCTCAGTTGGAGGAATTGGGCACTGGTGGCTACACTGCTGAAGTGCGACCAGATGTTTTCTCCGCATTATCTGTAGCGCTATCTGGTTGCAAGGATTTGAAGTGCATATCTGGTTTTTGGGATGCTCTTCCTGCCTATCTTCCAGCTGTTTATCCAGTTTGCACTCGGCTTACAACTTTGAACCTGAGTTATGCTACAGTCCAGAGCTATGATCTTGTCAAGCTTCTTAGTCAATGCCCTAAACTGCAGCGCCTCTGGGTGAGTACATTTTACTGTCCGTTAACAAATGCGTTTGGAAATTTAAGTCATTTTTCCTGATGATATGGAAGCTGGTGCTTCTAGTCTAATGTAATTTATCTTAAAAAAAATATGCATGAAAGCCTGTTCTTTAGTAACTTTGGTTTGGCTACTTGACAACAGGTGCTGGACTACATTGAGGATACTGGTCTCGAAGTGCTTGCTGCGACCTGCAAAGACCTACGCGAGCTGAGAGTGTTCCCGTCCGAGCCTTTTATCATGGAACCTAACGTGGCATTGACGGAACAAGGGCTGGTTTCTGTCTCCATGGGCTGTCCAAAACTAGAGTCAGTTCTCTACTTCTGCCGTCAAATGACCAATGCTGCATTGATAACCATTGCTAGGAATCGTCCCAACATGACTCGCTTCCGTTTGTGCATCATTGAGCCTAAAGCCCCTGACTATCTGACTCTAGAGCCACTTGATGTTGGATTTGGAGCCATAGTAGAGCACTGCAAAGGTCTCCGTCGCCTCTCTCTGTCAGGCCTCTTGACCGACAAGGTTTTTGAATACATTGGGACACACGCCAAGAAGATGGAAATGCTCTCAGTGGCATTTGCAGGAGACAGTGACTTAGGCATGCATCATGTTTTGTCAGGGTGCGATAGCTTGAGGAAACTAGAGATAAGAGACTGCCCGTTTGGAGACAAGGCACTTTTGGCGAATGCTTCAAAGCTGGAGACAATGCGATCCCTTTGGATGTCTTCATGTTCCGTGAGTTTTGGAGCCTGCAAGTTATTAGGACAAAAGATGCCAAAGCTAAATGTGGAAGTCATCGATGAACGGGGTCCACCAGACGCAAGACCCGAGAGCTGCCCTGTAGAGAGAGTGTTCATATACAGAACAGTGGCTGGTCCTCGGTTTGACATGCCTGGCTTCGTCTGGAACATGGACAAACACTCAACCATGAGGTTTTCCGGGCAAATCATCACTACTAACGGATTATGAGACAAAATAAACGAGGTACATTTTTTCACTAATCCTTGTTCCGCATCACATAATATTGTTGCGGTTTAGGAACATGAGAGAGCTCGGTCGCCAATAATTAATCCTCGGCCGCTTCATATAAACCACAAAGCTCATGAGCAATGAATAAAGTGAGAAGAGAGAGAGAGAGAGATCTAAGAGACCTTTGTTTAATTTATATAAGAATTGTTATTGTTGTATGTTTGATTTTCTACTTGCTGAGAGATCCTGGTGGGTCACAGGATAAAGAGATATTTACAAGACAATGTCAAAAATGTAACTTGTTTGTACTCTTTTTATCCTTTGAAATATTTTGTCCTCTGTCGTTGCCATTTCCTTTTGTTTGGTTAGATAAATGTATGCTTTCGGTTGTAAGACAGAAAGCAGTATTATTTTTAGGATAAAGAGAATCCAAAAATAGAACCAAGTGAAATATTGCTTTGAGTTTTAGACGAAGCTGACTAGGGATAATACTTGTAATAACTTGAATTGTTGTGTAGTTTTGACTCTATAATTTTCATTTTTCACGTACGCTCGTTAATCAAATATAGGCGTATTCTATCACCCACGGTACAAGATTACAATTAATGTATGTTACTGTTTTCTCTCTACTACTTGGAAAAATACATGGGCTTTCCAATTTTCCAGTTTCCATGATGCCCAAAACAGTAACATAAACTCTTTTAACATACAGTGTAACACTAGTGCTATTTGATCAATAGAATTCATTTGAGGAATTCATTTGAGTATATTGTTTTTCAAAATGTTTTTAGCTTATTAGATAATCAACGCGTGAATTCATTTGTATAGATCCCGTATTCAGTATATTTTGGTGTTTATTTTTTTCACACTTAAAAAATTTGTGATTATAAAATGAAATGTGATTGGTTTAACCGGTTTAAAAACATCCGGACTGCGGTCAAACTTCAACCCAATTGCAAACACCTACAAACCAAACCCATAGTAACAAGCAGAAAACATTCCCTTATTGCTCTATGGATTGACCAATGACGAGCGAATCCAATCAATAAGTGTTTGCTAATCCCGGGATTCAGAAACTTATCACTCTGTCTCAGATACTGGATCTTGTGGAGTTGAGATTCTGCGAGTATTGTATGAACCACAATGCGCACACTTGTGTCCCAAAATGTGGGAACATAGTTTTGCTACTCTTGTTGCAGTCATTGCAAAGAACTGTAACCTGCAAACAGTTTCTTGCTCGGATGTCAAACCATGAACAGAGGCTAGAAGATGGATGAGGAAATCAAACCCAAGAGATAGCAAAACGTTGCATCTCTATAAGTACATTACCTCAAAGTTATACTCAACAGGCATCTGCGTTGCCACGAAGATGACAATCCAGCATTGACTTGGAACAAATGGGGCATTTGTACCAGAGAGAGACTATTGGTGTGTATAAGAAACACAACTCTTATATTACATGGATGGAGAAATACTGTTGTTCATCAATCCCATTGCATAGTATGCCCACATCTCATCACATGTGTGGCTTTTACCGAACCAAATAGATACTGCAAGGTTTATCAAAACATTTAAAACACTATGGTCTTTTGAATCTTACCATTATTAATATGGCAGAATAGGCAATCCAAAGCTTATCCCATTTAAACAAACCTCATAATAGACAGGACAAGAATTTTTTGTTTATTGCGCAAGCTTGTTGCATATCAACCGCCTGCAGTATTTACAGGGGATTTTCATAACAACATACGAGATAGCTAAAACAGGTGTATAATAAATATCCCACACATAATTCTATAGTTAGTTAGTAACCATTAAACTAGTTATAGACTTATAGGCTATTAGAAGACGTCCGGTACTTGGCTACGAGACATCTCAATCGTGATAAACCTGTATGAGTAACTAATTCAAGGATTCTTGTTTACTAAGAAGTAAACCTACACTACAAACTATCAGTTGTCGAATAGATTCTAATGTTTCTAGAGCACAGTTGATGGAGACAACACGTAATCTCAGACACCACCAATGCATCTAAAACATGCTTTAAACAGAATCCAACACAAGCAAGTTGATAAAGGAACATAACTACATACCACAGTTGGGGCAATGAAAGAAATTTTCACGCCCACCAACACTGAAAATTAAAGTTCAAAAGCTAAGTCAAGGTGATTGTTTGTAATGTAGCAAAAAATCTCAATATGTTCTTTCGAGGTCTGCAAACATAAAAAAAAAAATATATAGATCAGGTGAGTTTTAGCATTTTGAAAAAGGATAATATCAAAGAGATATATAAAAAGAATTCAAAGCTCACATAGTTGTCAAAGAATTTGAAGATATCGCAGAAATATTCGCCCATACAAACGCCACAACTGGAACAGACTTAAGCAATCTGAGAATATATGTTATTAAAGTAAGATTACCCAAAAAAAACATAATTTGCAGACAAAAGAATAAACATATGAGCCTACCTCTTGCTCTGTTTGACATATTGAACAAACAACCTGAAATAACACAATACAATGTTTCGAAGCAAAGAAAATTCAATTTCTTTGTATAGCTTAAGAGGTTGAAACACAAGAATGAATGAGAAGTTCGATTGAATCGAACCTGTTTGACATCTTGCCGGACCAAATCATGTCGTTCTTTAGGATCAGATAAAGAATTCTGAAACAAGAAGAAACCAATGTTCTAATAAAAGCAAATTAGAGAGCAACAAGGTACGTTGCCAAAGTCTTTGTCTGTGTGTAATGAAGAATCTGTAGCCATTGAGTAAGCTACCACTTCCAAGTTCCACCTATCAACAATTAGGGTTACTAATTTAAAAACAAAAAAAAACAATTAGGGTTACTACAAGATGCACCAAACCTAAATTAACTTAACCAACTCGGAAGCTAGTCCAGATTGTACACGTGTACTTTTTTTTTTTTTAATGGGATAAACGTTTTCTTTTCCAAAGCATCCGTCTTACGACAGCCGAGATTCTGACCGTTTTGTAGAATTAGACTAACAGAAACAGATTATTCAAATGTCTAGGAAGATTAATTAAACGTTTGATTATTTTAAAAACGGATGGTTTAGAAAATAGGTATATAATTTGGATCTTGGATGTGTGTGAATTTGTAATGATATATGAAGATGAGAGAAGGTTATGCTTTTCTCACGCGCCAGTCCAAGTCCAAGTCCAAGTCCAAGAATATTTGGATCCGACAAAGACAGCAAGTGAAGGCAGTTGTTACACGTCCAAAAAGTCTTCCTTACAGATCAGATTCTTTCGGAAGATCCCAAAGAACTCGGAAGTTAAGTAAAGCTATTCCACACATCTTGCAAAGCCCCCTTCATTCTTCCTTTTTCGCCACCCATGCTTCACCTTTAAGTTACTTACTAATCTGATTTCATACATATTTTTTTGTGTCAAATTCCTCATGAAACTTTTGATGTTTCTGTGTAAGATCTATTCAATTTTCATGAGGAGTTTGACGAAAATAATTGAAGTCTTTATTTTTAGACCTTATATATTCAAACGTTATAAATAAATAATTCCAACCAGTACATGCTTCTTATACATACATATATCTTTATTTCTCGTTAGTAAATTGTATATACATATCTTCTTGTTTTCCATGTGATAAATTCATATCATTTAAAAAAAACTCCCAATTAATGTTATACAAATCATTCAGAGGATGTGATAATAGTGTATTATAGATTAAAGGCAAAACTTGGTTAACAAAATAAAATAGGCAAAAATTAAAACGAAAGAGACAATAGAACATAATGATAAATAATCTTCCCATTATAACAAATAAGCACATCAGTACATCCACTGATTAATTAAGCTGGAAATACAAAGCTAGCAAATTAATTTATCAGAAATAAGCTAAAGAAGATATAAAAATTAGCTATAAATAAGAACCTGATACACATTTACGTGGGATCTTGCCATCATTATTCTCACTATCTGATGAACATATCATAATTGTACTTCTGAATGATCGATTAGTTTTCTAGTTAAGAAATGACTGGTACGGCTTGATCAAGGGAACAAGAGAGCCACTTAGGTGAAGAGACATGACATCGTTGGTTGAACCCACGAGCTTGCCACTCACAAAGACGGCAGGAACCGCGTTGGCGCAGCCAAGACGGACTAAGGCCTTCTCAATCTCGCGGCAGTCAGGATCGTTGTCGATCTCGTGGATTGTTGGTTGAACCCTAAGGTCACGGAAAAGGATCTGAACGGCGTAGCAGAGACAACACGAGCTTTTGGTGAAGATCACAACTCCTTTCTCCGATGACATTCTCATCACCTTGTCCATGACCACAGATTATGATCCGAGGGCTCAGACGATCAAGAAATTTATATATCTTTAGGTATATATAGCTTTGATGTTGGTTATAAAACTCGATGATCTGCTTGTGCTATTTATAGGGAGGCAAGTAGTGCAAGTCTTTGGACTGGTCTATTTTCTTTAAACAGAAAACAATTAAAAAAAAAAAAAAATCAGATTCCATCCGAAGAATTAAAGTGGCTTTGCGAGAAAAATACCATTATTTAATGTTCGTTTTGGCTAAACAAGTTTTTTATCAATGATTTTACTTATTTAATTATTTTGCACATACAGTATAATATCGAAGAATGGTTTTGTTCAACAGTAAATTAACTATTAAGCATACGATTCGAGAGGTTATAGATTGTAACGACTTCGAATCTTTGTGTCAAAGAAAAGAACAGTATCTGAATCTCATGGCAAGCGATTGAACGATACGCGCGTGTTTGTCTGATGGGCCGCGTATAATATAGGTTTCCAACGCTTTTTATGACGAATAAGAAAATATTAAGATCAGTTGTTAATCACGAGCAAATAAATTAGGTAAGTTTGTTTTGATCTTGCCGATTATAGAATTATGAAGAGACAGACGAAAAGTAAAAAGCAGATGCGTGTTTTTGTCCCTTGAACTAATTTAATAAGTAGATAGTCGACTTGAACGTCAATAACAGACACAACAATTTTTTAGGAGTAGTTTCATTTTATTCGCTGGATATATATTTGGTTACTACAAAATCTACACAATGTTTATACCTTACGCATTAACTTTAGACTAAACCACATCAGGTAAAAAGGTGTTAACATGATATATTTTTCAAATATATATCTCAACATTCTTTTCTTTTTCTTTCTATTTACCATTTTGTTTCTTTAATTGATATTGTCTCGTGGTTATCATTCAGAGTCATTTTAAAATATGATTTGATTAGATATATGCACCGACAAATAATAAAAGCAATATAGGGAATGGGGTTGTCAACTGATCAAAGCCGGATTCTCCCGAGATCTCATTATATCTCACTGATCGAATCCTTACGCTAAAAAGAAGAATGAATAACAAAAACAGGATTCGAGCTTTCGGTGTATATATATATATATATCTATATGTAATATGCAGTAAGTATTCTCTTCACCAACTTGCGTAAAGACAAATATTCGTTGTCTAGCTCACACTTGTACTCATGTTTTATTCTGCTCTTGCCGTTTCTCTACCGGGACGTATCTACATACGTGTATAATAGCCGGCCGATCGCTAGCATGTATCGTGTTCATGTATGAACTTTTTTTGCAAAATATTTATCAGTGGTTATTTAACGTATCTACCAAATTTAACTAACCAGGAATTTTTGGTTTGTACGTTTTATATATATATGCACTCACCAACCAAAAGTTAATGATGATTTTTTTTTGTGTAGTAGAATCCGATCTTAACGACATATTTTGTGTGTGATAGATATATATCGTACGCTTCAATAAGTGATCGTTAAAATTTAGAAATCGATCTTACTCGATAAACTATACTCTGTAATGCAAGGTGAATTTTCTCACTGAACACTGGCTTTACTTAGCGTTGTTCTATGTTCCCATGGCTTCTGGGCGAAGCTTTTGAAGTGTATAAGATTCTCCCTTTTTTCGATTCACCAAAGATAAGGGATCCTATATGGTATTTACCTACGTGTATGATTCTTTCTTGATCATCATCCTTTAACGAATGACGATATTAAGATTTGAGTTTAATCTTTACGTGAAAATTTAACACTAATGTTACACATTGCTTAAGGTGCATTTGTCTTTTTCCGTACAATGTAAGTCAACATACATATATACATCTATACATGTATATAACATTATAAAATACCTCCATGCGAAGGAAGCAAAGCATTTTAATACATCTATGCTCCCTCCTGATTATATATATATATATTATACATATGCGCTTTTAGCACATCGATTATTGACACAATACATGTACGTACATACATATACGTATGTAGATGTATATACATATACATGTATGACGATCGGACGCTACAACCATATGGCCTTAGCGTCTTTGAGCATCTGCTTGAGCGACCCGTCGACGTGGAACGATATGATATCTTTGGCCGATCCGATGTACCTTCCTCCGACGAAAACAGCTGGAACCGCCGGGTTTGATGAGCCGAGGGTACGTAAGGCACGCTCCATTTCACGGCCTTCGGGGTCTTTGTCGACCTCATGGATTGCCGGACTAGCACCTAGTTCGTAGAATAGCGTCTTGATGCTATGACACATACAACATGAACTCTTTGTGAATATCACTGCCGCTTTCTTCGAAGATAAATCTCTGATTCTGTCCATTTGCGTCTAGAAAAGTTAGTAATCAAGGGTTGTTTTTTGTAATGAGAAAGGCTGAGGTTGTGATGAACAATATGCTTGGAAAAGCTGTTATTTATAATGGTTATTGTGGAAGATTTTGGATTATTTTATTTTGGGATTTTCTTTCGATAAAGATATAATGGATAAATATATAAATGATATACCCCACACTAAAATTATATTGTAATTGAAGTACCCCACAGAAAATTTCCTAAAAAGAGGCTTGTTCTTTGAGACATCGTTTTGGATAAAAAAAAAAACTCTTATGTTTTCTGGTGATGGAAACACTTGCTTCTATTTATTAATGTTTTTAAAATTGGAGTTAAGGAAGAGATGGGATTAAAAGTTGTAATGTTTTACAATTATCAATTATATTACATCAGAAACTAATAGAGACTAGAGAAAACTTATATCACTTTCGATCCGTGGCTGGCAATAGCATCACGTACCCAAAGAAAATAATTTATATATAAATATATATTGTATTCCTTTTTGATTAAGTCATAGTGGAAATGTGGAATGTTAATAATTTGTTGCAATGTGGCATGAACAAAAGGGGATATTTGATGGGGGTTGTCGTTACTAATTAATAAATTATTGACGACATAATATTGTTAATTAACATTATCGTATTTATATAATTATATTATAAAATTTAATTTTCTGAAAAAGATAATGCCATTTCTAGACAAAATCATCTCGTATATATTGGCACTAAACGTGGGCGACAAAATCTATCGAAAATAATAATGGGTAGATAGATGCATGAATAATGTAATAGGTTTACTTGTATATGCATTATGATTAATGACTAAATGTATTTGCATTATGTTTCAAAGTGGTTATATAAAAAACCCACAGCAGTTTTTAATTTCAAAGTTAAGTATGTACAAAGAGAAGAAAAGAACAGAGATTTTGGGGGTGGTGACTGTTGTGTCATCTTTGACATGGAAAAAATCTGAGATAAGAAGTTTATCCATATCTGACTCCACTCTACATATACATACACGCTTTATATAATGATGTGCGTATATAGGAATAATAATATAAATGTGTGTGTGTAAATGAAGATACTATCCATGTGTCGCCTAGTTGTATTAAAATCTCTAAAACTATATTCCTTCTTCTTCTTCCATACTGTCTACTGATATCTAAATCGAGAAAACCTGCATTAATTATTTTATTGAATTTATTGCGTTGACATTTAACGTCTGGAGATGGCAGTAGACTAGTGTCAGTCCAGCCATCTAGATACCGGTTTGAGTCTAGGTTTATCATATGGTTTCAATGCAATGCGATCCTGTTATTTTAATCGTTTCATTAGTAAGTATGTGCGTTTTTCTTGCAAAAACTAAACAAGCTACGTTTTACATAAGTTTTTTTTTAAAGTAAAACCGTTAATTTTAAAACTATTAAGTTTCTTTTTGAGGTTCAGTGAGACTTGCCCTTTCCATGAATTTATGGCCAATATGCTTAAGCAACCAAAACTACGGTTTAAGACACTCTCAACTTGGGAATATGAGAATATATATATATATATATTTTTAAAATTAACAGATATGAACAATTTTGGTGTTTTAAATGATTTAAGTGTCCTTATACTCGATTTATATTCTTATAAATATCTTCACCTATGTAAATAGGTTAGATAATTCTTTCCCAATTGTCGGAAAATCGACACCACGTGGCAGATCCCTCCTCATGTAATGGTAGTGCATATAAGTTTTTGATATTTATTTGGTAGGTCGCATCTCGACCGTCCATATATCTAATTTTATCGATTGGATTCCTTTTCTTTATAGTAACCCAAGCGTTGACAGAATAATATTATAGCCTCTCTACTTGTCAAGATTTTAGGTTCCTAACTGATTCCATAAAGATAAATACAATAATGATGGCGAGAAAAGGAATATGTAATAATGACTTGCAAAGTCTACAAAGCTTATAATTTGACAGAGAGGGACTGATGGATTAAGGGAAGCCCATGAGTCTCAATTTAATGGGCCTAATACGTTTTTAATGTACGTTCATACTTGATAATAGCCCAATTTGTTTTTTGGTGTTTTTGTCGTCATGAACCGTAAGTAAACCCTAAATCACAAACAAATCTTCGATTCTTCTCCTTGGATCAAAGCCAGGTATGATGAACTCAGAATTGTTCTATCGCGTTTGATGTTGTAGTATGATATAAAGTTTGGTTATTCCATAGAAAATTTGGTTCAGAAGGGGTTTGGTCTTGTTTTTAGATTTATTGTGATTTAAGTCAAATTTTGCTATCTCAAACTTAACAAACTTCAGTATAAAGCAGATTACACTTGACTCACTGTTCTCTGCAGTTTTGCTGTTGTTGTTGGTTTTCTTTGACTTGACTTAATTCTATTCTCTAGTCTTCTTAAATGACAGACTGTAAAACATCCGAAGAAACTCCGATGGATGCTTCAAAGGAGCAACCTGAAACACTTGATGAGATGCTTGCTCGGCACAGGTATTATACCATCATTATAATTTCTTATTTTGGTCCCTTTGGATAACTGGTGATGATGATGATTTTGATTCTAGGCAGGAGATAAAGCAACTTCAGAACAAGGAGACAGAGATGAAAAAAGCTGCTGCGAAAGGAAGCAAAGCTGAACAAAAAGCTAAGAAGAAGCAAGTTGAAGAAGATATATCCAAACTCTCCACTAAGCTTAAGGAGAAACAATTGAAAGAACTTGCCTCTCAGGGTTATAGCAGCAGCATTGCCAGGGACGAAACTAATGAGAAGAAAGGAGACATTGACACTTTAGTGAGAGCTATCGCTGGAGTCTCAGTCACTGCTCAGCAAGAACACTCAAAGCCCAGCAAGAGCGTTAAGAGGCGCGAGAAACGGGCTAAGGAAGAGGCAGAGAGAGAGCAGAGAATCAAAGAGGAGCAGAGCCATGTGACAAGTGACCGTGTGGTCGAGAACGAAAAGCTCGAAAAGAAGCTTAAGCCTTTGGGATTAACTATCAGTGAGATCAAACCAGACGGGCATTGCCTTTACCGGGCTGTTGAGAATCAGCTTGCCAATCTCTCTGGGGGTGCATCTCCTTACACATACCAGAAGTTAAGAGAATTGGCTGCTTCTCACATGAGAGAGCACATAACCGATTTTCTCCCATTTTTCTTGTCAGAGACCGAGCATGAGTCTGAGGATGACTCCAACGATGGATCTGCGGAAGAGCAGTTTGAGAAATACTGCAGAGAAGTCGAGTCCACCGCGGCTTGGGGCGGTCAGTTGGAGCTTGGAGCCTTGACACATTGCTTAAGGAAACACATAATGGTGTTCTCAGGATCGTTTCCGGATGTTGAAATGGGGAAAGAGTACAAATCAGGTGATGATTCAAGCATTATGTTATCATATCATCGGCATGCTTTTGGGCTCGGTGAGCATTACAACTCTGTCGTGCTCGTCCACAACATCACCGAGTGATGGATAATGAACTTTCACTCCAACTTTAAGAAAAGTACCTTTTAATTTTAAAGTTTCAAGATCTACTGAAAATATTTCTTCTTTAATGTTTATTGGATTTGACAAAAACAATCTGTAACTTCAAATTTTCAATGTTACAAGGCGAAGCATGATTTGTTCTATAAAAAGTTTGAGGTTTTATTACAGAACACGAATACAGCAGTTCGTATGAAGCAAATGACAGTGAAAAAACCTAGTAGTATGACCATTGGACTATTTTGCGAGCCAATTTGGCAGAGAGTTCTAGAGACGTTAAAGAGAATAAAATGCACAAGTTGTTCCTACCGAATCTTGAGATTTTATAACCGGAGGAAAAAAAAAATCTGGAATCTAGCTTTGGTAAGTTATATCACCCATAAGTTTTGGTAATTCAATCATAGTGAAAAAATGAACACATGGCCTTATCCCGAATCTTCGGTCTATAGATTTCCAAATCTGGTGTCAGAATCATGCTTTCCTGCTAAATGAACATAAGTCAATGCAACAACGATGAAGGCACTTCAGAGACTTAAGGGTCTTAACAACAACGAAGAGACTCACATTTAGATAAATCAAAGTTGAAAAATAATAGTGTAAAAGCTAAAAGCAAGAACTGCGTTTGATCACTTACTTGCTCTGTAGACTCCAGGTCACACTAGCAGAAAAGTATCTGAAAGACGATCTTTTTTTTCTTGCTTTCCATTTCTTTTGAGCCTGAAACTTGTGGGGAATCTATTGTTGCTTGAAAAGATAAGCATCTAACTGGATAAACCATAATCCAATCTTCACCTCAGTGGATGCATCAAAAGCAAAAGATATTACCAGAAAAAGCAAACTATAGAGCATACATTATCACACTGTTGCATACCTCTCTGAATCGGTGGATCATTACTAACCATATGGCAAGCATGTTTCCGTAATTAGAAAAAAAAAAAAGGCTTCATGAACTGTATATGCAACTTGGTTCTGATACCGAAACCAAAAGAAAATCAAAAGAATCTTGGTTCATGCAGTTTTTAGAGAACGCCAAAGGGCAGATCACTAGGGAGGGAAGTAAAGTAGTGACAAAGATCTAACTTATGCAATCTTAACATCTTCCACATATCTAACTCTATAAATAGGCTTACTTTGTATAGCATCAAAAACAAAAACAAACCTAGAGATCCTTGAGTTCCCTTTCACACAGCCAAACTACGTCCTACATTTGTATCACAATTTCTATACATCCAATGGAAAGCATCAGAAGTTTAGTTGAAGACAAACCAGTGGTGATTTTCAGCAAAAGCTCTTGCTGCATGAGCCACTCAATTCAAACGCTGATATCAGGGTTTGGGGCGAAGATGACAGTGTACGAGCTAGATCAATTCTCAAACGGTCAGGAGATAGACAAGGCACTGGTACAAATGGGATGTAAGCCAAGTGTTCCAGCTGTGTTCATAGGGCAACAGTTAATCGGTGGTGCTAACCAAGTAATGACTCTCCAAGTCAAGAATCAACTAGCTGCGTTGCTAAGAAGAGCCGGAGCCATATGGGTTTAACAGGAAACAAGAGAGTCCAACTGCATTCGAGGATAGAATAAGATGAGAAGAATGATAGATACACTAGTTGTTTTGCCCTTCCCCCTTTTATATGCTTTTCTTTGCTTTTTTCCTTCGGGTTTAGAGTTCCTACAATGCACGGTTATGTTTTAAACAAGTGCAAGTCCTTAGTTACAAAATCTTGGTGCTAAGATCAGTCAAGAGCTTGTACTCTCAGTTACCATACTTGTTATATCAATCTATGTAAACTAAAAAAACTTATCAGCAATTAAAAACAAGAAAAAATTGCTTCTTTCATTGAGAGCTATAGAGATTGTTCAACACAATGAAATGGCTTTATTGACCAGCTATGAAGAAGAAGAAAACAAAAGTAGAGATTTTACTGACTTCTTCACTTATGAATGTAATCATTTAAAACGCCATTTGCATGGTCAAGCTGAGAATGCTTTCGCCAATTATCCACAGCTCTAGACACTGTAGCTTTAGCCTCCCGAATCTCTTGAGCTGAGAACTTGTGTTCTATGATTCCCAAAGGTCCAGGTTGAAGAACATTGATCACAGTTTCAGCTTCTTTCTCAAGCTGCCTATAGATTGGATAGCAGAAATTGAACATCTATATTCGTAAATTCTACGAAGATAAACAGATGCAAATTCAATAGTATACAAGTAAGAGAAGAGAACAATGGAGGAACCTGAAGATCCCGGAGAAAGGTAAAGCTCTAGCGATCCTGTAAATAGACATCGTCGCCGGAAGAAGATGAAATTGATTTCAGATCCTCGTTACTTTCAATTTAACAAAATCAATAAATATGTATTGAGATCCGAGACCAAGTTTTTACTTTATTGGGCCATAAAAGCGAGAGTGTAAATAACTATGGGCTTAAAGGCCCAATAACGAAAGTGAGTTTCTAGTTTCTGCGACAAGGGTAGTTTTGTCCTCCGAGTCAAACACGTCTCATCATCTAAAAGTTTCGGTTCCTTATCCGGCAACTCCCGCGCCACTCGTCTTCTGCTTCTCTAAGACAATGAATAGCTCGATGACGACGAGTCCAACGGCTCGAGCCTTCATGGAGCTTCGCTCTTTACCATTCAATTTACGTTCGAGGCAGTCACCAGCTGGAGTATGTTTAGCTTTGTGGCCTCCTTCTCCGTGTCGCAGAATTCGACGACTCGTCTGTATGGCCGTATGTGATTCTATTCCCAATGTTCCATTATTTCAACTTTGGAAAAATTCATGTAATTGTTCGATGATTTGTATGTTGGACATTTTAGGAACCTTACCTCATGAGGAAAATGGAGTCGGTTGAGAAGACATGGAAGGAGTTATCGGTATGTTCTTCTACTTCTACTATTAATTGGTTTCTTCTTCTTCTTTTTTTCTCAATCTTAATATTTTTGAAATACTTATAGGTGAAACTAGCTGACCCAGATGTAGTTTCAAATCATTCTGAATACCAAAAACTGGCACAGTCCATGTCAGAGCTTGACGAGGTATTTCACATTCTTTGTGTTTAAAAGTTTGTATCTTTTTATTGGTTTTTTTTTTTTGTAAATTGACTTCATTCGTAGGTTGTATCAGTCTTCAGGAGATTCAAGGACTGTGAGAAGCAGTTACTAGAAAGCAAAGGTCCCTTCAAGCCACTTCCTTTCTTTACCTTTGCTTTGATTTTGTTCCTCGTTAAAGCTCGTTTTTCTTATTTGGTTTATTTTTTCAGTTTTGGCCAAAGAGGCTGGAGATGATGAAGATATGGCTGAAATGATAGGAAGTGAAATCAACTCCCTCTCTAAAGAAATTGAGGAGCTTGAAAAGCAACTTAAGGTTTACACCTTTTTTCTTAGGCAATGCCTTAGACTTGGTTCCATATCTGAGTTATTTCTTTCGCAACTGAACATTGAACGTTATTATTTGATTCGAATCCTCGATTCCTAACACTTTGTTTGCTTGTTTCAGGTGTTACTTCTTCCTTCCGATCCTCTTGATGCCAGAAACATATTGCTCGAAGGTAACTGACTAACTGTATGTTGACAAGCTGTATCATTTGTCTACTCTATCATTTTTTTCCTTGAAAGTCTTAAGTTTTCACTTCGCTGGAACTCTGCCTTTTTACTCGGACTTCCCTCCATTGTTAAACTTATATACTTCTGGATGAGCCTGATATTGTAGTTCCTTATACAGTTAGAGCAGGAACTGGTGGCGATGAAGCTGCAATTTGGACTGGTGACCTTGTAGGTACATGTTTTCCTTTATATTTATGCTCCTCTAATTGATTCTTATGTCTCCTGATCGTAATGCTTAGAATTTATAATAATAAAACGCAATCTGATGATGATTCAAGTGAAGCAACTGCAGTTACTGAAAACTTCATATCCTATAGTGAATCGCTCTGCTTTGCATTATTCTTTTACTCTCAGGTGCGGATGTATCAGAGGTACAGCGAGCGTAGCTCTTGCAAGTTTTCTCTAGTTTCATGCTCAGAGGTAAGATGTTCTGTTCTTTTGGCATATTAGTTAGTGTGTAATGAATATTGCAGTAGAGCATAACAAATTAGAGACATGTGTCCCACACATATAGCTTCTAATCTTCTACTTTGATAAGGCTGAACATGGAGGTTACAAGACGTGTGTAATGGAGATTAAAGGAAACCGTGTCTATAGCAAGCTCAAATACGAATCTGGTGTACATCGAGTGCAGCGTGTTCCTCAAACAGAAACACAGGGCCGTGTACACACTTCTACAGCAACTGTAGCAATCATGCCAGAGGTAAGTTAGATTTCACATATTGCATTTTTTGAAATGCTGATCGAAACTCGGTAACCATTCCAAAAATGTCATCTCTGCTTTGTTTCTGTTATTAATCATTATTATAGGCTGATGAAGTGGAAGTGGTGATTGATCCAAAGGACATTGAACTCACAACCGCAAGATCTGGCGGCGCTGGAGGTCAGGCTAAAGAAAATTCACTTTCTGCTTTTCTCACATTTCACTTGCTAATGATACTGAAAAAGAGGTCTTGGTGCAGGGCAAAATGTGAACAAGGTGGAGACGGCTATAGATCTATTCCACAAACCATCAGGTATACGCATTTTCTGTACGGAAGAAAGGACTCAGCTTAGGAACAAGGCTCGTGCTTTCCAGCTTCTTCGAGCAAAACTGTAAGCAATTTTCAAGGAACAAACTCGCTGCTTGTCTTCTTTGTCCTCTATCAAGTTCCACCTTTGTCTTCTCTTGTTGATACATTGAGATATTTTGATATATAGGTATGAAATAAAAGTAAGGGAACAACAGGAAAAGATAAGGAATGAAAGGAAATCTCAGGTCCGCTTCATATTACAATTTCGTCTATTCCCAGAATCTTCTTAAACTCAAGATCATCATCTTATTATGCTCTATTTCGATTCTTGCGGAAACAGGTTGGGACTGGAGCTCGTTCAGAAAAGATAAGAACATACAATTATAAGGTAATACACTAATTCAGAGCCCTAGTTAAAAAACATGATGATTTCTGTAATGCTTATGATTTCTGAAAATAACAGGATAATAGAGTGACTGATCATAGGCTAAAGATGAACTTTCCGCTTACATCATTTCTTGAAGGTGGCTTAGAGGACGCAGTTCAGGTACTAAGCCCTAAACGTTAAACTTTTATACATTTTTATTACTTAATTGTGAATCTTAAAAAATGTTTATATAATTCTAATTTCAGGCTTGTGCTGCTTTAGAGCAAAAGGAACTCATGGAAGAACTCTCTGAGTCTGTAGGTGCTTCTTCTGCTACTTCTGGATAAATCCTCAAACCATACTCCAATAAAAACTTTGTACACGCATCATAACTATAAAACCTTTATTTATATATATATATATATATATCTAATCATATGAATGATTCTATGAGCAACCAGCAATATGGGTGGCATTCTCAATTGGTCTCTATAGCAACAAGAGTTCTCGTTGGAGTATTCTGGAATTCAAAGTTTGGCCTTTAGCAAAAAATTTGCAAGTCTAGGAGTCTAATTCACCTTAATTGGAAACGTGCAGAAGTAAAAAAAAGAACAAGCTTTTTGTTTAACCATATGTAACTAATAGTTCTGGAAAATGTCGCAAGAGTCTTGAAGAGGCACAAAATCAATAAAAAAACATAAGCATTGGGGTCACTAGAAACTAAGATTTTGACATGAGAAACATTATGATTTTGATAGCATAACAATCAAACTTATCAATTGTCAAGGGCATGGCAGGGGAGTAGAATCTTGCTGAAATTTCACAACAAACTTATACATGAACATACATTCTTTAATCTTAAAGATCTGGAAATAGTTCAAATCTTCTTTCTTCACAAATCCTCTAGACAAAAGCTCAGAGATCACCATGTTCCTTGGCTTGATTCTCTTCTCCAAGCTAAGACCCAAAACAAAAGATTGCATTGCAATGGCAACGGGGTCGAGACCCATGTTGTTTACGAGGTAATCCATGGTTCTTGTTATCTTCTCATCCGATATTTTCACAGAGTTTGGGAATCTCATGAATGCTGCCACACAATCGTCCTTGGACCAACCAAATTGTTGGTACAGCCCAAACTTGCGTTCCACACTGGATTCACTAACATGAAAGAAAACTAACATAGCATGAATGAAGTACATCTTTTTGGGGTCAAAACCAAAGTTGCGAACTCTGGTTAAGACCTCGTTGAACTTCTTTTCGGAGCAGAAGAACACGAGCGGACCATTTTGTACCAGTCTTTTGATGCTCTGGTCCCGGACTCCAAGATCTCGACAAAGGGATAGTCGTGGAGCCAAGTACTTTGCAGTGTCCAATGTGAAAATCCAATATCCACGTCTAAGACATTTGAGGATATTTTCTTGCTCCCCGAGTATGCTCTTTAGGGAATCATAGCAAGGGATAAGCCTCTTGTTCAAGCTAAGAGACAAGGTTATGGGACAATTTGAGATCAGTTTAGCTGTATCAGAGCTCGATAACCCGATAGAACGGAAAAACATAAGCTTGGGTAAGAGTACAGACTCTGGGTTTACTATCAGAATACTAGGGAATGAGTTGATGACCCTGATGATCTGCTCATTTGTGAAGCCACTGTTCTTGAGCAATGTGAGCACAGAGTCTGGTCTTTGGGAAGATGAAAACTTAACAAATCTGGACTTTAACTTGGCAGATTCCAAAGACAACCCACATGAATTCACCAGATATGATACAGTAAACGATTTTAAAGATGGTCTCTTCGCTTTGGCATTCTCTGTTATCCTTTCTGATATTGAACACAATGTTCTACTCAGCTCAAACCCTAGCTTACGACTGAGAAATTGCGAAATCGACGAAGCTTCTCCAGAATCAATCGGATGCAAAGATCTCAGAAAAAACCGTCGGCAGTATAACAAGTTTGACATTATAGTTAAACCCTAAATCCTAATTCGAACGTGAGAGCAACACTAAACTCTTCAGGAACTTGGGAAACACCAAATCACGGCAAAAAGCAATGAAAAATCCTTGAGATATCCCAAAAGTTAAATCCCTTCCTCTGACTAATGTATTGGTTCCCTAAACAAGGAGACTAAGAGACTAACGGAGATGCCAGCTTCCTTCATATAGCGAATCAAATCTCTTCTTGTAGGCGTTGGCAAGCCGTGGCCTCGTTGTGGAGTTAAGAATCTTCTTGCCGGTTATGTAAGCACATGCCTTCGGGAAGATGAAGATGACTCTGAACTCTGAATCTGAAGACGAGACCAACGACGTCGTTTCATTTTAAAACCAATGATACACACACCAACGAATTAAACCACTAACAGTTTGGGCCAAACTTCCATAGTTTACCAATTTGGTCCTTTTATTATTTTGTCAACACCAATTTGACCCTTTTAAAACAGTTATTTCAACCTGAATAATGAATACGTTATAAATGTTATCTAATCACTGTTTTTAATCAAAATCTAATCACTGTTACTTATGCTACACTCAGATAAACAGTTAATATTTTTAATAAGCAGGTAGGGAATTTTTTTTTGACAAAAGATAAAATTTTGGTTAAGTGAAGAAAATAAACAGTTCAAAAACCATGTGCGTAAGCGTAACTAGTGAAGTTGGAGAACAAGAAACCGATGTGTACGTGTCAAGAGCGTGAGAACACGCTTTTAAGGTATTTTGACTCTTAAGGTTTCGATATCTTTGACTTTGATAAGAGTTTGTTCGGTATGAGGACGAAACTATCCCATTTGCCGAGCAAACTAGTCATATTTTGTCTTCTGATTTTACCACATTGTCCATATCCAAACGAATATTTGGGGTAATTTCGTCAACTAAAGTTTTTTGGTAAAATTCGTCAACTAAATGTTCTCAAGCTTCAACTTGCTAAATTACTTAATATACTCCGTACATACATTTCTTACAACAGAAGAAAGATAAAATGCTTTGTGGAAACGTATGTCAAGTATACGGAAAATAAATTACTGTTTTGAAGCCATAATTGCTTTGTAAAATTATTATATTTACCAATAGTCAATACTAATATTTTTACTTGTATGTAAACGCACTGAAAAGATCTCGTTTATGTGGAACATAATATCGTTCCTAGACTCCTAGTCCCTAGCACGTGACATTTTCAAATCGACCCAAGCTTCACCGTTGAGCCATGCAACCACTTTGTTACGCGTCAAAGGATATATCATTCGGGCTCAACCTGTTTTGTATACAGTAATTTTGTCTCCTTACGTTTTTTTTTTTGTTGGCTATGATTTCTTCGCGTTTAATTTTTTTGTCATCATATTTACCGTTTTCTCTTTTATGACTATTCATGATTCCATATTTAAATCAATATAATGAAGCTAGCGTTTGTTAATTTGTATATACAATTTTACTCGTTTTTAGATAGCAGATACATTTCTATTATCTAGTAGCTGATTTTTGAGAAAAAAACTTAAAGCAACCATTACGTTAATGGTTAAATAATCAATTTTATAATAAAACATATATTTTGATAGAAGACTACTACAAAATCTAGTATATAATTTGAAGATTTAAAAAGCAATAAGGACTATACATACATATGATTAGACATGAGATTTAACAACTTTCTTGTGGAACTTCTTTTCTATACATAATGTTTTCCAAAAAGAGAATAAATGTATATATATATATATATACGGTAATAAGTGTAGCTTGGCACGAGTTTTATATTTCGAACACCCTGTAATAATGTGGCGATACATAAAAGCTATATCACATAAGTGCATAGTAAATGGAATTGCAAGATGTCAAAATCAATGAGAATGTGGGTACTTTTACATTTACATTATAAAATTTTGTCACATAATTATATTTATTTGCTAGACATAAATATAGGATTCTATGCTTGTTTTCGTTTCATAATCTTTCAGTCTTATTTTTTTTTCGCTACTAAATTAGTAATTAACACTTCCGAAATCACCATCGTATAAATCGCTGTCTGGAAACAATTTTTTTTCCCAAGCAAACATTAAATTATAATATATTTTTATACAATTGGTTGCTCAATTTGGAGGAATAGTGTTTACAAATAAAAAATCATTAAATAAAACTATAAAATACGGTGCTAATCTGGAATTAATCTTTGTGCATGAATTACTTAGAAATACATTAATTTCACATTTCCTTTTAAAAATTACAATTGGTAAACAAAACAAAAAAGACATGTGTCGGAAAACAAATTTATTTTCGTAATGTTCTGTTTTAATGTTGTTTTTTTCTTAATTACCGGGAAAAGGGGAAAATAATGAAAAAAGCCCTATACCAAAACCCGGGAGATTCTACGTTTTATTTTCTTAATTGGTGCTTAATTGATTTGTCGAGCTGAAAGAGATCGAAACACATTTTTGATCCTTTGAGGAGAGACGCAAAACGCAATTCTGCTTTCATTCGATCGGATTGTTTTCTTCAACTGAATTCGTCGATACTGCGGAAATTGTTAAACATAAGCTCCACTTTCTGGGTTTGTACTTTGTCCTCATCGGATTTGTCAATTGATCAAGCTTGTGCAAATCCTTTAGTTTCATTTGTGTTGGGCTTTACTGCTTCGTGGATCGGTGGGTAAGAGCTTTGTGTTACGGTGTGCTTTTGGGGAGCTTGATTTTGGGGGTTTGCCGATTGAAATGTTAAAGAGGGGCTAGGGTTTGGTGTGGTGAAGATACAAGGAATATAAATGGAGGAGTCTGAACTTGAAGAAGGAGAGGCTTGCTCCTATAATATTTCTAACGATTTCAGTGGAGGCATAGACCCTGATAACGATCTCTCTTACATTGTGAGAACCTTTTTCTCTCTAGGACTAGTGTTTTTATCTTTTTTGTTTTTGTTTTTGTTTTTGTTTTTGGGAACTGGCTTATCACTTGTGCACCTGTGTTGTGTTACATAGTCATTTTGAAATTTGAATGCATCAGTTTCGTAGGGATATTTATCGATGGACCTTAGGGATGTGTATGCAGTTGATATGGTATCTTTTTAAATATTATTTCGTTATTCTCTTTAGTAATTTCAGTATTTTTTGTTTGATAATAGTTTGGTAATTTCATTATGGTTCAATGGTAACAAAACTTCTCGTTTCATTGCGCGCAGCCATTTGGAAATCTTTAGTTTGCGACTGCCGCATGTTTAGTTTTTATTCGCAAGAGTTTTCTTACAAGTATCATCGGTTACATTTTTACTGTGCAAGTGTTCATAGAGTTTTTTAAAATGCTTTCTTGATTCGCGTTGGTAGTGTCGAAACATAAGTTTTTAAAAGTATCCACATCTAAGTGTCTAGAGTTTGTTTTCTGTGGTTGACTTGTATGTTTTCTATTGTCTGCTTTGAAGGACGAGAAGCTTCAACACATCCTTGGACACTTTCAAAAAGACTTCGAGGGCGGTGTTTCAGCTGAGAATCTTGGTATGTTGATGTATGGCAGCAACTCTTCTTCTTGGTTGGTCCGCAAATGAATCTAGTCCTTTGAATTTGATTACAGGGGCTAAATATGGTGGCTATGGCTCTTTCTTACCAACTTATCAGCGTTCCCCTGTTTGGTCTAACCCGAAGACACCAGCTAAACCTCAGAGTTCTACGGGGACTAGATCTCCAAACAACTTACTAGGGGAGGTATATGTTTCTCTTTGTCTTCTGTTTGCGCTTTGTAAATGCTGTAATGTTTAATCTCTTACCTTTTTCAACGATCCCAGTCCCAGAGTGGCAATGCAGCTTCGTCTTGTGTTCCTAAGAAGGCAAAATCTGGGCTTGCTTCCTCCGGAAACCCCAAAAAATCAATGAAATCAAAGAAACCCAATTCCAGTTCCAGACAGGAATCTGAAACCAAGAAATCTGGTGTCTTCAGCAAGCAGAACTCTCTGAAGCTTCGGATAAAGATGGTGTCAGATAATTTATCTACCGAAAATAATGCTGCTGCGATATACAGTGGCCTTGGACTTGATGAGTCGCCTTCTTTGTCATTGGATAATAATAGTCTTTCAGGTAGTGAAGGGATGAATGGGGAACCTCAAGGTTATTCTCCAATGAAGTCTCCCACCAGTATTCTTAATGTGAGAGTTTCCTTTGTTTTGTTTTGCAATACTGAAACAGTATCCTTAGTTTTAAAATGCTTATCGTGTTATTATATTCTTAATATATGCAGGAAATGACTTGCCTTCCTGTGGATCATTCTCAATTGCTATCTCCTCTCTCTGACGATCTGATTGGATTCATTGAAAGGGAAACATTGGGAAAGGGATATAAGTATACATCTCAATCCAGGATCTTTACTGAGACTTCTTCTGCTATGGCGAACGGTGTGGAACCTCAGAAGGCTGGAGAGAAACCATCAGTAGAGAAGAAGAAAAATATAGTGGAGAGGAACAGATTTTCTGTGGAGACAAATTTCAGCAGTAAGAAGGGCCTATTTGATGGAATAAATACCACCTTGAAGGAGCCAATGGAAACAATCACATCATATCCTACTGCCGCGGAGAAAAAAATAGCCAGTAGTAAATTATTTGATGTATCCAAAGAAAACTGCAATGGCACTGTTAGGGGCGAAGTGGTGGGTGATACCGAGAGAAGATTGTGGGGTCTAACTCGTCATAAAGATCTTGGGCCGCATCTTGAGAATCCAAAGACTAGTTCAGCTGGAAGTGTTCGGGAAGATAAAAAGACTAAATTTGGTGATGATGACTCTTCAGGATATTCAAGGAAACTTGGCAAATACAAAAGAAACAAAGCTTCTGATTCAGTCAAAAAGGAACCGAGTGCGTCAAAGGTGAAAAGTGGTCATAAGGTGGAGCCAGAACATATTTTGACAAAACAGACGTCTGATCAGATAGAACAGGAGCCACAGCCTTCATTGAAGTTAAAGGAACAGCAAAGCTCTGTTGTTTTTGAGACTAAGATGAATGGTCAAGCTGAGAAGAAGGAAGTTGTGGCCTTGAAACCACAAAATGATGGCAAAAAAGCCGAGGACACTTACAAAGACTTTTTTGGAGACATAGGGGACTCTGAAAACGAAGAGGAACATAATTGTTCGTTGGAAGTAAAAAAAGATTTGCGGATATCAGAAAAGGGACTTCCGGCCTTAGAAGAGATGCCTGAAAAGTCAAGCTTCCCGCTAGCCCAATCTCATAATGTTGGTCCTGAACCCATATTGAGAAAGCTTGGTTCTGATGCTTCCCTTCCGAAAGCAAATCCCGTGATCATACAAGAACATTGGGTTGCTTGTGACAAGTGTGGAAAGTGGCGGCTTCTTCCTTTTGGCGTCTTCCCAGAAGACCTTCCTGAGAAATGGATGTGCACAATGCTTAATTGGCTGTGAGTTTTTTCTTAATTGTGTTATTGTTTCTATTATTTTGTCAGTTTGATATATATTAGGTGGTTGGCATAACGTGTGCCTAATTCTCTCTGTTTTTGGTCCTATCTTTTTCTGCATGATGAGTTAAGAGAAATCGATTCTCTTTGTGATGATGTGTGATTGTTTATTTTAGGCCTGGAGTGAACTATTGCAATGTTCCTGAAGATGAAACAACCAAAGCTCTATATGCAATGTATCAGATCCCTGTCCCTGAGAGCCAAGCCCCAATGCAGAGTAATCCCAGTGGCCCTAAGCCTCAGTTTAACCAGGGAGATGACTACATGAAAAAGAAGAAAAAAAGATTTAAGAAGATAGACAATGGAATGGATAAAGAAGGCTCTCGAACTTCAGAAACTAACAAAAAGACCATCCCAATATCGGTAAGAAATGGAAGCATTCACAATTCACATGGACCTAGTGACTTGGCCGAGGATGAGAAGCAAACACATAAACAGAAAGAGCAAGGAAAGGCAGTGGATCATCTCTTTGACGAGTCGAAGAGCTTGAAGGTTAGTAACAAAAGGATCGCAGATCTAGAGAGTTCTATGCTTGCGAAGAAAATGAAGATTGAAAGTTTTCTGTTTCCTGACGAATTTGAACATGGAATTGAACGTCCTACCTCTAGTAGTGGTGTCCGTGTTACGTCAGCAGATATAAATCCCAAGCCTCGAGTCTCCTCCAAAATGCCAAAAGAGGAAGGGGGAGCTTCAGACACAGGAAATAGCAATAGCACAGGGGGGATTAAGAAGAGGAAACCTAGAGAAAAGCATGGTTCTCGGGTGCACAGTGAGAACAAAAATCATGAAAGAAAGAAAGCTCGGGTGCTTAGTGAAGAAAAGGAGCCTAGTTATTCTCAAAGCAATGTGAAGTCGGAAAAGAAAATTAGAAGTCATTCGAAAAGAGAGTATGGACATGTTCAAAACTCAATCGCGGCCACCTCAAGTTCTTCTAAGATTTCTGATTCTCATAAACCCAGAAACAGCTCCCGTGAAGCTAAATGTTCGCCTGTTGAGTCGGTGTCTTCCTCACCTATGAGGATTTCCAACCCGGAGAAAAGTATAACTACGAGAAACAAGAAAGAAGAATCTTATAATACTAATGTCTTTGCAGCAGGTAGTTTGAGAAGATTTCCAGATGGTGAAGGTGAAGATGATGGTGGGAGTGATAGATCGCAAATGCGGGTGAAAGGCAAACATGGATCCCATGAGTCTTCTGTGCTTGATGTTTGGGATAATAAAGGCTCTTTGAAAGCTAAAGAACGTGCTGAACCTTCTCTCGATGCCAATTTTGAGAATGGTGGCCACAAGGATTTACCGCGAAAACTGGATTATATTCTTGATGAAGGAAAACGGTCTAGCGATCATCGTCGACATAGCAATGATGCTTTGGCGAAGAAGTCAGGAAAAGGTTCATCTTCTCGGTCAAAAGACAAGAGGGAAAGCGTTAGGTCTGATTCACGGGATGATCCTAGACATGTTGAAAAGAAAATATATGATGGTAGTCCTGACAGCAGAATGGATACGGCCGTGAGACCAAACATTCCAAAACCTTACGACTTGGAAAAAATATCAGAAAAGAGTTATAAAGCAGATTTAGCTTCTCCATCACGGCCACCATCTAGAGGCGTCCAAGGGGAATGCTCTATGCTTTCTGCCCTTAAGAAAGTCGATAAATGCGGCACATCAGCTGGGAATAATAGTAATATTCAAGCCGATGATGTGACAAAGGTAACAGCCCAAATAAGAAGGAAAAGCGAGCCTTCTCCAAGTCCCCTGCGAAAGGAAGTAACATCTGCGCAGGCCGCCCATAATATTTTAAAAGAAGCTAAAGACTTGAAACATACAGCTGACCGTCTCAAGGTTTTTCTCATACTTCAGTAGCTGCTTAATCTCTCTTTCCCTTTTGTATTCTCTTCTCATGGTCTTGCTTTGTTGTTTCTGCTGTAGAATTCTGTATCAAACCTTGAGCACATTGAGCTTTACTTCCAGGCTTGCCTCAAGTTTCTTCATGGTGCTTTTATCTTGGAGATGAGCAGTAACGAAAGTGCTAGGCAAGGAGAGACAATGGTTCAATCTATGAAGATTTATACTAGCACAGCGAATCTTTGCGGGTAATTTAGCTTTGCGAGGAAAAAGGAAAAACTTCGTTTGTTCCTTCTTTCCCATTTGTAAGCACTGAAACCTTTTCTTCATGATAGATTTTGTGCCCATGAGTATGAGAAGTCTAAAGATATGGGAGCTGCTTCTCTGGCTTACAAATGCATGGAGGCCGCGTATATGAGAGTGGTGAATTCCTCCTACACTAGTGCTAATAGATATCGAAATGAATTGCAGACTTCTCTGCAAATGGTTCCTCCAGGTAAGCTAGTCGAGTGGTAGCCAAATTCTTTATTGGCCATGTCGTGATATTTTTAGCATTGTAATACTCTTGTCATTGCCTTTTAGGTGAGTCTCCTTCTTCTTCTGCCTCGGATGTTGATAATGTGAACCATCCAGCAGCTGTAGACCGAGTTGGTACCTCAAGAGGCATCAGTTCTCCTTTAGTTGCTGGGAACCACGCCATTTCTGCGCAAAACCGCTCTAATATTTTACGTCTGCTTCAATTTGTAAGTGTATTAATGCCTCTTGCAAGTTCACTTCCCACAGCATTGCTTAGATATTGAATTCGTTGATTGAATGGAAGAGGAAGTGATACAGCCAACATGAAAAGTCTTAAACCCAGTCCAGTGTGATTAATCTCAGTACTCTCTACTGTTTGTAGGCTCAGGACGTAAATCTGGCAATGGATGCCTCGAGAAAATCACGTGTTGCGTTAACAGCTTGTATTGAAAACTTGGGGGAGGTACAACAACAAGGGGAGGGTATTCTATCCATTAAAAGCGCCCTGGATTACAACTTCCAAGATATGGAGGGATTGTTACGTTTAGTGAAGCTTGCAATGAAGGCTAATAACCGGTGAAAGACACAAAAAAAGGAAGCAACTTATTTGCAAGAACTGAGAAAAAGAGGCATAGTTGTGACGGTGAAAAAATCCACCTGTTGCCTTGTCGCTCTGGGTCCAGTTCCATTCACAAACAGCATTTCAGGATTTTCCCTGGATCCGCTAAACATTTGTACAATCCAAGAAGAGTTTAGTTTACAGAGTCTGCCTTGAAGAGGTTTCTGGTAGACCAAGGAACCTGGCATTTGACTTCTTCAGATGCTTCTCTTATTCGACCAAGGAACAATTCACAGAAGGCAACATAATAAGCTTTTTCCCAACTAATTATCGAAGAATCATGAATGAATTATACAGAGCAACCAAGATGTCACTTCTGGTACTGGATTTTCTATTTCTCGATCCCATGACAGTGAAAGATAGTTCTCCCAGCCTCAGGTCAGTCGCTGATACATCAAGTACGATATTTTTTTTTGGTCCAACAAGATCTTCTTTTGTCTATGCTAACCTAATTTGAATGTGTTTCTGCAGATTTTCAAACTGTTATCATTCTAAATAAGCCAGTTAGAGCATTACAAAGAAAGGATATATTAAGATTACAAGAGTTTGGAGTTATAGTAGTTTTCACTGTAGTGGTGATAGGCTTTCTAAGTTTTAGGAGGTAAGAAAGAGTTGCATCTATTCTTATGCATTATTTTTTGTTTATCTAATATGTACTCAAAATGTTGCTCTTTCTCTTGGCAGTTGTAGATATCAAGTATAAGTCAAATAGAGTTTTGCCATCTTGCTCTGCCGGAGGAGCTTTCTCGGTCACTGGTAAACTTCCCGACCTGAGTTTCAGGTGCAGTTTTCCGGCAAAGTTTTGAAACAGGCGTTAGTTCTTGTAGCTAAAACAATATGTTTGTTTCTGAGTTAAAATTCTCGAGTGAGTGTATATGTATGTATGCCTCTTCAGCTTTCAGTGGCCTTGTGTATAAATTGTACATTGTCATCAAAGATGATGGATATTTATTTTCATACAAAAAAAACGTATAGATGTGAGAATTTTATTTGACCAAATAAAAAGTGAGAACTTACTGTCCTCGTATCGTACGCGCTCTATAGCAATAGCTATCCCCTTTTTTTCCTTCCTTGATTACGCAACCTCCAAAAAAAATTAAGCATCGTGTGCATTAGATCCAACGCAAATATTGGTGCAACTGTATCACCAATAATCTCTGCAAGAGCAAGATCCGTCTCTAAAATGGTGAAATCTATTACAATCTCTCACAACAATCTCTCTATCAAATATTTTCGAGATCATCTTCATCACAAGATGACAATCTCCACAGATTCTGAGGTTCTTGATGATCCTCACCGGAGTTCCCGGCCTTGTCTTCATCAAACAGAAAGCGATTGCCAGTTTCTCACTGTGATAAGACAAAGCAATCTTTTTACCTTCCTCGTCAAGATCAAGTAAAACCTCCTTAGTGTCCGAAACATATCCAGCTTCTCTCAGCCTCTGCAGTATCTCATCGAGCATAGCATATGTCCTTTCGCTCTCTTGTTGAGACTCGTCTCCTGCTACAAACTCGTGAATCACTCCATCTACTTCAGCAGAGCTGCATCCCGGAACTTTCTTAATGCCCTTTACCTGTAGAGAGAATCTGTAATTACTTCAGAAACTAACAGTTTTAGCTAAGAGTTAAAAGAGGAAGATAGTTTTGTATTGCCTCCATTTCGTCTCTAATATGCTTAACTTCTATCCACCTCCCTGTTTTGGCATAGACATTGGAGAGAAGCACATAGGCTCCACTGTTCATAGGTTCTAGCTCGATGAGTCGCTTGAGGGAAGCTTCACATGTCTTAATATCCCCAAGCATTCTGGATCCGCTTAAGAGAGATCCCCAAATGAGTACATCAGGCTCCATAGGCATAGACGCTATAAAGCTCTCAGCTTCTTCGATTAAACCAGCTCGTCCGTAGAGATCAACCATACATCCATAATGCTGGATTGATGGAGTGATTCCAAATTTCTCAATCATCATCGTAAAGTAAGATTTGCCTTGGTTTATCAGACCTCGATGTACACAAGCACCAAGAACGCCAACGAATGTCACTGAGTTTGGGTTAATGTTGTTACTTGTCGTCATTTCAGAGAAGAGATCGAAGCACTCTTCTGAGAGACCGTACATTGCTAAGCAACATATCATAGCACTGTAGGCTTTGACATCTTTCTTCGATTCCAAGGCATTGAAAACTAGTATTGCTCTCTCGAGGCTTCCACATTTGGCGTACATATCAATAAGAGCTGTGCCTAAGACAATGTCAATCTCCACATGGTATTTATCGATGTAAGCGTGAACCCATTTCCCTTGCTCGAGCGCACCTAATCGTCCACAAGCAGAGAGCAGAGTCGACATTGTAAACTCATTTGGTCTGACAAAAGCTTCGTTTGGTTTAGGCAATAGCATCTCTCGGAACAAATCAAGCGCTTCTTTGTATTTCCCACACATGACGTACCCGTTAATCAAGCAGCTCCAAGAAATCACGTTTCTTTGAGGCATTTCGTCGAACAGTTTCCGCGCATCATCGATCAACCCGGCTTTGGCATAGGCGTTAACCACCGAGTTCCACGCCGGTAAGTCCCTCGAGACAGACTCATCGAAAACTCGCTGAGCTGAGCTCAAGTCGCCACAAGAAGAATACATACTGAGCAGAGAAGTTCGGACAAAGGGGTCTTTGTCAAGTCCAAAAAGAAGAATCTGAGCATGAGTTCGTTGTCCAAGAGGAAGAAGAATCGGATTGTCAAAAGAAGGGAGAAGAAAGGGAAAAGTGTGAAAATCGGGTTTGACGCAATGGTAGCGCATACGGAGGTAAACTGAGATCGGAGAATGTTGTCGAGGAGGCGAAACATTGGCACGAATGATGATGTTCCATACGAAAGATTCAAGCTTTAGATGCCCAATTTGAAATATCGGATTTGTATAACATATGATTATTGCCTTGCTCATTTCATTTCTATCTAACTACAGTGTCAAAATTTGATTTTAAATGAATACGGTTATTAGTAATAAAACCTAACTAAACCGGTATTTAACTCAATAATGTACATTTTCCCACATAGGTATTTAAATGACAAAATACGGTTAAAAGGCATAGGTGTCCAAAAGCGTAATTTATCACAGGGTGTGGGGTCTGTATATATAGAGTATGTGAAAACGCAAAACCCTAATTCACCGCTCCTCCTCTCAGCCGTCAGTCTACCTCCAGAAATCGAAATCCATGGTATGTCGATTTTCAAATCTTCTCTCTGTTGCTTGTTTTGGATGTATAAGCTCTTTAGTAAATCCTCAATTTTTTTGCTTTTGATTCGTTTCTACTGGATTTGTTTGGATTTTCGTAGTTTGTATAGTGTAGATGCATCCGAGTTTAGTCGTATTTTGATGGTAATCTTCGTATGTTTTTTGAATGGTAGGCACCAAAAAAGGGAGTTAAAGTGGTTTCCAAGAAGAAGCAAGCGGTATGCTCTTTACTTGAGCTTTGTTTATTCTGAATCCAATTCTCATTTGATTTGTGTTAACTTTTAGGAGAAAGTTACCAACCCTTTGTTTGAGAGAAGGCCTAAGCAATTTGGTATCGGTGGTGCTTTGCCTCCTAAGAAGGATCTTACTCGCTATATCAAATGGCCTAAATCTATCCGTCTTCAAAGGCAGAAGCGTATCCTTAAGCAGAGGTTGAAGGTTCCACCTGCTCTTAACCAGTTCACCAAGACTCTTGACAAGAATCTTGGTTTGTTTCTTTTCCTCTCTTATCTTATGCCTATTACAAATCTCTTGTTTTTTTCACCTATCATGTTTGTTTCTGTGTTTTTGCAGCTACCAACCTCTTCAAGATCCTTTTGAAGTATAGGCCAGAGGACAAAGCTGCTAAAAAAGATCGCCTTTTGAACAAGGCTCAAGCCGAGGCTGAAGGAAAGCCTTCTGAATCCAAGAAGCCTATTAATGTCAAGTATGGCCTCAACCATGTCACTTACCTCATCGAGCAGAACAAGGCACAGCTTGTGGTCATTGCTCATGACGTTGACCCAATTGAGTTGGTGGTCTGGTTACCTGCACTCTGTAGGAAAATGGAAGTCCCTTACTGCATTGTCAAGGGAAAATCTCGTCTTGGAGCGGTAATGTTATTCCTCATACCATGGATTCAAACACCCATTAGAGTTTCTATTAACTTAACATAATCCAGCCTGATATATGTTTATGTTCTGTTTTACTTGCAGGTCGTTCACCAGAAGACTGCTGCTTGCTTGTGCTTGACCACTGTCAAGAACGAAGACAAGCTTGAGTTCAGTAAAATCCTCGAGGCCATCAAGGTAAATGGAATAATAGCACTTAATCTCTACATAAACATTTTGTTAGAGAGATATTTTTAGACCATATCTGTAAGGTGTTTCTATTTCATTGTGGTGAATAGGCTAACTTCAACGACAAGTACGAGGAGTACAGAAAGAAGTGGGGAGGTGGCATAATGGGATCTAAGTCACAAGCCAAGACCAAAGCCAAGGAGAGAGTTATTGCCAAGGAGGCTGCCCAGAGAATGAACTAAGCATCTCATTTGTTGTCGCTAAGAAAGATATGATCATGGTTTTGTTAGCAGTATTTTGAATCCCTGTTTCATTTTAATTTCTTGCTGTTTCGGATTTTACACATTTGAGAATTTGATGCCGTTTTTGTTATCCATTTCGCTTATAAGTTAATTATTTAATTTGCAAATCGAAACCATATTTTCTTAGGATTTAAAGTTTACCTAGTGATAATTTGGTCCTATGTTTTGTGAAAGTATAATGAAGCGCTGGGAAGGAATCTTCCATTGTATACAATAAAGCAGATGGCCTGGTTAAAGAACCAATGCCTAATAATAAATATTCTGATGTTCGTTATTTCATTATCCTGTAGTACCATCCATGTATTGTACAATAAACATCCTCCATGAGGATCATACTTGGAGCCTAAAAGGCTTTTTATAAGTTGAAACTTATGGACCTAATTGGGCTTCTTCTGGTTCACACGCCCAGCATGACGTCATGTCATCAAGTTAGTTTTTTTTAATTTGGGATTTTCAATGTCCACGAAAATCAAAACTCTTTATTTATTATTCGGAATATTGCTATCGAATAATTAGAAAGAGAAAGAATAAGACTCACTATACAAATTATAACCGCCTTGAATCTTCCGTCTCTCTCTCTTTCTCTCTCTCTCTCTCTCTAATATAATACTTCTTCAAACATGGAAACGACTATGTTCAAGTTCAAATTTCAATACGAGGAGGTTTGTTTCTGTCTCTCTCGATTTTAATCTCGATCACTCTCTGCGGATCCTTAATTATTATTATTATTATTATTTTTTAAATCCTTGTTTTAGAAAACGAAATATCCTCTGATTAATTTGTGTGTTGTAAACTTACACAGGAATACATAAGAAACTCGAGAGACGTTGAATTGTTCGCTTGCAGATGGATTCCTTCTTCTTCTTCTTCTTCTCCACGAGCTCTCGTCTTCCTCTGCCATGGTAAACAACTTCATTGAATGTTCTATTCAGTTTAATTTCCCTAATTTCTAGGGTTTTCTGCTTAATTAATTCATTAAAATCCCCTATTAAAAACCAAAAAATAAAATAAAAATGAATTGGTCAATGTGCAGGCTATGGAATGGAGTGCAGTGGCTTCATGAGAGGTATTGAATTTTTCTTTCTCTCTTTTATTTAATGCTTCTCTGTCACATATCGCATATTATATGGTGTCCCAAAAAAAAACTAAGTTCAAACGTTCGTTTAATTTGAGTAATAAAGCCTTTTAAGTGATATGCTAGTTTGTATGGTCTGAGCTAATGAATAATATTTAATGTTTTAGTGCATTGTTGAGTTAAAATAATAAGAGTAAAGAGCTAGGCTCTACATAATTATGATCTGTTTTAGTTTATTAAATAAGTCACACCTGGCTTGTTTGTTTCATATGTTACATGTGTTTGTTGTGGTGACATGCTCATAATTATCGAATGGCTCATAATAATCATTCGATATTTTGTGATGATCCATGGTTTAACTTCTCTTGCTAAGGGATCTACTTATTACTTATTTTCCTGCACTTACAGAAATAATCGCCTCTTTTAATACTTGTTTTTAATTTCAGAAATATTTTTATGATAGAAAAAGCAAAGATAAAGAAAACAACATTATTTTAATCGTATCAAGTGGAAGATCACAAATTTTACATCATATTAAGATGAGATAAAAAAATATTTTTATAACAAAAAAGAGTTTTATACTTGTTATTGTGCTTGACGCTTTTAATTTAGCTGTTGTTTATCTTTTTACTCCACGTGTTTCTTTGACCATGTGTACGAATATTATATTTTGTTTTCGTATTGGTTATGGGGAATCGTTACACTATGTCACGATCCTTATCAACACAACCAATATAAACTGACAAATAAGACCATCATTATCCATAACCCTCCTTATAAATGTCTTTAAAATTAATTATTAATATAAGTGATGTTGCATCCAATGAAATTATGACATATATTAAAGACACTGAGTTTTTAGTGTCTGTGTGTAGACACAGATCTCTACTGTTTAATATATATTTCATTTTAAAAATTTAAAGACAATGCTATTAAATATGGGATGAACCTGCTCTAATAGTAAGGTTTAATAATGATAAATGCCGGTGAGGCCGAGTTTATCTATCCATGCTAAACAATTCGGTGGTTAATTGTTAAACCTTACTATTATTTATCAGATTATATTGGTTGTGGAGGTATGGTGCCTTATACTGTCTAATTATCTCGAATATATATATATATATTGTCAACGTGATTGTGTAAGTTATATATTGTTGAAGCCTGAAGGACATAGACATGACATAAGACAGAGTCCCCACGGATATAATGATTAGTTATGTTTCGCACTTCTTTACACAACGAGAAACTCGTGACTTGTTTGCGATATTTTCCAACTAATCGTGCCTTTGGAATCTGATTTATTTTACGTTAAACTAATCTGATTATCTATTGTTTCGGATAGATACACTTTAATCACCAATGCTTATACTTATACATCTGGTCAATAATAATACTATTACGTTTAAAACATTTGGTCAATAATATATAATAGTATTTCGTTTCAATTAGAATGCGGAGTACGGCTCGCATCAGCAGGATATGCAGTGTTTGGGATGGACTACGAGGGACATGGTCGGTCTAAGGGTGCTCGTTGTTACATCAAAAAATTCAGTAATATAGTAAATGATTGCTACGACTACTACACCTCCATCTCTGGTATCTTCATTTTACTTGATTACACCTACTCTTTCACCATCTTTATATATATGGACGTTTCAATACCTATTAATTTTCAACTTATGTATAATCTCCATTCACAAGACTTAATAACTAATCATTGTTAATTAGCACATTATTTGTGGATATTTCAGCCAAGGAAGAGTATAGAGATAAAGGTAGATTCTTGTATGGAGAATCCATGGGAGGTGCAGTTGCTCTGTTGCTTCACAAGAAAGATCCTTGTTTCTGGAACGGTGCTCTTCTCGTGGCTCCTATGTGTAAGGTCACGTTTCTTCTTACAGTCATTATATAAGTTTGTTATCAAATCAAGATTCAAATCTGAGGAATTTTAAACACAACTTAATTATTAACATTTCATTGTGTGAACAGATATCTGAGAAGGTGAAACCACACCCAGTAGTCATAAATCTACTGACGAGAGTGGAAGATATTATACCAAAGTGGAAGATCGTTCCCACGAAAGATGTTATCGACGCTGCCTTTAAAGATCCAGTCAAGCGTGAAAAGGTAATTAATTTAATCGAATCATTTAACCAAGATAAAAGAGTGTTGTAAATAAAATTTGAATCCAAAAATGTAGATAAGAAACAACAAGCTAATATATCAAGAAAAGCCAAGACTGAAAACGGCACTTGAAATGCTTAGAACGAGCATGAACCTCGAAGACACTCTCCATGAAATCACATTGCCCTTCTTTGTCCTCCATGGTGAAGCAGACATAGTCACTGATCCAGAGATAAGCAAAGCATTGTTCGAGAGAGCAAGCACAAGTGACAAAACCATCAAACTTTATCCAGGCATGTGGCATGGTTTAACTTCTGGTGAGCCTGATGCTAACGTTGATCTCGTTTTTGCTGACATTATCAATTGGCTTGACGTCCGTACCGGAGACTCTGCTTCTCTTACATTCACTCCCATACATAATTTAACCTCCAATGTTGAAAAGGTCGTTGAGGGTCATCAAGAGAAATCTAAAGGAGCAGAAACTAGTCTTCTTTCTCGGTTAAATGGGGGTGGTCACCGTTTGGTTCTTCGATCTTCTATGTAATAAATTAAAACAGAGAATAAATTATTTCTTTTGTACTATTTTACATTCGTCTCACAAAATAATACCATCACCGTGCCATTAACGTATGAACAGCTTACGTGGGAACAGCTACGGACCTCCCAGGCTCTAGTACCATGGGCAGATGTTGCTTGGTTCAAGAAATATATCCCAAGACTTTTCTTCATTACGTGGTTGGCTCTCTTGGCAAGACTACCAACCAGAGATAGATTACGAAGTTGGAACATGACAATCCCACCAGGTTGTGCCCTATATAATAATGGCACTGAATCTTATGAATATCTATTTTTCGACTGCCCTTTCTCCTCCACTGTGTGGCAGACTTTCGCATCCAGGTTATCTTCCTTTCTGCCCAGGAGCCTACACTCAGCGACCGCCTGGATTAACCAAGTCTAGCCTTTCCAAAGGAAAGTGATCCTCAAACTTCTTTTTCAAGCCACTGTATACAATATTTGGAATGAACGAAATGCTAGGATCTTCACGTCGACATTTTCACCACCAGACAGTCTCTTCTCATTCCTAGCTTCTACTGCGGGGACTACACTATTCTTATAATTTATTTTTGAGGTTATCTTTAAATTTTCTGTTAATAATAGTCTAGAAAGTTTGTAATCAAGAATTCAATTTGTTATAAAATCTTAACATTAAAATTAAAAAAAAAAACGTATGATATTTGTTTTTTTCAAGCAATTCAACTTCAGGGCGTTAACGTAACTTGCTATTAGTGAGTGCGAATACGTACGGGCTTCACAGCTAAACAGTGGACTATAGTCTCTTAAGGCCCAAAGGTTTTGTGGGCCTCAGTTCAGCCTTGTTTAACGCCACGGGTACTCTTGACTTGTCGAGTGTCTCTCTCTCCTCATTCAATCATCTTCCTGTGAGATCTTTGGAAAACGAAAGCGGGATTTAGCGTTAGCTGGTAAAAACCCTAATTTCTTCGATCTGGTTCTCTATGAAGTTCTGTTAATAATTTTCTTAATTCCTTGTCTTCTTACTTTGCAGGAGCCACCTTTTGCTGAGAATTTTGTCTTAGCTTCAAGTCAGTAACAATGAGGTATAACTCTAGGGTTCTTAACTTCGTCTGCTAATTTATCTTTTAGATTTTGTTCTCACACTCTTTTGTTTTTCTCTTAATCTTTCAGTAAGCCAATGGAAGAAGATACAAACGTAAGTAAATCTCTCCCTCTCATTCTCGTTACTGATTTTTCGATCTAGCTGAAGCTCTTTTTTTTATCCCAAGTATAAACATAAAAGATTAATTCGTCATTGTGGCCATGTCTATGTCTAGCTTTTTAGTGCGTGCAACTAGCTGCTTATTTTTGTAGCCTGATCCTATATTTTGCTTCTTATGGATTCTCAATTCGGATTTTTTTGATGAATGGAATAACTTCTACAAGTCATGTTGTTGTGCTATAATAGAACAGAGAGAATTGTCATCTTGGTGTCGTTTTTCACTTAGAGTTCTGGCTATGCGAAATGTTGCTGGTTTTGATTCTTCTTAAGATGGCTTTTTTGTATTGGCATTCTTGTTTGTTTTCATCAAATGTTGTCTCTAGTGACTTATGCTTTATGACTCTGTAGCAGGGAAAGACCGAGGAGGAGGAATTCAACACCGGACCACTCTCTGTCTTGATGATGAGTGTTAAGAATAACACTCAGGTGTTGATCAATTGCCGAAACAACAGGAAACTCCTTGGGAGAGTTAGGGCCTTTGACAGACACTGCAACATGGTTCTCGAAAATGTCAGAGAAATGTGGACTGAGGTACTCTTTTATTCCCATTTTCTCTCTATGGTTATTTTTTTATACTCATGTATTGACAAGTGCCATTTCTTTACATGGGGTTCTCTTAGGTACCCAAAACCGGAAAAGGAAAGAAGAAAGCTCTTCCTGTCAACAGAGATCGGTTCATCAGCAAGATGTTCTTACGTGGAGACTCTGTCATTATCGTCCTGAGGAATCCCAAATGAGACAGATAGAGTTGGAGGGGTCTGCTCGTGCTTGCTCATCATATGATATAATTCTGGCTTTTCTTGTCAAATCCTAATATTGTTGCATCGACGAAAGAACATATTTTGATTATGAGTATTGAATTTTAGTGTTGTCTTGTACTTTTCACTTGTCTTCTATCTTATGACTAAAAACGCAGCGTTGAGTAATGCCACTAAACTTTGTAGTTGCATAAAACAAAAAAGAGTTTTTTAAAAACTGTAGTGAGGTCCATGAATAGTAAGTAACGACACCAAACTCTCTTACTCTACGTTTACACGAATATCAAAATAGAAAATTAAAAACCAAATAAATTTTATGAAACGACTCCTTCTCTCTCCATGATGTAGCTGCAAAGTCTTGTATTTTTGTTACCAACCAAAGTGGCTGCTATCTGACTCGGCGTTTGCTTAGGCTGAAGTTGTTCTGGTGGTGGTTGAAGCCGAGGAGGAGCCTTCCTTCTGATCACCAAAGACACGTTGACGGAAATCTTTGACCATGAGAGGAAGTCCCTGACGAAGAGAGACCTTTGGTTCCCAACCTAAAAGCTCTTTGGCCTTTGTGATGTCAGGCTTTCTCTTGTGAGGATCGTCTTCTGTGTTTGGTCTGAACTCTATGTTTGCGTTCGGATCAATAGTCTCTTGGACCACCTTCATAAAAAAAAAAAGTATCAGAATCTAAGGTCATATGTAAGAATTGGAAAAGGTGTATATGTAAAGAAAGATACCTTAGCGAGCTCGAGCATTGTGAATTCACCAGGGTTACCGAGGTTAAATGGCCCAACATGTTCTCCTTCCATCAATCTCATCAAACCTTCGACCTTTTGCAACCCACACAAACACAAAATCAGAATGATCCTAGAAAATTAACCGCTAAAATTAAACCAGTACAAAGGGAAACTAAAGGTCAGACCCCAATTGGTCCGTTTTCACATGATATTGATACCCATCTTCTTCATAAGATTGCTAAAGTGGGGACAGTTTATTATGTCTCTCATAGATTTTTGTCTCATGTTTAAAAGGCTATACTATTAGATCCCACGACATACTCACCAGTTTATTACAATAACATGTGAGCTCACTTGCACACCACAAATTAACTTCCCTGTTTTGGATTCTCTCTGGACAAATTTTTCTACCCCAAAATATGAAAAATAATGGAAGACATGTAATATGCAAGTGATTTGACATAAAACCCACCTACCAAATTTGTCTTTTTTATTTTTATTTCTTTTCCATAAGAAACAAAGAATATATATTGAGTTGGACCAAAGAAACAATAGAATAAAAGAGATTTATGCTGGCAATTCTGTAGTACTATATTGAATCGTTCTTTGAGGGGAGAAAGAAAAGGACTTACCAGATCAGAAACAAACTGGAAACTCCTTGTCTGCTTTCCATCACCGTAAACAGTCAATGGTTCTTTCCTTAGTGCCTGTTCAAGTATTACCAATTCAAACCATCATTACTCTAATCATCCACTAAACTCATTTTAATCATTTATTGATGGAACAATATATATTATCAACCAACCTGGGCAACGAAGTTGCTGACAACACGCCCGTCATCTATACACATTCTTGGACCATAAGTGTTGAAGATCCTAGCAATCCTGACCTGCAATCAACAAGACATACACAAAATCAGTCATTGAAAAACGTACTTTATCTCTTCTCTGTCTCATCTATAGACAAAACGTAGGTTTGGCTTTGAAAGAGATGGAAAATGAAAAAAAGTAGCAAACCTCGACATTGGCACCTCGGTGATAGTCCATGGTCAGCGTCTCAGCTGTACGCTTTCCTTCATCGTAGCAACTACGAACACCTGTTCCGAGCCCAATCAGCCATCAGTCAAAGCACTTAACATTTCAAAGAACCAAGAAATTAAAACTATGACGTGCAAGAAAACAATCATGTGTCGGCAAAATAACAAATTCAGTAAAATAACTGTAAAAAGTAGATTTTTGATATGTTAGGCTAGCAGTTAATGTAAAGGCTGCGTCCAAAGTCAAGACACGTATAAGAGCCGCACGATCACAAAGACCCAATTTTTACGGTTCAATAGTTTGACCGTAGAGAAATTGGGACCAGATCTGAAACGAAAGCACATGAGGCGCATCATAAAACACCTGTTTTTCAACCCTCTCTATCTCTCTCTCCCCCCTAACGTGCGCATTTTCCGACTCGGAAAAAGAAAGAAAATTCAAAAGCGCAAAAGAAAGAGAGAAGCTCGAAACGTCGTCGTGTCATACAGTCACGTGACGGTGGAAACAATAACGCTTCGTTTTCAGATTCTGATTAGATGACTCTCAATCAATGAACACCAAAACAGGACACATAAAATCTAAACCTTAAATTCGCTTTCAAAATTGACAAACAAGTAATCAAATTAGGGAAGATTGTTAATTTACCAATCGGATTAACATTGCCCCAGTAAGTCTCGACCTGAGGATGCTGCAGAGGATCACCATAAACCTCACTTGTGCTCGTGAGAAGAAATCTAGCACCAACTCGCTTCGCCAAACCAAGCATGTTTAATGTTCCTACCACATTCGTCTTGTATATCCTTCAATCGAGTCAAGGAACAAACCACAATTCCAGAATTGAAATCGAACAAATTATGAAAACAAAAATTGAAAAAAAGGATATGATAGTCTTGACAGGATTGAATTTGTAATGAACAGGTGAGGCAGGGCAAGCCAAATGATAGATCTGATCAACCTCAAGAAGGATCGGCTCAACAACATCATGACGGATGAGCTCAAAATTAGGGTTACTGAAATGATGCATAACGTTCTCTTTACGACCTGTGAAGAAATTGTCAACAACGATCACAGTGTCTCCTCTTGCCATCAAACGATCCACAAGATGCGATCCAACGAATCCAGCACCACCGGTGACGACCACTCTTAAACCTTTGCGTTTCAATCCGAGTGGGATTTTCCCGCCTGTTGCTCCGATCCGGTTCAAGTACTCAAGGCTAGGTTTCCTCTGAGCCTGGAAAGCCGGTACGTATGATTCGTCCGGTCTGATTCCGTAACCGGAAAACGGATCCGAGTAGGCGGTGGATTGGGTGGTGCGAGGGAAAATTGTGAAAACCAAAGTGGCGATTGCAATGCCGACGAGGACAAATAGAAGCCTCTGTTCACGGAGCATGTAACGCATCGGACGAGTCACCAAGAACCATGGTTTGATCGGTTTTGGATAGTAAGCATCGGCGGCGGGTTGGTCCGCCTCGTGTCGTCGATTGATCAGCTCGCTCGTCATCTCCACTATCTCAATTTGAAATTTCGATAATTTCTAGATCTATAATTGAAAAAGAAATTAATCAATCGTAACAAGAATTTTCCAGGGGGGGAAAAAATATATATCTCCGAGTCAAACTCGCCGGGAAGTGAGTCGAGCTTGAACGAGGGTGAAAAGCGAATTGGTCTTTGTGGTGTATTTAAGTAGCTAAGGCGTTACAGGTCAAGACTAATTATTCACTCTTATTACGATTATACCCCTTTAATTTAATTAATATTCCCTTTGAACTTTCCTTCATTTTTGGATATTATTGTTATTTAATATTGTTACTGAGTCCATTATTCGCACCAACAAGGAAGCACATCTATTATGTTTTATAATGTTTCTAATATTCGGATTATAATTAGTGATAATTATGATATGATAGGTTCGTTAGGTAATGCTAATGTCACGTAACCAAAGTCAATGACAAACCCTAATTTAGCACTCAAAGCCAAATCGGTGGGAGCTTTGAGTGATTTCGACGTTCGATTTTTTTTTTCTTTCTAAAATATGGAGTATTTATTTACTAACAACAACCTAGCATTAATCATTCAAATTTGTAACTTTCCAATAAGTATTTAAAATATCTAAGAAAACATTATACTATTATTTTAAATAAAAAGCATGCCTTAACAAACTAGCAGTTTTTTACAAATCACATTCATCACGCTTTTGACTGTCATGATTTGAGAAAACGTGATATGTATTAAAAAAAAAAGTGCCTATGATGAGATTTAAATGTGATTAATTGTTGTTTTTATGGTTCTATTGTTAAATTAAAAGTTACTCAAAGCAACCAAAGATTAAAGGTGATTCCAATTCAGTGGTAGTCTAGTAGATTTGTATGACTCCACTCTGTAACAACTATTTCACGGTGGAATTAAGATTCTTAATTCGTTTAGCAAAACTGTTATGGTCCAAAACGGTTAAGAGAACAAATATTTCACTGAAACAAGATTGGCTGATGGTAACGATTAATAACCGAAACAAATATTTACAGTCAAAGAAAAACTGAAACAAATATTTACAGTCAACGAAAAATATTGCTTAAATCTAAAAATATTTATTTAAAATTTTAAAAATAGTTTTATGATGTATATAAATATTTTAATGCGAATGGTTTGATTTTATAAGATTTTCAATTCGTTTTCTAGGATCCAAAAACCTCACGGTCCTCACCTCCCTTGGCGTCTCCCTCACTCTCTCTAATCTATACCTCCATCACAAAAGTACGAATTTTAAATTTAATTAAATCGTACTATTCTTCATTGTAAAATATTTTAGACATTGGTCAATCATTGAACCAAAAAAAAAAAAAAATTCACATAAAACTCTGGCTTCGGATTTGCGTTTACGTTGACTTATGATTCTAACGTGGCGGTTAACTATCTCGCCCCACATCTCCTTCACTTTCTTGCCTAATCTTTTTTGGATTCGTGATGGCTAGCAATTGATTTTTTTTTTTTATATATATATATATATAAGTAATAGTGTCTTTCTCATACCAACCTCTTTAATTTGTTTTTATCAATAACAACTGAATTTTATTATCCATTTTCAACTAATGGAATGGGACTAGCTAACTATAGATTTAAGATAAACTCTCGATGTATGAAACAATGAAAGTGACAATTTTTAAGCCATATTCTTTAGAATAAAATAATATATTGGTCTTAGAAGTAATAATATATTATTTTTTAAATTACGCAGTGATACTGGTGTAAACAATAAAAAGTTTCAACTTCCAAGTTCCAACTATTTGGCAGTTATCTATGCTCAGATTTTAATAGTTTTATGATACATCATATATATATATATATGAGATATATATCCGAATAAAAATCGTTATATAGTATTTTTGGCGTTGAGAGTGAGCAAAATTCAATATACTAGTATTTGTCAACTTGTCACCGACTTCTTCTCACGTTTGACTTTGTGACAGCTTGGGCTCTGGGACGGTCAAATAAAAATGACAATACTAGGCTGAACATAATAGCCCAATATTAGACAATATTCCCATAATATTTTGCTAGTAAAATGATTGAATCGGCCCAATAATTCGTAAATAATTCTATAGAAGTTAGATAAAAGATACACTTATCTTACTAATCGTAGTATGTATTCAACAATAAACCTGCTTATTGATAATGATATCACTATCACGCATACATGGAAGTTAAAGCTTTGTAAAATTTATGATTTATGAGATTACAAACCATTAGCCGCTAGCTTGTTAAGGAGTGCGAGGGAATTGCTAGACACATACAAAGAAGTCGTCACTCTATTCCTAATCATCCTCACCGTTGATGACCTTGTCGACGTCTTTTCAAATCCATCGAGACACGTGTCCTTGTCCGTGAGGGCAGTGCTAAGCCACGTACTAAGATCACTCATCTGCTGCTCAAACTCGCTAGCTCTGAGCCTTCGAAGGACGGCTAAGGACTTGTAGAGACTATCAAGAGAGTCTTGGAGCAGTTCTCGGCAATCCGACAAAGCGATTCGGTCGCGTTTCCCAATAGTCGAAAGCCGCGTTTTCAAAAGGTATCTAAGAACATCTTTGTTGTCGGTTATGGCAACGGAAACGCCGGCTCGTGCCCATATGCTGGGACTGTTCTTGGCGACTGATGAAAACGGTGATAGCGTTTGAACGCATAGATCTTGATAATGTGTAACCCTACACGCGTTTTGAACGTAGCTGTTGCGTTTAGTCGGTGATGATGATGAAGTTGGATTGAGTGAAAGGAGACAAAAGAGAAGTGCGAATGTGATAGAAGAACTCATGGGTTTTTATAGGTTGTAATAATAAAAAAAATGTAATCCTTACAATAAAATGGGTGTCGACGAGAAAGATAGTGAGATAGAGATCGTATATATAGACATGCATAAATTTAATGTTAGGTTAAAAAGTGAAAGCTTAAAAAGTATGGCGATCCATTTGTAGGTGTCGGAGTTATGATCACAACGTTTTAATATAACGCTTTGTTCGATGTTTTAGATTTTGTTGTTTTGGCGATAGCAATTCGTGGATTAGAGACTCTTAGCGTAATTTAATTACTATTTGAATAAATATTAGTATAGTATTTTCTTTTACAATTTTCAACTACTCCAACCCACTAATCACTAATCATATATATATGTCGATCTACCATTCATTGAATTATTTCGTACTCTACCATGCAGACTTAACCAAGATTGAAAACATGATTTTTTTTGCATCTACATTATATATGTACAACGAAGAGACAATATTTAAGAAATTCTTTTATGATATGACATTTATAATAGCTAAGAAAGAAACATGTTTACTTCGTTCCACATTGCTACACTTTGTACATTATATTAATTGTTTATAAACGGAAGATCAGCTAATTGTGTCCGGAATGAAGCTGTAGTATCTTAACATCGCAAACAAAACAAAAAATGAAAAAAAACTACATTTTGTCATCGACATGAGGCCCATGACCATATCTCGTCGAGTTCTTTACTTAATTATTTGTTTGTTTTTTCCCTTTCTCACGACATAGCTACGTGCGTGAGTTTTTACATTATCTACATAATTAGGTAATGCGTGAGCATTTATGAATACATTAAAAAAATTGAACTAAACTCACATGAGTTGAGAGTATAGTTGGTTATGGCGTTTCACATGATTCCTTTGAAACAAAAGACAATGCTCTTTAACACAAGAATCTAAGGATTGCACACCAGAAAATTACATGATTTGAGACAATAATAAGAGAAACCTAGAACACTGAACTTCAACCATGAATATCATAAAGGACTTCTAAGCAAAATCATGGATTTCACAATGATACAAGAAATGGGTCTCTAAGACAAAACAAGGCTTGTAAACTTTTCAAGAAAAGTGGAAAACTAAGTATCTATAGCCTAAACAAATAAATGAATCAATATAAGGTAATACATGAATGTATGCGAAATTATATAATTACTAGACAAATAATAGATCTCAAAAACAAATGTAGGAAATTAGACTGTATACGTCTCGAAATGGCATGCGTACCGACGGTACTATCAAGATCATTTGAATATCTAGCTACGACAACCCAAATTAATGATATAATATATACGATGCTCTATTATGCATCCACGTAACGTCGCTTAAATCGTATGTACAAGGCCATTTTGAAATTAAATATATATACCAACAATTGGATAAGTATCATATATTTTATAAATTTTTTGAAAACTACAGTTAATTTTTCATAAATTGAAAATATACTTATTTATTAATTATTTAATTTAAATAATCTAATTAATAATCTAATTTTTAATTTAATAATATAAATAAAGCATCATTAAATTAAATTTTGTTATGAAAATTAATATCTAAATAAATATTTTTGTAATAAATTGACCCCTAAATAAATAGTAATCCTATGCCCTATACCCTATCTCCTTTATGAATAGTAACCTTATGCGATGTAAAAGTCGAAATCACTCAAACCTACCTATGTAAAAAACAAACAAGAGAAAAGTAATACAATTTCAGACAATATCGATGTGGTTAAGTAGCTCCTCTGATGGAAGCTCCAAAGTAGCTCCTGCGTGTTCTTGACTTGCTTTCATCTCTACAGCACAAATTTTCAAAAAGGGAGTTTTCATTCACACATTTCAACAAACAGATGGTGCGCAGGATATAAATAGTGAAGAAGGATATCAAAAGATTGTACTAATGAGTCAACAATACCGTATCCACCGCATTCGTTGAGCTTGGCCTGAATAATCATGGTGGAAATAAACTGTGCCGCTTCACGCGCCTCTTCAAGAAGGCGAGGGATATCAGAGTCGGAATCCACGTGGCGGTTCTCTTCAAATTTCTTACGGATCTCAGACGCCGAAGCTTTTAGCATCTCAGCATCACCGGCGAACGATTTCCTAGTTGCCCTGAGAAGAGCTCTGTATGCGATCAACGCTTCTCCGGTCACCATTTTTCCTTCTTCCTTTTAACCGTCGTCTCCTTCAACGAAATTGGAACAAGAATTGTTTTCCTGAACCTTCTGCACAGCTTCGAAGGTTTCAAGATTCACGGGGCCCTTGGAACTTTCATGAATAAGCCCAATTTTTGGCCCGTTGGTATATATTTCGGATCATACCCGTTCTATTGGATTAACCCGAATCATCGAGACTAGGCGAAGAAGTTTTTATATAGGTTTCTGGATTGGGTTATAAACCCGAATTAGTCGGATCCTTGGAAATAAAATCAGACGAAGAAGAAGTTAGTGTTTGTTGAGACGAGAAAAAGATCTCGAGTTTGGTCGGACTTTGGAAGAGAGAGAGAGAGAGAGAGAGAGAGAGAGAGAAGACAAAAATGGCGTCAGGGTGGGGAATAACAGGAAACAAAGGGAGGTGTTACGATTTCTGGATGGATTTCAGTGAATGTATGTCTCATTGTAGAGAGCCCAAAGATTGTTCTCTTCTTCGTGAAGACTACCTCGAATGTCTTCACCATTCCAAAGAGGTACCTTCGCCTCTCTTTTTTTCTTTTCTTCTCCGATTCGTTCTTTTGTTCTTGGAATCATTAATTCACGCGGTCGATTGCTTTATCCATTTCACCCATTTGATTTTCGCGAAGCCCTAGATCAGTGATGGTTTCTGGATCCAAAATCCCTAGATCAGTTGGAGAAATCCTGAAACTTTGTTATGTATGTCTATTAGGTACAAATTGTGTCATGAATTGCAATCTCTCAAATTTAAATGTTGAAGCTTCCCTTTCATATCATTCACTAGGTCTCATGAGTACCGTTTCCTTTTGTCTGAGATTTTGTATCCTTTCAAGTTTGGATGGTTTTAACTCAGTCTTGGAAGGTGAAGCCTACCCATTCTTTACTTCTTATTCTCTGTGTTCCTTGAAAGGATTGATTAGATAAAAACAAAAATCTGAAAAATTGGTTGTTTATTTGTTGAAATTAGAAACATGACTCTCTAAGGAATGAAAACTGTATGTATAGGCTCGCCGGAGAATCTTTGAGAGGATAAAAAAGCTTGTTCATTTGTCTCCCTTATACATTCTTTTTTCTTTGCTTACAATAAGCTTATGATGGTATATGGACTGATAAAGGGTGAGGGCCTTTGTGTATATGTTGTTGTAGTTCCAACGAAGAAACAGGATATACAAAGAGGAACAACGTAAGCTAAGAGCTGCTTCAAAGAAAGGCCAAGAAACTGGGGATGGCACTCATACTCATCACTAATCCAAAATTTCCCCTCCTATTCCAATGTTTGCATCTTTCACACCCGAGAATCAAAAAAAAAAAAAAAATAAAGGTTCCTGAAGACCTCTCTGTATGTTGTGTCAAACCTCATTTGATCGTTTTCAGTTTGCTTATGCAATGCATTTTTCTTTTTTTCTTGTCTATTTATCTTTGACTGAGTTGTACTATGCCTTTGGATGCTCATCAAAACAAATACTCCTACTTTCTTGGTAATAATTACTCTTACTGTCTTACAGGTTTATTTCAAAACATTATATTTGATATAATTTTTTTTTTAAACGGAATATTGGATAGGGAAAAGGTCTCTCTATAGGTAGCTGTCATTGACTTTCTCTTAGTCTTCTCTCCAACTTCTTCTATATGTAATATCTATAGACAGAACCAGCTTCCGCGTTTACTCTTTTGGAAATTTTCCAAAATGGAGGCGAGATCTCTACAAATAATGGTGACGTCAGCTAAGGGGCTTGAGAAAGGCTTGATCTCGAAGATGGATGTTTATGTGGCAGTGAAGTTATCTGGCGACCCCAAATGCTCCGACTTTCATGAGCAGCGGACAAACGTGGTAAGGGACAGTGGATCGAGCCCCAAGTGGAGCAACGACGTCATAAAATTCACCATCGACCAAACCTTAGCCGAGGCTAACCGCCTTGTGATCACTTTCAAGATCAGATGCGAGCAACGTGAAGAAGATAAAGACATTGGCGACGTCCAGGTTCCGGTGAAAGACCTTTTGGATCATCTTGGTAACGATAAGACCGGTCAAAGATACGTCACTTATAAGATAAACAAGCCTAACGGAAAGGCCGGAGGCGATATCAGTTTCACTTATTCGTTTTCCGGTCCGATGGTAGCTACGACCGATGGTGGCTGCTCACGGTACCCAGCTCACCAGCCAGTGCTTACGGTTCTGGCAGCGACAACGTACCCGCCTGTTTTGAACAGACCCGTGTTAAGTCAGTTGCTTCCAAGCGACGTTGGATCGTTTAGTTACAACCACGTTCCTTCTGAGCTACCGATTTACCCATCACTTGTTCAGCCGGAGACTTTGCCGTCGGCATGCTTTTCCGGCTTGAATCCGCCGCCTCATGACTTTCCTATGAGTTACATACCGGAAAGACCACCGACAACATATCCATCCGTAACTATATTTCCCGGCTTATCCATTCCGCCTGAATGTTATCCTACAGTAGCTCCGCCGCAGACTCAATCAGGAATATATCCACCGATGAATCCTTACTGATTTTAATTAACGGTCAACGTCTCGGAGCTAAGTTGTCGTCTGGGACGAGATTTGGAGACAGCTTTTGATTTAATCATTTCCCAAACTTGTGTTTTTTTTTTTTTTTTTTTTTTGGTCTCAGTTCACTTTTTCGTTGTGTGTTTAAAAGAAAAGTTAACAAAAAAATCATAAATTGTTGCGTTTATTACTATCACGGAAAACCTTTGGAAAGATTGGTAAAATTAATTTGACAATTTAAAGAAATTACTTTTCAAGGCATTAAATAAAAATTACATTTGAATATACATGTATTGCGGGGTTTACGCAACAATCCAAGTAACAAATTTGATGGAACACTCTCTATACTATATCTATATTCTTCGAAATAATTAAATTTAAGTCACATAAACACGAAAAACTATAAATAACATTCTTTTAATCTATTTCTGAATCTTGGTAGAAATTTAAATATATTTTGGGATGTTAATTGTAGTAGGGTCTATAATTTCTATATAAGAAAATGATACGAACTCCAATTTTATAAATTTTAGAAACTTGGTACATCGTTCATAAATAAATATTTTTTCCAAAAGATTGGTAACAGAATAAAAGGATTCACTTATAATTTTCCGTTAATTTTGATTTTATCCTCTCTTATAAATTATAATTAATTAATTAATAATAGTAATAAAAAAAAGTCTTGGTAGCCGCCTGAAAGATATGACGGCAAGAAGCAAAGCACGAAGTCATTCATCTTCACGTTTCCTCTGATTCTTTCATCCATGGCCACCGTCTCTTCTTCCTGGCCTAACGCTTACCCTACTCCTGATTCTACGTCTCCCTCTGATTCGGACTCTACTTTTTCCTCCCACCGCGATCGCCGAGACGACACCGAGTCTCTCGATTCCTTCTCCTCCATGAGTCTCAACTCCGACGAGCCTAATCGGAATTCTGATCGGATTCCAGATTCAAACCGTGAAGTTGATATCAATCAATCGCCTATTCCTCCCAATTTACCTCCTCCGTCGTTGCTTCACCTCTCCTTTAACCAGGACCACGCTTGCTTCGCGGTGGGAACCGATCGTGGCTTCCGTATCCTAAATTGCGATCCGTTTCGGGAGATATTCCGGCGTGATTTCGATCGTGGAGGTGGTGTTTCGGTTGTGGAGATGCTATTCAGATGCAATATATTAGCCCTAGTAGGTGGTGGACCTGATCCTCAATATCCACCAAATAAGGTAATGATTTGGGATGATCATCAGAGCCGATGTATCGGCGAACTCTCATTCAGGTCCGATGTTCGAGCGGTGCGGCTAAGGAGAGATCGGATAATTGTGGTTCTGGAGCAGAAGATATTCGTTTACAATTTCTCAGACCTGAAGCTGATGCATCAGATTGAGACTATTGCAAACCCTAAGGGTTTGTGTGCAGTTTCTCAGGGTGTTGGTTCGATGGTATTGGTATGCCCTGGTTTGCAGAAAGGCCAAGTTCGGATTGAGCACTACGCTTCTAAACGCACCAAGTTCGTCATGGCTCATAATTCTAGAATTGCTTCCTTCGCTCTCTCTCAGGATGGACATTTGTTGGCCACTGCCAGCTCTAAGGGTACTTTGGTTCGGATCTTCAATACTGTTGATGGCACCTTGCGCCAAGAGGTACCATTTAAAAAAGCTTTTCTCTATTTGGAATGTTTCTATTGCTCTTTGTAAGAATCCTGGCAAATAATTGGATTGGATTTTGATTTTTTTGTATTTCTATTATTAGATGAAAGGTGCAAACAAGTTCGTTTATATATCACCAGTGACTGATTTGAGTTGATTTAGTTCTTGTTGTTGTATGTGTTTTTGTTATGATAGAGGCTGATAGCTTTCAACTTGTGTACAGTTGATTGGTTGGAGCGATTTATTCTCTGTGGATTTCTTTCGGTTTTTGAAACATGTTGAAAAGGATTTATATTTTGCTTATTGAGATGAATCTGGTAATAGTCTGAACACATTAGGGTCTTTGATGAATCCATTAGCAAAACAAATCGTGTTTACAAACACATGTGATGATTTATCTTGCGGCTGATCTTCTTCCTTAAGATGCACAGAGTTCCATTTCCTTTCTCCCAGTTATTATCTTTATCAGGATGATGGAATCACTCATCATGTATAAGCCTATGAAATACATTGTGATTCTTATGTTTAAGAAATCTCAAATCTATTTGTGATCCTTATGAGAATGCGGATGAGTTTGGATTCCATGGTAGAATAATGTCAACATGATGTTACCGTACAGGTTAGGAGAGGTGCAGATAGAGCGGAGATCTATAGTTTGGCCTTCTCTTCAAATGCTCAGTGGTTAGCTGTCTCAAGTGACAAAGGAACTGTCCATGTCTTTGGTCTCAAAGTCAACTCCGGAGCTCAAGTGAAAAACACACCCTGTACTGCATCTGATACTACTCGCTCTCCATCATCCCCATCTTCATCTCTGTCATTGTTCAAAGGTACAGATACCCTAAACTCAATATTAGCTTCTTTCATTACTAAGCAGAATATTGGTTTAGTAACCATAACTCTTTTACTCTATATAGGAGTGTTGCCAAAGTATTTCAGCTCGGAGTGGTCGGTAGCTCAGTTCCGTTTGGTTGAAGGAACTCAGTACATAGCCGCCTTTGGCCATCAGAAGAACACCGTTGTTATTCTTGGCATGGATGGCAGGTAAGCAAAAATAAAGCTTATAATTAACTTGATTCTTTAGGATTAACTTGATTCTTTAGGATTTGGTCTGCCTATTACATATTTGATTTGACCGGAGTTGGTTTTGGTTTATGTTCTTTGATGTTTTGAAACAGCTTCTACAGATGCCAGTTTGATCCAGTGAACGGCGGAGAAATGTCTCAGCTCGAGTATCACAATTGTCTGAAACCGCCTTCTGTCTTCTAAAACCTTATATTTTATTTTGTTCCTTCTTTGTCTCTCTCTCTGCTACTTAAGTGGTGAGACTTGGTGCAACCATGGTCTAATGTATAGTTTGTGTGTATAATAATGAAAATGAATGGGTCGTTTAATTTGTAAAACTCTTGATCGCTAACCAAAACTTGATTCAAGGTCATCTATATGTGCCTTCCCAAACTTTTCTTTGAACAACTTGTGTAAAAGCAATCATTCTGTGGTTTGTTTGTTATAAAGACAGATTGATTGCCGACAAAAAAAAAACAGATCCTAGACGAACCCAAAACGAAGTACAGATTAAAATGGAAATGCGCATCCAGGGAATCGAACCCTGGTCAGTACCGTGGGAGGGTACTATGATACCACTACACCAGATGCGCTGTTATGAAACATTGCTAAAACATTATTTATATCGCAGTGTTAAATTTTGAGATTAGTTTTTTCCGTCTTTGTAACTCATTTTGGCTCACAGGACACATTATTCCAAATCTTATCAAACCATAAGCAATTTCCCTGGGGTTTTCAATAAATAGATGAAATCAAAACAAATCAGGATCCAAACGGAACCAGAATCCTTAGTATTATTACATTACAGTGAAGAAGAGACAGAGAAGTTGGTCTGAAACTGAGTAATATCTCGAGAAGGAACATCAATAGTACCATTGAGAAAACCAGAGTACCAAGAAGCAGAGAGCTTTGGAGACCTTTTGAGACCAGGATCGCTGAAATTCACATAGTACATTCCATAGGTGTACATGTATCCACTTAATAGCTCATATAAATCAATCATCGACCATACAAAGTAACCTCTCGTGTCAGATCCATTCCTAATCAGTCAAAAGATTTGTCACAAATTAAGGGTCAAGTTAAACGGAGTTCTACCAATCAGTACTAACATAGTAATATGATGACTAAAGGATGAAGAAGGAGAATCATACTTGATGGCGTTGAGCACAGCACCAATGTAAGCTTGAATGTATTCAACTCTTGCTGTGTCTTGTAGCGTCGAATCGTGTTGCGACAAAAAACCTGAGTGTGTTTTTTGTTTTGGCAATTAGAAGAATCTTGAGAACAAGAAAAGGGCTTTTTCAAGCATACAAAACAGAGCAAGAAGACAGAAAAGTATGAAGTGTACCATTTTCAAGAATGTAGACTGGAGTATTGTTATAGCTCTGCTTTAGATACTCAAGATCACCTTCAAGACTGCATGGATTGGGATCAACCTTCAAGAAAATAAATTGAATTAGGAAAATCTCCAGATTCCAGAAGTTCAAACAAGAGCTTTTGGCATACATTTATGTATATGTGTGTTGTGCAGATTTGCAAGTCTTTACCTCGAATGATGAAGAACTCTCATTGGCTGTCCAGAGAAGAAGAGATATATATTAGCTAAAAGAGTTGAGAAGCTTTTTCGATTGAGTGATGATGAAAAGAAACTATGCTTACAGATGAGATCTACTCCCATGTCTATAGCGAAACATTTGTTAAGGCTTCCAAAGAAAGAAGGTCCGGTTTTGTTTGCAATAGTGACATAAAATGTCTGGTAGTAAATAATTCCTACATAGTCAGATGATCCTTTAACTTTCTTCGACTCTTCCTCCGAGAAAACTGGTAATCTCGATCCCAAGGTTCTCTTCATTTCATCAGGGTAGTCCCCAAATATCATAGGCTTCAACATCCTGAATTATCAAGTTAGTCTTCAGATTTTGTCCTCAAGTTACTGAAACTTTTTTTCTCACCAGTCATAGAGGAAAATTTTAGCTCTTTCAGTTGCGATTTCATCGTCCTTGGAGTTTGTATATGGCGATAACCCAAATGCATATATACTAAGGCCTATGGATCCTCTCTGCTTATTCTGCACCATCATAACAATTATGTTCATATACATATTCAGGGTTTTAGAGCGAAAAAAAAAAAAAAAGAGAATTTTAATTATATTTTTAAAAGCTAAAAAATAAATAAAGTAAACCTTGTATTTGTATTTAAGTTTATACAAATTTGAAACAGAGGCATGAGCAAGCAACATGTTATGGCCTGCTAGGTACGTTTCTGTACTAGAACTTCCGGTAGAGCAATTGATGGATGTGGGAGCATCACAACGTCCAAATCTGATTCCTTGGCCATAAGCACCAATGGCGAATACTGGAGCATCGTTGATTGTAGTCCATAACTTCACATCTTCCCCAAATTCTCTGAAGCATACATCTGCAAAAGCAGTGAAGTCTTCTCTACAATATAATAAATAAACAACAGTTTACATTTCATACTTTTAAAAGTGACTTCGTTAGATCAAAAACTGTTTTTTTAATCCTTTACATGATTTTGCGGTTGGTCCATCCTCCGTACTCATCTTCAAGACACTGAGGAAGGTCATAATGGTAAAGTGTAACGTGTGGTTTGATTCCTGTTAGTAGTTTTGCCAAAATTTCAAGAAGAAGCTATGAATTGACTTTAGTTTCGATTTGACGTATAAAGAGAAAACCTCACCATGAATTCGTAGTTCTTTGATGAGGTTCTTGTAAAACAATAGACCTTTTGGGTTAATGGTTCCTCTTCCATCTGAAAAACCACAGAAACGAAAAAGGGTTCAAGAAGACAAAAACGACATCGTTAGCTACATGCAAATCAAGAAACCAGGAAGAGGTGTTACTAGGTATTAGTCTTGACCAGGAGATAGAGAATCTAAATGCTTCCAAGCCCATTTGTGCCATCAGCTTAACATCCTCCTGCAAAAGTCACAATAACATCAAATTTGAAAAACAAGAGCCGGAGACTTACGAATTAAGAAGAGGATAAAGGGAGAGAAACCTTGTACTTGTGATACCCATCAGATGCTATATCTCCATGACTTCCATTATCTACAATTTATTGAAACGAGTTCTCATATAAACCCCTATTATCTGAAAATACTTTTCTAATAAGAAAAACAAATAACAAAAAAACATACAACAGTGGGAGGTTGTATCCCAGACGCTACGACTTTTACCGTCTTCATCAGCAGCTCCTTCCCACTATTTTTTACAAATTCACAAAAATAATCTAGTTTAGAAGAAACGACAATGAGTAAATAAAGAAAGAACAAAAAAAGCAGAGTTGAACTTGATAGGCAGAAGTGCCGGCTCCGAAGAGGAAATCCTCTGGAAAATCTTTTCTGGTGAAGGCATCAGTGTAGCTTGTTGTCAGAACGATGATCAATAAAATGAAAAAGAGAGAGAGGGGTTTCATTTTCATTTTCATTGAAATTTTAATTTGTTTTTTTTCCTCCTTTCGTCTTTATTTCAAGTGAATGAATAATACAAGGGTTTATCCATTTTGGGACGGTTGGACCATGATGCCCGATCTTTTCTATTGTGAAGAAAAACAAAAAAAAAACAAAAAAAATATAATAGAAATGTCATATTTTTCGTTGCAGTGTTATCCTTGTGATGTTGACCGACACACATGTCCAACTCCAAACATAACTTCTTCTTTTTTGCAACCATTTATTAATTGATAATACAACCTCAAAATCAATTAGAGGAGGAGAAGTTACAAACATTTAGAGCAAATTAAAAGAAGAGTGAGTGGAGTTTTATTGTTACCTCTTGATACATTTAGAGCAAAATTTTATTATAGAAGAGACCAATGCCTCAAATTTTACTACCTTAATGTCTTTATGATTGTTGTGGTTGTGTTCGAGTAACGTCATCTATTTTACGATTCTCAATATTCTATGCTACCTAAACCCTTGTTGGTCTCAAAAGCTACGTCATATGCAAAATGTTATTGAACCATTTAGATGAAATAAACCAAACCATATAGGGTCCTTAAGTTAAATGCATTACAATGAAGAAGGGCCAGAGAAGTTGCTCTTCAACTGAATAATATCTTGGGAAGCAACATCAATTGAACCATTGAGAAAACCAGAGTACCAAGAAGCAGAGAGCTTTGGAGACCTTTCGAGACCAGGATCGCTGAAATTCACATAGTACATTCCGTAGCTGCTCGTATATCCACTCAATAACTCATACAAATCAATCATCGACCATACAAAGTAACCTCTTGTGTTCGATCCATTCCTGATCAGTCAAAAGATTTGTCAGGAACATGGAGTTAAACTGAAGTTAAACCGGGATATCAAACCATTTCAATGCTAATATGAGGGCTAAAAGATGAAGAAACATACCTGATAGCATTGAGCATAGCACCAATGTAAGCTTGAAAGTATTCAACTCTTTGTGTGTCTTGTAGAGTTGAAGATTTCATCGGTAAACCTTTTATTTTTTTATTTTTTTTTGCAATATGAAGAATATTAAGAACAATAAAATGTGCTTTCAAGCGGACAAAACAGACTAATAAGGTAAAAGAGAATGAAATGTACCATTTTCAAGAATGTAGATTGGAGGATTGTTATAGCTCTGCTTTATATACTCAAGAACACCTTGAAGACCCCATGGAGTTATATCAAACTTCAAGAAAATCAATTGAGTAAGGAAACTCTCTCCATATTCAAGAGCATCAAACAAGAACTTTTGGCATAAAAATATTTAGTTCTGAAGATTTGTAGGACCTTACCTGTTGTAATGAAGCATTCCCAATGGCTGTCCAAAGAAGATGATGATGATGATAAGTTAAAAGAGTCGAGAAGCTTTTCCAATTGATTATTAACAAAAATAAACTATGCTTACGGATCAAAGTTGCGTCTATGTCTCTAAAGAAGCCTTGTTGGCTGATGGGAAAGAGAGAAGGTGCGGTTCCACGGTTTGTGATATAGACTGTCATGTAGTGAATAATTCCTACAAAGTCAGATGATCCTTTGACTTGATCTGACTCTTCCTCTGAGAAAACCGGTAATCTCGAACCCAAAATTCTCTTCATTTCATCAGGATAGTCCCCAAATACCAAAGGCTTCAACATCCTGAATTATCAATTTAACCTTCAGATTTTGTCCTTAAGTTACTGAAACAAGTCTTAACATTTTTTTCTCACCAGCCAAAGAGAAAAGTTTTAGCTCTTTGAGTTGCGATTTCATCTTCCGTGGAGTTTGTAAAAGGAAATAACCCAAATGCAAATATACTAAGGCCTATGGTTCCTCTCTGCTTATTCTGCACCATCAGATCAATTATGTTCATATGGATTTAAGGTCCAGGGTTTTGTGATTGAAAAAGAGATATATATATATATATAATGTATACCTTGTACTTTAGTTTATACAAATTTGAAGCAGAGGCATGAGCTAGCAATATGTTATGGCCTGCAATATATGGTTCTGTAGAAGAATTTCCAGTAGTGCAATTGATGTATTTGTTACGAGTACAATGTCCAGGTGGAGTGATTCCTTCGCTGTAAGAACCAATGGCGAATATTGTAGCTTCGTTGATTGTAGTCCATAACTTCACATCTTCCCCAAACTCTCTGAAGCATACATCTGCAAAAGCAGTGAAGTCTTCTCTGCAATATAACAAATAAGCAACATTCTTTATTTACAATTCATACACATTAAAAAGTGAATAGAATCTATCTCTAATCCTTTACATGATTCTGCGGTTGATCCATCCTCCGTACTCATCTTCAAGACACTGAGGAAGATCATAATGATAAAGTGTAACGTGTGGTTCGATTCCTGTTAATAGATTCTCCAAAAAAAAATCCTCTCAGAATCTATGAATTGGCTTTAGTTGCGATTAAGTATAAAGACAAAAAAACTCACCATGGCTTCGTAGTTCTCTGATGAGATTCTTGTAAAACAATAGACCTTTTGGGTTAATGGCTCCTCTCCCATCTGAAAAAAAGGTGCAAGAGGTCAGAAAACGACATAGTTAATTACTTGAGAGTTAAGAAACCAGAAGAGGGGTTACTAGGTATTAGTCTTGACCAGGAGATAGAGAATCTAAATGATTCTAAGCCCATTTGTGCCATCAGTTTAACATCTTCCTGCAAAAGGCACAACAGCCTTGAGCTTGAGAAAACAGAGCCAGAGACTAACGATAACTTGTTGGAAAAGTAAATGGCAAAGAAAGGAAAGGAACCTTGTATTTGTGATATCCATCACATGCTATATCTCCATTAACTCTATTATCTGCAAGTTTCGAACAAGGATCTATGAATTTTCAAATAAAACCCTAGTAGTGACTAAGTTATGTAATTAAGAAAGACAGTTAAATGGAAACACAGAGTAACCTATGGTAGAATTACATACTATGTATGTTAGTAGAAGCTAGACAAAAAAAAAAAAAAAAAAAAAAAGCTTACTAGAGTGGGAGAAAGTATCCCAGACGCTAGGTGTTCTTCCCTCTTCATCAACTGCTCCTTCCCACTGATAAGCAGAAGCGGCGGCTCCAAAGAGGAAATTATCGGGAAAATCTTTTCTGGTGAAGGCATCACTGTAGCTTGTTCCCAAAACAAATACAATAATGGAACAGAGAGACAAATGTTTCATTTTTGTTTTCCTCATTTCGTCTGCCTTGTAGTGTATAAATAATTGAAGGTAGTTTTAGTCGTTTTCTTGGACCGGTAAGTAGCGAGTTACCACCAATCTTTTCTATATTCCATCTTCCAAACGACAAATAAATTAACCGGCGGATTGAGATTTTTCCCCACTTTTCGGGAAATAAATTAGCTACAGATACCTGTGAAAACAATGAAAAAAAACATTTGTTTTTAAGATATTTATTTGTATGTGGTCAATCGAAAAGGAAGAGTAAGTGGAGCTCATTAAATATTTGATAAGACAAGACAGTGGACCATTACAAAAGCTACCATATGCTTAAAAATCTCCAAAGGTCAAATTCGATTTCTCTTTCTGGTAAGTGAACATAACATAATAACAAAATGTCCAAAAAAAAATTCAGGTTTTAATTATCTGTAAGCCGTGTCAGATATTTATGGTAGTGATTTTCAAATTTGAAGAGAAAAAAGTACAAATAAAATCAGGTCGGCATACCCACTACACCAATTGCAAATTTATGAGTGGTATCTCAGACTTCTGATTACTATTTATTGAAACTATTTTTCCGTAACTATAACGCTAGGATTAAAGATAATGTACGAGAAAAACGTGTATTAATTTAAAACTCGATTTTAATGTAATTTTCAAATGATTTAGTCCCTAAATTATTTTTATTAATATTTTAACATCGTTGAAAAAAAACACATGAATAAGTACGCCAGCTAAGAATAAACAGGTGTTGACCAATTTCTTTATTTACAGCAAATTCACAAAAATCACTACCAAACAAGTGAAGAATATATACAGTGCACAATACACCGAGCATATAGATACAGAGACACAACAGCAAAATGTATGTATAGAGAGACGCATACTAAGAATACGATAGAGGCGCCAAGTAGAGTGGGAGGGAGAGAGTTCACTTTCTTTGGCTCTTCAAACTTTTCCATTTACAGGTTTGTCCTATTATTCTAAATGGGCCTCAAAGTAGCCACCAGGCCCAACATAACAGCGTAATGATGGCTATAATAATTCAAATTTTTAATAAATGGAAAACATCCAAGGAAACGGTCACTTTTCGTAACGTTCAAAAACATTAACTTTTCCCATCGTTAAAAACATAAAATAAAATAGAATATGAAGGAAACGGTAACATTTTTTTTTTGTCAACTAAACGGTAACATTTTTTATCCGTTAGAAAACATTAAAAATGAAAATATAAAGAAAACAGTAATTTTTCCTACCGTTAGCTATTAGCCTATTATTGCATTATAAATACACGCATCTTGTAAGTTAAAATATTAAAACTTCAAACACTTCTTCATCTCTCTTTCTCTTCCAACAGTCTTCAAAATTAAAACATATATTCATCGTTCTTTTCCGATCATTTACATGATTATCTTAACAGTTTTGGTCTTTCTTAATCTCTTAAATCTTTGGTTTGGCTTAAGATGAGAATATTCATTACCTAAAGTGGCTCCTACCGTCTTCTTTACGGCTGTCAAGACCATCGTCACTGCTTCTGTTCGTCCACCGGCAACAACCACGACGTGGCCTCCTCCACCGGTGAGAATTGGTCAGGTACGACCGAATTTACGAATGACGACACCAAATGCGCCATCAAAATCACAAATCCTTAACGAACCAATCACGAATCCGTAAGTTTTTATATATGTTTAGCTTTATAAAAAAAAATTCAAACTTTTGATGTGAAATTTGAATCATGTGTATCGCTATATTGGGTTTGTAGAAGTTTGATTAGTATGATGAAATTTGGTTTAAAGCTTAATTATTTTAGTCTAATTGTTCAAACTGGTTTAATGTTTAGAGATTGTAACCGTGAAAAAGGGAGATTGTAACTGTAATACTCACGCTACTTGAAAGTGCAAGTCATCAGAATTTGTTATTGAATTATTCTGTCTTAGTTCCGTGTGATATGTCTCAGCTATTGCATGTTCATATCTCTGCATTACTAAGAAACTTGAAGTCTAATTTTTATTTAGTTAACGAATCTTTTGTTATTATGCAGAAAAGATAAGATGGAGAATGTACAAAGCAAACATTGCCCACAAATGTCAAAGCTCACGGAGAAAGTTCTCTCGCCCCCGGACATGGACATTGCATCAATTCTATTGGCCGGATCACACTTTTATTCCGTAGAAAAAGGTTTTTAAATTTTGATTTTTTCACTAGTTTTTTCAAATTGGATACTAAATTTACTAAAAATTTTGAAAATTAACCAAACTTTGGATCCTGTCAGTTGGCATTGTCAAATGATCGTTAGAGATTTCATAAGTTTAATATATTTTCTCATTTTTTTGTAGATTTAGTATTCAAGTTTTCAAAAAAAAAATGGATAATAAATTTACTAAATGATTTTGAAAATTAACCAAACTTTGGATCCTGTCAATTCGCATTGATCGTTAGAGGTCTCATAAGTTTAACATATTTTCTCATCATAGATTTAACATTCAAGTTTTCAATTTTTTTTACAAATTTTCAAAAGACTTAAAAAGTATTTTGTTTTTATATTAATTGTAAGATTTTTATTTAAGCTACAGAATTGCATGTGATTTTCATGTTCCACATTGTAATAGAACTTAATAGAATGTGTAAATTTGACGTAGAAAAAGAATGTGTAAGAAAACTTTATACCCTCGGAAATACAATAATTAAAGAAAAAAGAAAGAAATTATCTTACAGATTTGAAGTTTTATCTACTCTGTTTGTTTTTTCCGGTAAAGGATAAAACTTAGAAATTGGTAAATTAAAAAAGTTACAACTTACTTTTTTGGCCGAACTATAACGCTAGAGTTGATAAAAAAAAATGTTGTTAAAAACACAGTGAAATAATATATAAAGTACGAGAAAAAGTGTTTTATTAATATTCGATTTTATTGTAATTTTGAAATGATTTTTATAGTCTCTGAATGATTTCTATTAATATAATTTTAAAAATGCGAGTAAGTACGCCAGCATAACAGGTGTTGATCATACACTGTTATAATTTACTCAATAAAATGCCTGTGATAAGTAATTATCGCTTACTCCATTTGTACTGCAACTAGCAGAGAAACTTGCGGATAAAGAAACCATATCCAAAGCTTTGATTAGGTCTGATTCTTCGATTGGTGTATGATGTGGATCCGTTAAATTTCTCTGTGTTTGAAGATGGAATTGAAGATGGTTTCATTACATGATTGAAACTCTGGTCTTGTAATAACCGAGTCAGGGTTTCGTGCTCTGTTTCTTGATACGAATCTTTGACTTTTCTCCTTCGAGTCGTCGTCGTCGTCTTATTCTTCTTTGTATTCTCTAAATCGTTTGAATCCTGTAGTTTAGTTGGAACTCGCCTCACCGATAGGAATGCAGCATCTAAATTCACCGATAGGAATGCAGCACCTGTAGTATATCTCATTGTTGATGCAGATAAATATCTTTTAAAGAATCTCTTTAGCGAAAAACAAAACCTTTAAAGAAAAAAGCTCTCGTCTTTCGCTCTCTGTGAGAAGGACATAATAACATAAGTTCGTTCTTCTCTCCTCTTTCTCTGCTGTCTGATGATCATCATGATGGTGATGGTGATGTATGTGCATGTACAATATATCATCATGTGTGCTGGTATGTACATCTTTGTATGCATTTACGTTGATGATAAATTGATAATGATGATACGTGAGAAGAAATGGTGTGGAATGTCACTGAGATGTGAAAAGCGTGAAGGGACTATTTAAAAAAAAAAATTATTAGTTCTGGCTAAAATATCAGTTGCTAAAATTAATACTTCTTTGTGTTTGATTTTGATCCTTCTTTTAAGAATATACATTTAAATAATAATAATAATTATGCAACTTAGGGATTTTAAAGTTAAAAGGTGTACATTCATCAGATACAAATAAAAATTTCACGTTTCCGTATCCTAATAAACTGCTTACTCAAACCACATTTTTCGTAGATATATAGACTTGTTTTTGCTTTGAATTAGCTAGATACATAGATTGGTTGTTACAAAAAGACCCATACTCTTCATGTTACTTTATTGACTTCTGGTTCTTTAGCCAGAAGTTTACGATGCAAACATCTCAACTTACTAAGGTATCATTATCTTCATTCTTTCGCTATAAAATTACCACGTCTTCTTGTTTTGGCCCTATATATCAATATACATGTATACACCAACTTGAGTCGGTTGAGTGTATTATATAATTTCAATGCCGAAGTTATAAAAGTTAACTTTCGTCAACAAAAATATTGGCCTAAGAAATCTCAAATCATACATTAAAAAAGGTATATATCACCGTGTGATAATAATATAAATCTCACTAAATCAGGTTAGTTAACCTACATAATTACGAATATTACTATCTAACTAGAGGTTTAGCAAAACTTATCAATATCCCATTTATATCAAAAGAAGCTATTAACTTAGTATTCACGTAGGGTCATAAACAATTCAATTCCAACCAACATATTAATTAAATAGTATTAATTAATAGACTTGATAAAATCAAATTACAACCCTATATAAATTAAGCTAAGTTCTTGGTTTGAACACAAAAATTAGTAAAGAAACAAAGAGAAAAAAATGTTTAAACTCTGTCTCGTTCTCGTCTTGCTTATTGCAGTAACAAAAATACATGCTAGTCCGGTTGTCTCCGGCTATCCTAGTTGTTCCGGGAATATATCGGCGAGTGATGTTGATCTAGTTCATTTAGCGATGAACTTGGAGTTCACAGAAGCCGAGTTCTTCTTAAAAGGGGCTACCGGAAAAGGGCTCGATGCGTTTAACGCGACGCTTGCTAAAGGCGGACCACCTCCGAGAGGGGCCAAGAAAGCTAATCTTGATCCTATAATTAATCGAATCATCGAGGAGTTTGGTTATCAAGAAATCGGTCATCTTAGGTAAAATGATCAATCTTTATAATTTACATTTCCTTAATTTGAATTCTAAAAGTTAGTTGATATGGTAGGGCCATTGCGGATGCGACGGGAGGAATTCCACGTCCGTTGTTGAATCTAACGAGAGAGAATTTTGCGATGTTTATGGATAGATCGGTTGGACGGAGATCTAAACCGCGGTTCGATCCTTATGCCAACTCAATCAACTATCTCTTAGCTTCATACTACATCCCTTACGTTGGCCTTACCGGTTATGTGGGAGCCATCCCTTACCTTGTCTACTTCAATATCAAACGGGTAATTTATTGTATATATATATATTTTACTTTTAAAAATTTTAGGATCATATTTCTACTTAAAATATAATAAGTCTAATCATATATATAATTTTTACAACATATAATTTTAGAAAACACCTTGCTCAATTTTTTGAAAATTAGTCTAATTTAAAAATACATGTGATTAGTATGCAATTGGGTTTATATAGGATACACGTTATTGAATCATACACTTTAAATAAAATGACTGAATGGAGCTTAAATGAGTAAATATATAAGTACTATAGTCTATACCATTAATTAGTGATTAGTATTGGTCGAATAAACATCTTGTAAGTTATATATTCATGAACGTTAAGATATTAATAATTATTTTAGCTTGTGGCGGGTCTATTGGGGGTGGAATCGGGTCAAGACGGAGTGATAAGGACGCTCCTGTACGAGAGACAGAACGAGAGGGTGAAGGAATACGGCGGAGTCACGGTGGCTGAGCTGACCAACGAGATATCTAACCTCCGTAACGAGCTCGGTATGTGCGGGATCAAGGACGAAGGCTTGTGCGTGCCGCCGTGGCTAGGAGCAGAGAATCGCACCACCAGCAACATTCTCTCCGCCAATACTTACTCACTCTCTTACGACAGGACGGCACAAGAGATCCTCAGGATTATGTACGGCACCGGTGATGAGCATCGGCCCGGTGGATTTTGGCCATGTGGTGCCAACGGGAGGATCGCTAGGATGTTTCTTGATGATGGATATCATGGTAATTGCCTTATATGTTCAAATGGCGATTAAATATTTTTATTGATACAACACTAGAAAATAAAATCGACATTAAGATTGAATTATTACACCTTATCACACTAAAAAAAAATATTGTACTATTATTCTCTTTGTAAGTTGAAATATGATACTGATGATTAGTCTTGTATTTGATTACTAATTATATCTAATATTCAAAAGAAAAAGAAAAAAAAAGCTTCGCTGTGTATTATTTTCTTGGGTCCTGAAATAAGCAAATTGATGATAGAAATGCAGAGTTCCATAATTGTTTGGTGGAGGAGTATGAGAGAGTAGAAAAAGGTAACAATTTCTTGTGATATGACCGTAACACGTTTTTTGAAAAAAAAAAAAAAAAGGTAACGCGTTAAAGACTGTATGTGATAGAAATAGATTTAGGTTAATACTAATGTATTTTCCATTTATACAATAATACAAACTAGGATTTGGACCTCTTTTTAGTGGTAAAATTTTTTTACACAAGATAATAACAATATGTAGTCATAAGGCTGATGTTTGATTTTAAATAATAATAACAATTTATCGTCGTACATTCCACAACGGAGACACATGTGAATCAGTCAGTGAATGTGATGTAAGCCCCCACCTTATAAACCAACCTCAAAGTAAACAAAAAAAAAAGGCAATCATATACCTGAATAAATATTCCGGAAGTGATTTAAAAGTTTGTCTACAAGAAATTATCCGAATAAAACACTAATCACTGCATACACTCCACATCAAAGGGATCTCAAAATGATTGAAGGTAATCGAGGAACTACAAAAAGAAGGAAGAAAACAAAAGTGAATCACTTCAGGCAAGCCAATATTCCATTACAGGGGGCATTCAAGTTAATATTCAAAAGTTAGACTACGAATGTTAAGTAGGCAACAAATTTAGGAGCATGTAAAAAAAAGCAAAGACTTACGGATACACAACTAATATTCTCAAGTTACGTGTAAAACTGTAATTTTCAACAAGTCTCTTGCACACAAGTTTTACTTTTACCCAAAAAGGGACGGAACAAAAGTAAAAACTAAAAGGCTAAACAAAGTTGTATTATGTAGGAACGTATACATGTCTACAAGAGGAAATTAAATTTCGACTAAATAAATTTATCAGGACATATCAGTAAATACTCCTTACACGACTCCACTATCAATTGGGAGATTCATAATCATAGTATAACTTAATTATGGAAACTACAAACAAATAAAGTGGAATAAAACATAATGTGTTGTCCCTAAAGGTAAAAAACAATATTTAATCATGACATTGTCGTAGTGAGCTTGACCGCTTTGAACGGCGGATGAAGCAACCCAAACTCATCCTTAGCATCAAGTGGTCTATCAGTCTGGTTGCGCGTAGGCTTCACGCGCCTGCTCCCTAGTGATTTATGCGTGAACCCATACATCTGAAGTATCTGATTATCTCCGAAATTAAAAGCTCTATCCATCTGCCTGAGACACCGTTCAACCGGATAATCACCGAATTTACCGCACGGTTTACACCCGACAAAATGCGTAACGAGTGGCCATCGATGGTCTCCAAAACCCGGTTTATGATTCTCAATCATCTCCTCGTACCGGTCTACCAAAATCCCCCAATAGCCGTGCAAGTAATAACCACTCTCTAAATAAACTTTGCCTCCCCATTTCTCTCTCTCCGTCGCCAGTAGATATACCATTGCCGATTGATCGTCAGCTTCGAATGCGGGTCGGTCTTTTAGTTCCCGGGTCAATACTTTACCCGCTTCTTCCCGGATCTTTCCTTTAGGGCCCATAGGAGCCCAAGCGTCGAGAAGATCAAGCGCCCACTGTGAGTTCCTAAGCAAGAAACTTCCTGTATTCAAACCAATCCAATTCTTCTGGTCATAAACCATCTCGTTCCAGCCATGCATCACCAAGTTGTAATCTTTATACCTCTCCCATGGAAGCTCGAACACCATATCTGTAAACATAGCATCACTGTCCATCCACCATAGAAACTCAATCTCAGGATGAGACAAGAGTAGTTTTCGAATCAACGGAAGCTTAGCCCAGAATCCAGCCATCTCGGCATCAAGCAAAGCCATGTTGTAAAATATCTCGATTCCGTGTATTCTGCAGTAATCCATTTTGTTCTTGATTGATTTCAAGAGGTAATGGTCTCCGACAAGATTCTCGCAAGGCTTAGGAGCTGAACCTGTGACAAGAAGCACCCTCGGCTTATTTGGCGCCACGAAATTAGGGAAAGCAGGGTTTTGTTTGAGCCAATCAAGCCTCTGCTCATCCCAATTTGAGATCTTGGGACCCAGAGAATACGGTTTAGTCCGGTCTTGAGATTTCTCTTCAACTCCTTCGTCAACGAATAACTTGTTGATATCAAAGGTCTCGTAGTTGTTGCCATTATTTGTATCTCCATCTTCAGACGGCGTCGTTTTGGTAGAGACCTCTACGAGTACACGGTGAGGCTCCCCGTGTTTACGCGTGTAGAAGAAATGCTCACGGATCTCTTCAATGTCTTGCTCCGGCGTACCAAACTTACCGGCTCCGATTGTGCCACGTAAAACGACGACGGTGAGAACGAGGCAGAGAAGCGTCACTTTTCCTTGACGCATGACTCTCTGTAATCTCCGAGACCGATGCGCTCCTAACCACTTCTCTATCATAATTATTATTCTTCTTCTACAGATCTGGTTTCGATTCTGACACAATTCGAAATCTAAAGAGAATCAGGGAAATCTAAAGAAAATGTTATGGTGGGTTTTAATCACGACAAAATATTACGCGTTTTGGATTTTTCTACCTCGTAAATGGAAGGATCAACGAACAGAATAAAAAGCTTCTTTAGAAAGGAAATAAAGCATTCAATGAAGATTTAAATTTGGATTGAAGAAGTAAATAATATATTCTTTTTTTATGAAAATACTATTTGAATATTTTGAATGTGAGACAGAACATGCCTGCCTGTCTGTCTGGGACGCGTCAAACTTGGTGCGGATCAGTAGTGGCAACATTCTTGAAATATTAGCTTTCTCTGATTTTTACTAGTTGGGCCCAATTAATTTAAAGCCCAATAAAAAAGTACAGCCTAAATTATTGGTACATTAATGGAAAACGGTAAGTCGTTGATGAAGATAAACATAAATGGACGGTTTGGATGTGTTGTAACATTAAGCTCACACAACTGTCCGGATCAAATTAATTATATTTTTCGTTATGCTAGTTGTAAATTTAGAGCGCCAACAAACAATAGAAGCTAAATAGTTTACCGTTTGGGGCCCTTTTTTTGAAGTAAACGTTACTATAAATTCTCTTGACCTTGTTTATTTTCAATTCGGGATTTAGAAACATCACACTAATATTTCTAAAATATTCTGAATTCTCTCTGATTAAGGAGGGTCTCTAATAATGGCGGGGACAATATACGGCGTCAGAAGCATGATCTTCTCGGCAACTATTGTGATAATGTTCGCTGGTCGTTATGGAGGCGCCGTCGCTGCCGGAGAATACATAAAGTACAAAGATCCGAAAGCGGCGGTGGAAGAGAGAGTAGAAGACTTGTTGGGGAGAATGACATTACCGGAGAAACTTGGTCAAATGTGTCAAGTTGACCGATTCAACTACTCATTAAATCCAGCGGTTGGCCAAGAAATCTTCACAAAGTACATGATCGGTATGTGGCACAGCCATAACATGTTGTTAATTTACTTGTTGAAATTTTCGAAGTTGATGGATTTTATAATTGAACTGGTGCATGCATGAGTATATATAGGAAGCGTGTTGAGCAATCCATATGATACCGGGGCTAGTCCGTTGAAGCGGGTGCTCACGGCAAACACTATGCAGAAATTGAGTCTTTCGACAAGGCTCGGAATCCCTTTGCTTTACGCCATTGATGCTGTTCATGGCCACAGCACTTTTATCAATGCCACCATTTTCCCCCACAACGTTGGTCTTGGTGCCACTAGGTATATATATAGCTTATGTTGAAATGTTGTTGTTGTATAATTACGTATTATAAGGTCTAAAGGTTGTGATTATGTGTTGTCGTAGGGACCCTGAACTTGTTAAAAAGATTGGAGCTATAACCGCGCTCGAAGTTAGGGCAACAGGAATTGCTCAAGCTTTTGCTCCTTGTGTAGCGGTAATTATTATTATTATTTATTTATTTATTTTGTTAAAGGGTTTGGCGATAATTAATTAAGAAGGAAAGTCACATTTCAATGATCATCATAAATATAGATTAAATCACTCTAGCTCTGATCGAAAAATTGGATGGAACAGGTTTGCAGAGATCCAAGATGGGGAAGGTGTTACGAGAGCTATAGTGAAGACCCTAAAGTTGTGAATATGATGACCGAAAGTATCATCGACGGATTACAAGGAAATGCTCCTTACCTCGCTGATTACAAGTAATTAACCAATAACTAATTGCTCTTATATCAGAGTGAAGTTATAAAAGTGTTTTGTTAATATTAACGATGCAGAGGCATTGGCGGCCCATGTAGGCCCAATACTTAGTTTTTAAAGCTAAATCTTTATTATTGATTTTGATAATTAGTAAGTGATTATGTGTGTCTTCGTGGTTAGGATTAATGTGGCTGGTTGCGCAAAACATTTTGTTGCGGACGGAGGAACAATAAATGGGATCAATGAGGACAACACCGTAGCTGATAATGCTTCTATCTTCGGCATCCATATGCCTCCATTTGAGGCAGCGGTAAAGAAAGGGATTGCATCAATCATGGCTTCTTACTCTAGTCTTAACGGTGTTAAGATGCACGCAAACCGTGAAATGCTCACTGGTTATCTCAAAGACACTCTCAAATTCCAAGGCTTTGTTATCTCTGATTGGCTTGGAATCGATAGAATCACAACTCCACATAGAGCAAATTACACTTACTCTATTGAAGCCTCCATTAACGCCGGCATTGACATGGTTGGTTTCCCTTGCTTTAAAGAATCAAGAAATGGGTTTTTGATATGTTATGTGTGGTAACATTTTGAAAATTGCGAGATTTTAAGATATGGAGTCTTATTGTCTAGGTCATGATTCCATGGGAGTACAAAGAGTTCTTGGAGAAATTGACAAATCTAGTGAACGGTGGATACATCCCTATGAGCCGTATAGACGATGCTGTTCGAAGGGTCTTGAGAGTTAAATTCTCTCTTGGACTCTTTGAGAATCCATTGGCTGAGGAAACTCTTGCTGCCGAGTTTGGATCTGAAGTAAATTTAAATGTGCAAGAAGATGACATATATATTATATAAAGCATTAGTAAGTCAAATCATACCTAGTAATGATGTGGGATTATTAACACAACATTGTAGGGGCATAGAGAAGTAGGAAGAGAAGCGGTTAGGAAATCAATGGTGCTTCTAAAGAACGGGAAGACAAAGACAGATAAAGTTGTGCCACTTGCGAAGAAGGTGAAAAAGATAGTTGTCGCAGGCCAACACGCTAGCAACATGGGCTGGCAATGCGGTGGCTTTACTCTCACTTGGCAAGGATTCAACGGAACCGGAGAAGATATCGCCAATAACAGAGCTCTGAGACTCCCCACCGGTAAAACCACAGGTAATATAACCAAGCTTCAAATTTTACAAAAGAATATTTCTATTCGAGTTTTGACAGTATATAAATGCACAGAATATCTAAATGTTTTTTTTTTTAATTTATTATATAGGAACTACAATCTTGGAAGCCATCCAGAAAACAGTGGATTCGACCACTGAAGTTGTCTACGTGGAAGAATCAAACAAGGACACCTCGAAGCTTCACGCCGACGCAGCATACACAATTGTGGTCGTCGGAGAAGCTCCTTACGCAGAGACACGTGGGGACAGCAGGACACTAAATATAGCCGACCCAGGTCCCGAGACGATTAAAAATACGTGTGGTAGTGGGATGAAGTGTGTAGTGGTCCTAGTCACAGGACGTCCGCTCATAATCGAGTCTCACCTTGACATGATCGATGCTCTTGCAGTCGCATGGCTTCCCGGAACCGAAGGTCAAGGAGTCGCTGATGTTTTGTTTGGTGATCATCCCTTCACCGGCACGTTGCCTCGCACGTGGATGAAGAATGTTGCTCAGCTTCCGATGAACATTGGCGACAAGAATTACGATCCTCTCTTCCCCTTCGGATTCGGAATCAAAACCTAATTAAATCAATAACTATAACCATGTAATTATGTGAAAAATTAAATTATAACACTTTTCTGATCAATATTTAATTTTAATTTGTGTTACATGCTACACTGATCCATATCAAAAGTGAACGTAAACAAAATGTGATATTAAAAAAAAAAAAATAATAATAATAATAATAATATAATGTGATATGGAACAATGGCTAATCGGCTATGACCACGAAACTTAATATGCAACTTGTTCACGACTTAGATGGTCATGCCTATTTTAATATGGGCTTGGGCCCAATCCTTCAGTTTTGTCTCTTTTAAGATGTGGAAACAAAAAGATTCTTATTTTGAGAAAAACAAAATAAGTCTTTAAAGGTTTTTGAAAAATAGAAAGAAGATAAGAGACCACGTGACGGCTAAACGGGTCCTACCCATCACTATGCAATGTCGGAGTATTCAGATGTTAATTAGTAATTAGGTGTAATCTAAAATGACAGCTTTTGAGTCGGCGACGAGTAGAGACTCTCGGTTTTGTCTCATTTTGCTTCTTTCTGTAGATAAGGAAAAAGGAAACACAAAAAAAAAAGCATTTTCCTTATATACAAAACGAAGAAAAAGTCCACTTTTCATAGAATGTGAATTAACAATGGTGATAATGATTATGTAGTTTCCTGTTTTTTTTCATCTATGTAGTTTCCTGTTTTAACTTTAAATATGTTGGAGAAAGGCTTTGTGCATTATATAAGTGAAAATTCAAAACTACTGTAAAGAAGATGAGAGCATCAATAGGCAATAACCCAATATATGTACTAAGAAGTATTATTACTGTAGTAGTGATGTTTTTTTTAAAGAGAATGCATTTCAAAAATAACTAGCAAGAAAAAGACTAAACTAACATGCGCAATAGTTGATAGGTCCAGAACCTCTAGATTAATATGTATAGTTTAGTCTATACAATAATAATGCATGACCTTTGGTCGATGACAGAGACGCGTGGGTTATCAACTCCGGAAAATGATACGCGTGAGGAAATGATACGAAATGGAGAGCAGAGAAAAAGAAAAAGAAAAATATGGAGAATCTATATAAGCATATATGTGTGTTCGTCATTTTCCGCGAGTACATAAGCATAGCGCCAAGATATAGAGCTTCGCCCGAGGACAGCTGTGTTGATTTCATTCGTGATTAGGTCACGTATGACATATCACTTTCATACGCTTACATTGATAGAACGCATACCTTAATATCATTATAGAGTTCAAGCTCTAGCTTCGGATGTGAGATGTATTTGGAGTGTTATGTTGTATATTAATTTTTTTTTAATTATGTTGTCTTCAATTAACACGACATAAAAATTTCAAAGGGGTGTGCTTAACTGGTTATTGTTTGGAGATATAGTTACTAAGTGCTTTTTATTGGATAGCCAATTTTCATAACCCGACAAGAATCAAGAATGAAACTAACGCAAACTCAGAATCAGATGGTCCATACCATGGATACGAATTCTAAGACAGGGCGAGAGATCTCCACTAATTATTTAGAAAGTGACATCCATTATCTACTTTCATTATCCAAAGTCCAAATTAACCATTCAATTCAACTCAATTTTATAACGTCTTCATACGTGTCCTGCCTAACTTTAACAATGTTGTCATATGCACCTTAGATAATTGTTTTAGCTACTGACACGGTGTAAGAAAAAAAAAATTACTGACATAGAAGTGACACTATCAGTTTTGTATTCCTCTTCGAGTCGGCTACATAGATTGAAAAGCTGAAAGAAAATTAATAAAAATAAAATGTTTTCCAACGATTATAGTTGTTTAATATTGTAAAATAACAATGATAAAATTGTATGCATCACAGACGACGAGTAAGTTGTGTTTCTTCTTGGTGAAGTGAAAATGTGGCTGCTTTCTTCTTCGTGGGTCTCCGATCTCTCCTGTTCTTCTTCGTCAGTGATAGAGCCATCTTCATCTCTTCCAACTGCAATCCAATGGCTAAGATTTGTTTTACTATCTCCTTGTCCACAACGACTTCTCTCATCCACCCTCGATCTCATCTTCCTCCTTATCCTCCTCTTCTTCGCTATCCACAAACTCTCTTCTTCTTCTTCTTCTTCTTCATCTTCTTCTACAAGAAGAAACGGTGAAGCTGACATCACAAAACCTCTACTCGGAAGAAGAACCCGTACCAGAACAACCGGATTGTTCAAAACGACAGTCATAGTTACCATTCTCCTGTCGTTTTGCTCCGTCTTGCTCTGCGTACTGGCCTTCACTAGTCAGACGAAATTAAAGCTCGTTGACGCTCTGTTTTGGCTAATTCACGCCGTTACTAACGCCGTTATCGCCGTTTTGGTTCTCCACCAAAAAAGATTCGCATCTTTGACTCATCCTTTATCTCTTCGAATCTACTGGAGTTTCAACTTCGTCGTCACAACTCTATTCGCCGTCTCCGGGATTCTCCATCTGCTCTCCCATGATTCCGCCGCCGCGAGTTTAATAGCAGACGACATCGCTTCCTTCGTTTCTTTCCCTTTGACCGCCATTCTACTTCTCGTTTCTGTCAAAGGATCCACCGGAATAGTAGTAACCAGTAACAGTGTCACGGTTCCGGCGAAGACAAGCGACATCGTTTTAGAGAAATCTGAAAACGTTTCTCTCTACGCATCTGCTTCGGTTATATCGAAAACTTTCTGGTTATGGATGAATCCGTTGCTGAGCAAAGGCTACAAATCTCCATTAAACCTCGATCAAGTACCTACTCTATCACCTGAGCACAAAGCCGAGAAGCTCGCGATTCTCTTCGAATCGAAATGGCCCAAACCGGAGGAGAACTCGAGAAATCCCGTCCGTACAACTCTCATCCGATGTTTTTGGAAAGAAATCACTTTCACGGCGGTTCTAGCAATGCTTCGTCTCAGCGTCATCTACGTCGGTCCAGTTCTTATCCAAAGCTTCGTCGATTTTACTTCCGGCAAAGAATCATCTCCGTCACAAGGCTACTACCTCGTTCTCATACTCCTTATCGCTAAATTTGTCGAAGTCTTAGCGACTCACCAATTCAATTTTAATTCCCAGAAGCTTGGAATGCTTATAAGATCAACTCTCGTCACTGCTCTTTACAAGAAAGGCTTGAAGCTTACTGGCTCCGCTCGTCAGAATCACGGCGTTGGCCAAATCGTTAACTACATGGCCGTTGATGCACAACAGCTTTCTGATATGATGCTTCAGCTCCACGCAATCTGGCTCATGCCTTTACAAGTAGCCGTGGCTCTTGTGCTTCTCTACGGTACTCTTGGACCTTCTGTGGTGACTACGGTTATCGGTTTAACCGGAATTTTCATTTTCATTCTTATGGGAACCAAACGAAACAACAGATTTCAATTCAGTCTCATGATGAATCGTGATTCAAGAATGAAAGCAACTAATGAGATGCTTAATTACATGAGAGTGATCAAGTTTCAAGCTTGGGAAGATCATTTCAACCACAGGATTCTTAAGTTTAGAGACATGGAGTTTAGTTGGCTATCCAAGTTTCTTTATTCCATAGCCGGAAACATCATTGTTTTATGGAGCACGCCGGTGTTAATCTCAGCGCTTACTTTCACAACCGCAGTTTTCTTGGGAGTCAAGCTTGATGCTGGCACTGTTTTCACCACAACCACCATTTTCAAGATACTTCAAGAACCGATCAGGACGTTTCCGCAGTCTATGATCTCTCTTTCACAGGCAATGATCTCTCTCGGAAGACTCGACGCCTACATGACAAGCACAGAGCTATCGGGAGAGACTGTGGAGAGGAGTCAAGGTTGGGATGGGAGTGTTGCTGTTGAAATCAAAGATGGAAGCTTTAGTTGGGATGATGATGAGGACGAGCCTACAATTGAAAACATAAACTTTGAGGTCAAGAAAGGAGAGCTAACTGCGATTGTAGGGACAGTTGGATCAGGGAAATCTTCATTATTAGCTTCAGTTCTTGGCGAAATGCACAAAATTTCAGGCAAAGTGCGGGTTTGTGGAACAACAGCATATGTGGCACAGACGTCCTGGATTCAGAACGGAACAGTTCAAGACAATATCTTGTTTGGTCTTCCTATGGATTCAAGCAAGTACAATGAAGTTCTCAATGTTTGCTGTTTAGACAAAGATTTGCAGATGATGGAGTTTGGAGATCAGACTGAGATCGGGGAACGCGGAATTAACCTTAGTGGAGGTCAGAAGCAGAGGATACAGCTTGCCCGCGCGGTTTATCAGGAATCCGATGTTTATTTACTTGATGATGTCTTTAGCGCCGTGGATGCTCATACTGGTTCAGACATATTCAAGGTAAGCACTGAATTACTCTCTCTGTTGAGTAATTACTAAAACCAAAAGCAATAAAGCTTATTCTTGTTTCTTTGTGATAATGTTTCTGCAGAAATGTGTACGAGGAGCATTGAAAGGAAAGACTGTCTTGCTCGTAACTCATCAAGTAGACTTCCTTCACAACGTGGATTGCATCTTGGTACGGTTCGATTGAACAAAAGAGTATAACTTGTTGAATTTAGGAATGAGGATTTTGCTAATGAGTGGTTCCATTCTACAGGTTATGAGAGATGGAATGATTGTGCAATCAGGTAAATACGACGAATTAGTGAGCTCCGGGTTAGATTTTGGAGCTTTGGTAGCAGCGCACGAGACATCAATGGAGCTAGTTGAAGCTGGCTCCGCATCAGCCGCTGCAGCAAATGTGCCAATGACATCACCAAGAACACAGAGAACTATTTCAATTGAGTCTTCCCGTCATCCGCCAACACCAAAATCTCCAAAAATACATAGAACTTCTTCTTTAGAGTCTCCAAGAATACAGAGAACTACTTCAATGGAATCTCCTCGTTTAGGTGAGCTCCATGATGAACACATCAAGTCGTTCCTTGGCTCCAACATCCCGGAAGATGGATCAAGACTGATCAAAGATGAAGAAAGAGAAGTTGGACAAGTGAGCTTTCAAGTTTACAAACTTTACTTAACCGAAGCCTACGGCTGGTGGGGAATAATACTTGTTGTCTTCTTCTCTCTGGCTTGGCAAGGCTCTTTAATGGCTAGTGATTATTGGCTGGCATATGAAACATCAGCCAAAAACGAGGTTTCATTCGATGCTTCAGTATTTATCCGTGTCTATGTCATTATAGCTGCTGTTTCCATTGTTCTTGTGTGCCTCCGGGCATTCTATGTCACTCACTTAGGCCTCAAGACTGCTCAGATCTTCTTCAAACAGATTCTCAACAGTCTCGTGCACGCACCAATGTCGTTTTTTGACACCACGCCATCAGGAAGAATTCTCAGTCGAGTGAGAGAACTTTCTCCATTTAAAATCTAGAAAGCCAGGGATATTTCAATTTAAAAACGGTATCATATACATGTGTTTTTTTGCAGGCATCTACTGATCAGACCAATGTGGATATCTTCATCCCCTTCATGATTGGACTAGTGGCCACAATGTATACTACTCTGCTCAGCATCTTCATAGTAACCTGCCAATACGCTTGGCCGACTATTTTCTTCATCATTCCGCTTGGATGGCTCAACATTTGGTACCGAGTAAGTAGCTAAAAGAGAGAATATTATTTGTTTCTGATGCTAGATTTGTTGGTAGTTATTTGATGTTTTAATGTGCAAACATCTCACTGATTTATATATCCAACAGGGCTATTACCTTGCATCATCTCGGGAGCTAACTCGTCTTGACTCGATCACCAAGGCCCCAGTAATCCATCATTTCTCAGAGAGCATAGCTGGAGTGATGACAATCCGAGCTTTCAAGAAACAGCAAATGTTTAGGCAGGAGAATGTGAAGCGAGTCAATGCTAATCTCAGGATGGACTTCCACAACAATGGTGCAAACGAATGGCTTGGATTTCGACTAGAGCTGATTGGGAGCTGGGTACTCTGCATCTCGGCTCTGTTCATGGTTTTATTACCAAGCAACATTATCAAACCAGGTATTAAGTCTGAAAGAAGCTTCTTTAAAAGCAAAAGATATGTTTCCTTGTGATGATTTTTGTTTTGTTTTGGGTTGAATACAGAGAATGTTGGGCTTTCACTTTCTTATGGACTATCGCTAAACGGTGTTCTGTTTTGGGCAATATATCTAAGCTGTTTTATTGAAAACAAGATGGTCTCTGTTGAAAGAATCAAACAGTTCACTGATATTCCCTCTGAAGCGAAATGGGAGATCAAAGAAAGTCGCCCACCTCGAAATTGGCCATACAAAGGTAACATACGTCTTGAAGATGTCAAGGTACGGTACAGACCAAACACGCCACTTGTGCTTAAGGGACTTACAATAGACATCAAAGGAGGAGAGAAGGTTGGTGTGGTTGGAAGAACAGGAAGTGGTAAATCGACTTTGATTCAGGTCTTGTTTAGACTTGTGGAACCATCTGGTGGCAAGATAATCATCGACGGTATCGATATCTGCACTTTAGGACTTCATGATCTAAGGTCAAGATTCGGCATCATTCCTCAAGAACCTGTTCTCTTCGAAGGAACCGTAAGGAGTAATATTGATCCGACAGAGAAATACTCTGACGATGAAATCTGGAAGGTCAAAGGTTTTTTTTTAAGTTTAAACCTTTTTCTCAATTCTTGATCCAACATTTTTATTAAGTTGCTCTGTTTTTTTTTTTTTTTACAGAGTCTCGAGCGATGCCAACTTAAAGATGTTGTTGCTTCCAAGCCCGAGAAGCTCGATTCTCTCGGTGAGTAAATTATGTTTTGTTTTGAAAGATTTGATACATATATGTTGAGATGATATCATTAAAAGCGGAGAATATTGTGATTAGTGGCGGATAATGGGGAGAATTGGAGTGTTGGCCAAAGACAGTTACTCTGTTTGGGAAGGGTTATGCTGAAACGAAGCCGGATTCTGTTTTTAGATGAAGCAACTGCCTCCGTTGATTCGCAGACTGATGCTATGATCCAAAATATCATAAGGGAGGATTTCTCGGATTGTACCATTATCAGCATTGCTCATAGGATTCCAACGGTTATGGACTGTGATCGCGTCGTGGTCATAGACGCAGGTAAGAACATAACAAAACAAGACCAAAACAAAACCTTACATTTTTTTTTTTTTTTTTTTGTTGTTGATTAATGGTTGCGAAATTGCGAATTTACTTTGCAGGAAAAGCCAAAGAGTATGACAGTCCAATTCGTTTGCTGGAGAGACGGTCGTTGTTTGCTGCATTGGTTCAAGAGTATGCTCTTCGATCCGCCGGAATATGATATACCATGTTACGAAATATGAAACCACCTTATCTTTCTTATGTGACTGAGAATCTCTTTTAACGGTTTATGTAGTTTGAAATTTCAATGATCACAAGTTTCTTTTTGCAAACGCTCCATTTTTCTTGGGAATATTTTTCTTTTGTAATAAAGATTCAGGAGCTTTCATAAAACTTGAAACCCATTTTCCTTTTATTTCTGTCTTTTGTATAAATAAATAAAAAAAACAATCATCCAAGAGTTATGTCTTAAGCCCTACATCCAAGGATAATTATTCATTCGGCAAATATGTCTGACCAATCTTGAGAAGACCTTAAGCAATTATGGGTAAAAGCCACAATAGACATTATATTGACCAGAAGGTAATTAGAGTTAGTTTAATCAGAATATTGGGAAAATATAAAAGGGAGCATAAAGACGCTTTTGATTCTGGTTTACAGTGATTCCGTACGGGATCTAATATATGAGCTTAGAAGAATATTTTGACGAAATTACTTGATGTTAACAAGATTCATTTGGCTTTTTCAAAGCTTTTTTTTTCTTTCTTCTGCACATTATCCAGTTTTGGATTAGATCAATCACATGTCCTTCCTTTATAATTTCTCTTTTCGGTTTTCTCTATCAAGAGGTTATATAAATCCACATTGTATAAAAGTTACTCTTTCTTTTTCCCCACGGCATGTTAAGATCACGGGTTTAGACTTGGATCACTGCCGTTCCATAACTGTTTAGCTTTTAATTAAAGTCCATTTTGGAACCAAGACTATCGGAAAAAAAAAACGAAATGAACTTTAATTGAATGAAATTAAATCGAATAGAATTTTAAACAACATTATACCCATTATCAAATATATATATATATATATATATATATATATATCTATATTCTCGGGTTAGCGCTGTGAAGAAAAAGAACATGTCTTTCATAATATCGATTTGCCTTTTCTGTTTGTTTTTGTGGGTTTAATCTTTCTGTTTGTTTAAAGCTGCTAAGCGTTTATTATTATTGTTTTTTTCATTTTATAAATTTTGTCATATTTTTAAAGAAAACAAAATATGCAAAAACAAAGCAAAAAGAGTTAAAGTTGAAAACTAAATAAATAAAGCAAATTGAAAACAATGAAAAGAGGAGATGAATGAGCTGGCCACGATTTCTCCGAAGTGTAACTTTACTGGCTGTTACATCATTTAATTTCCTACTTTCACACGGTTTGGTTGATTCTAAAATATCATAGCTTCTTAAAGCTAAACGTTTAGTCGTATTAATATAACAGAAATTATCAATTAATATGCACTTAGACGTCGATTAATCATTTTACACCCTAAACACTGTCCCAATACCTAATGTTAAACGTCGATTAATCATTTTACACGATTAACACTGTCCGAATACCCAATGTGCGCTAACAGTATTTTAATCATTGTCAAATACAAACTCATAATCATTTTTATGTTTGTTTATGAATTCACAATTATTTTTTCCGGAATTTTCCTTTTTTTCAACCTCAGTCTTTTTCAAATGTTTCTTTTACTTTTTCCTCTTTTTCTTGACTATTAAGAAACCTGTCAGCTTTAATAAAATTTAGTTGGATAAATCTTTTTTATAGAAAAGCTGATAATCTGTATTGCATATCGATATTCGAATTGAATTTTTAGCTACTTTTTGATAAATTTATAAAAACATATAGTATAGTTTGTGTAAGAAATCATAAAGTCGTAGTGTGCCAAAAAAAAAAGTAGAGGATGAGTCGTAAATTTCATTAGAGGGTATAAAGTATAATATTTTCATGTTAGTCCGCACGCGCACGGCACATGGGTTTATAGCCTTTAGAGTTTTTGTCTTAAATTGTAGGTTGTTTTGACCAATAGTTTGACCTTATCTTGTTCATGATATATCACTGACCAACCAGATAAAATAAAATTACTCGACGTGGAAACAAGTCTAACTATTGCTGTTCTGAAACAATAATTATACATCCTCCTTTTATATTTTTTACATAAAACAACAAGTCATAGACTTTTTGCAATCCAGATGCTCATCCCGAATCACAACTAAAACAGGTGAATTAGTTTTTTTTCTTTTGTGGATTATTTATATGTCTGAAATAAGATTAAACTATTACTGTAACTAAGATACTTATGCAATAAAAGTTGTGTAATTGAATCGATCTTACAACGTGAATCTTTACCCTCTGTACAAGATTGCTACATGCTTATTTGTCTACAAAAATGAACCCTCTTAAAGTAAGGTTAAATTGGTCTTCAGGAATCTTCTAATCATTTTGAACCGTTAATGGCCTAGGAAGTTTTGGAAAGATCTTAGATATTTTATTTAACTCTCCATATAAATATCATGAAAACTAAACAATAATTGTAATAGTGTTGAAAATGAAGGAAAGTGGAAATACGAACGAGAAAAAGAGAGAAGAATTCAAATGTTATTCAAAGTAGAAACAAGACACAAAAAAAGGTGAAGGCATCACAGATTCAAAGGTCCATTTAACATAGAGTTCACGACAAAAAAAAATAGTAGGTTTCTGATGTGTAAAAACGGTCTTAAAGGCATTTTTGATTAAGACTCCCAAATAAAGTTATATTGACGGAATTTAAGAAAAATAGAAAAATATTTATTTAAAGAGAGAAAGAAAATAAAAAGAACCGGCAGATTGAGACAGACTTTTTCTCTTAGATTAAGCAAAACATTTAAAAGACCACGCTCGAGTCCCATGCCTCAGGGAATCCAAAAGATATCCCTTACTAGATTTTATGTTTCATTTCGGTTTATTTAGTTATCAGTTTCGTTTCAATTCGATTGGACCATCCATTTCTTTTGCCTATGAGTGTGTTTTTCTACCTCTACTTTTTAAATATATATATATATATCAATACATTAAATTAAATTGTTGAAAATATAAATAAAATACAAATAATCATCGAATTATAAGACTGCGATTCCACAAATTTTAGTCTTTTAACTCAATTTCAAGAAAAAAGAAACTCATTATCAAGAAGGTTTATTAAAAAAAACTTACTAAGAAAAATGTATCAATGTTTTGATGCATATCATTTTTTACAAGACTCCGACCTCAAACTAGAACGATGCGTTTATACAGCAATTCGTCAATAATTTTCGATACCATATCAAACAAAATCGGGAAGAAAGGTGTTGAAAATTTGCTCTCTTTTTTTAAAAAAAATGTTGAAAATCATAAAAGTAAATTACAGTCAAAGACTTGCTGAAAGAATGTCTCCCGCGATATTATTAAAACTCACATCAAACAAGTGGCTTCAAAGCCGAAAGAGATACATACAGTAGCAGACAAAACAAAATATATACATGCTTAAAAACCAAAAAAAAAGAAGAAGTTGCAACAGCATTTATTACTTTTAAATTTGATTTCCCCCAATTACCGAGATAAATAAGTCGCATCAGGTTACTTGAAATTTTGAAATAAATTACAACTCCTAAACAAGAAAACAACACATAGAAAGTAGAAAAATAAATAAATAAAATAAAATAAAATAAAATAAAATAAAGAGGAGTGCAATAATTCATACAGTAGGTTGTCTATAAATAAAGAGATTTAAACCCACAGAATTAAAGAAAGACATTGGAAACTTCCCACTCTCTCGTCTTCTTCTTCTTCTTCTTCTTCGTCTGATCTACTCGTTCCATCCTCTTTCTTAAACAATGGGTATCGTCAGTGACAGTAGCAAGACACCATTGGGAAGCACGAGCCATGGACCGTCACGTCACGCCCTTAACGCCAAAATCATGATCGCTTCCGTAATCATTCTCTTCGTTGCCGTCATTTTAATCCTCTGTTTCCACAGCTACGCCAGATGGTTATTCCGCCGTCAAAACCGCCGTGTTCGCCGCCGTATCAGTGCTCATCTCCGATCACTCGCCGCCGCTCGAGACCCCACCCAATCCTCCTCATCCCTCTCTCCTCTCGATCCTATGGTGCTTGAGAAGATCCCGATCTTCGTCTATTCCGTTAAAACCCATCAATCTCCACCGGAGGAATGCTCCGTTTGCTTGTCGGTGTTTGAAGAAGAAGACGAAGGACGTGTCCTTCCCAAATGTGGCCACGTTTTCCATGTTGATTGTATTGACACGTGGTTCCGGTCGAGATCTAGTTGTCCGCTTTGTAGAGCTCCGGTTCAACCCGCACTACCGGTTATTGAATCCGAACCGGCCGCTTCCGTATTCCCATCGGTTAAGCCGATTGAAGATACCGAAGCCGGAAGTTCGTCTTCGTCGGACGAATCCGAATCCTCGACGCCATCTTCCTCCTCTGGTTCGCCGTTGAGGTTTCCGACAGAAGCTTGTGAGAGAGAACCGATTGATCTTGTCGGCATAATTGTAGATATTCCCAGGGAATTTGACGATTCTAATTCGGGTCTACCCGGGGAAAACGGGTCGAATAGCCGGGCTTTCTTGAAAAGGTTATGGGGTATTTGATTTACTTCCTCTGTAACAGGGGCAAGCGGGTGGGCATTGGTATAATTCGGATTGGTTGGGATAAACCGACCCGGTAATCTGAGGATTACTGACATAGAAGGGTACACGTGGCGTTTTATGATCCACCCGGCAGACTTATGACGTCTGCTTTTTTTAAAAAAAAATAACGGACGTTGATGTAAAGTGACGGAGCTGCTCGATTAATGTTTATATACGAGACGGTGTCGTTTAGGTAAAGAGAAAACAAAGAAGCAATCGTTAAGGTTTATTTGATGAATTGTAATCGACGATTATCTTTGTTCTTTACTTCTTTTCTTCCTTTAAATGGTTTCTTTGATGAATGTAATCTACGGTTCAACAAAGTCATTTAACCATTTCATTCATTTACCGTTTCTAGTCAAATGTTGTTTCAGGACATGCATATAAATACAACATCAAGGCATTTGTAGTATTCTGAGAAAATGCTATACAATGAGTCTACGAATCCTTCGAAATTGTTTGATGATTCTGATGTGCCCCTTATGAACTCTAATTTTTGGTTCTTTTCTTTTATGTCAACACTCAACAGTATGTTCAATCTGAATTCGAGCAATGACACAGCGAGAATATTAACATAAAAATCATTGATTAATGTTAACAATGAAAATATGTCAACAGAAAAAGTTACTTTGTGCAATATTTTTCAGTGATTCTATAAAATGTTAGAAAATAATATATATATATACATATATATCGCTGATAGTGTTAAGATACAAGTTATATAATTACAGTAGCTTTGCAAGTTAGTTGATGTTTGTAATAGACTAATATTGTGGTATTAGGTAGGAATGTAGGATGGATTTTTGACTCAGTGACACGTTCAAAAACTGACGTGGACTCAAAGAGGGACCATTCGACCGACTCGCGTGCGGTGTGCATGGCTAAAATATTATATCACTAAAAAGAAAGTGGAATCTGATTTATTTCATACTTTTTAATAAACAAGTCATAACGACGAACCAACTTTAGATTTTTCTAATCTATTTATCGTGCACATGTCTTCCAACTTCAATGAAGTTGATGGCTGGGGAGGAATAACCAATATTTTACCATATATATATATTGAACATGTCGACCAACCGTTTTTTTGTTTCCTTTTGAGTAGGTCCTTGCACCCATCTTTTGTCTTTCCCTACAACACTCAGATAGTACAACTTGATCGGAGTAAATGAGAATCCGTAACTGTAATATACTTGTACGCATAGTGCAATAAGGTTAATGCCTTAACCATAAAAAAAACTATATGATTAATGATTAGAGCAGAATCGTAAACTAACATTTATTCGGTTTTAAAATAAACAAATCGTTACAGTATTCAGTAAACACGCGTTGACGCAGTTGACCATAAAAGTACTAAGAAAAATATATATATATATATATAAGTAGTTGTATATATCAAACAATAATGTTCCTCTTGCAATGTTATCATAAATATATAATAATAATAATAATTAAAAAAAAGTCATCATAAAACTGTGATCATGATCAGTATTTGGGAGTGGCGGGAGCAGCTTTGGAACCAGTGAAGTAGAAAGGACCGGCGCTAAAGAGCTTCAAGTTCTTGTCGGCGTAGTAACGGTATCCATACACCGACAAGGGAGTTCCGGTGAGACCCTTGTTGACATTGGTCGGATTATTGCAAGTCTCGACCGGAGATGTGTGTAGCTCGACTCGGCAGTGAAGTAGGTCTTTGATGCTGTCGGTGTCGGTCAACACCATGTGGAAGTATCCTTTAGAGTCAGTTGGATCGGTGTAGATCACAATCTCATTGCTCTTCCAGTATGATCCTGGCTGGGAGCACACAATCTTTGCCTTTGCTCCTACATAAATTTAATTAAACCATTTTATTCTAATTAGTAATTTTGTTGTTTTAATAGATATTGAATCAGGGAGCCTTAAGTATGTATTAATACCTTTAATAGGGTAAGTTTCGTAACCGTTTTTGCATAGAATGATGCCATCAACGGCTTTAAGTATCTCTGGGACGTACGGTTTAGGTGCAGTGTAGGTTGGTTTTGGTACGTATGGAGGAGGAGGAGAGTAGATTGGAGACTTTTTGTAGACCGGAGGAGGGAGGGTGGGATTGTAAACAGGAGGTGGGATAGTTGGCTTAGTGTAAACCGGAGGTGAGAGTGTAGGCTTGTAAACCGGTGGGGTGTAGACTGGAGGAGGGAGAGTTGGCTTGTAAACAGGTGGAGTGTAAATCGGAGGTGGAATAGTTGGCTCAGCGTAGACTGGAGGAGAGAGAGCTGGTTTGTATACCGGTGGAGTGTAAACCGGAGGTGGAATAGTTGGCTTAGTGTAGACTGGAGGTGAGAGGGTAGGCTTTTAAACCGGTGGACTGTAAGCTGGAGGTGGGAGAGTTGGTTTGTAAGCCTGTGGAGTATAAACCGGAGGTGGGAGTGTGGGCTTGTGATCCGGTAGAGTGTAAATCGGAGGAGGGAGAGTTGGTTTGTAAGCCGGAGGGGTATAAACCGGGGGTGGGAGAGTTGGCTTGTGGGCAGGTGGAGTGTAACCCGGAGGTGGAAGCGTGGGTTTGTGATCCGGTGATTTATAAACCGGAGGAGATGAGGGAGAGTAGTAATCAGCGGTGGCTATGGTAGCCAAAGAGAGGAGGAGGAAAATGGCAAAGGAGGCGCCATTGAAGAATGCGTGGCCTATCTTTTACCTTAAGCCTGTTTGTTTTTGTGTTTGAATTAGGATGATGATACGATTTAATCAAATGGGGTTTTATAAGAAAATGTTTGGGTATTGAAAAATTTAATAAAAGCAAAAAATATTATCTTCAAAGATGACTTATTGATGGTATTCATGTTTGGGATTCGATATTTCTATTAGTGTGATGCACGATCAAAAAATATGTTCGCCATCTACAACCAAACACACGCAGACCAGATGATCGGAGAACTGAAAAAGCTCGGAAAATTTTGACAGGCCCACTAACTAGTATGGTCATAGCCTTAGAGCAGCTCCATTAAGGAGTTATTAATGGGGTTCTTATGGTTATAAAAAAAAAAAAAAATTAAGTAAGGAGTAGAGACTAGAGAGATTAATATGAGGTTTTTGATATAAACACTTAAGAACTTATTTACAACATTTTAAGAATCTTACATTACACTTATTAATCCATTTTTAGTTTATTTTTATTTTTACATAAATTTTAATTAAATAATTAAATTAAATAAAAAATATTATATTTATATTTGTTAAGAAAGTCATTTGAGTTCTTTAAGGCTAGTCTTAGAGGAACTAAGAATATTATATTTGTTAGCCAATTTTGAATTTTTATTGGTTGTTGCAAATCTTGATTTTAGTGAGATCTAAACATATCAAAACGGATCGGCCGTCCTATTATCAAAATTAAATATAGTATTGAATAAACTTATACAAATACTATTTTTAAGACATCTAAAGCTAAATGTGTAAAACAGTTGAGTATGTTCTTGCAAGTCGAAAAAAAAAACGTAATGTTGATTAGAATATAAAAAGTACATATGATTTGGGTTTCCAAAATAACTTTTCACCAAGGGTGAGTTAGTTTAGGAGATACGCATACTATAATTACAAAATCTAGATACTTATGTCATTATTTACAAATGCCACTTCTATAACCTGATTTTTGACTACTTTGTATACTTTTAGTTAATCTAGAGGCATAAACTTATGGTTTTAATAATCATACATATGAATATATGCTAACATTTTTTTTAACTAATATAACACTTTGAATATCATAGTTAAATCCAGTATATATCAAATGACAGATCTCAATTATCAACACCTTTAACATCATCCGTGTATAGTTTAATTATCCAAAGAAAATTGGGCCAACGAAAACATACAGGCCCAATAGTAACTAGCCCAAACAAATGAAAACGAGAAACCCTAATAATGAAAAGAAAAAACTATATATTTGACATTGCCTCCATAATAAAGCTCAGACCGTAGCGGCGAGCAGTTTTTGTCACTTAGATCTTAGTCTTAGGGTCCTTCTTCTTGTTTGTTTTCTCATATGTTTAGAGAATAATTACGGCTCATGGTTTTCTTAGTGGTTTGATTTTGTTTTCAAAACTGAAAGGAGAAAATAGAGATTGAAGGGCCTTTCTTAATCCCAGATAAGTTTGATGAAATACTTATCTGATTCATGTGAGGCCTAAACCAAAGTTGCAAAGTTTCGCTGATAATACCTTCTTTTCTTTTTAATCCCAGAAGGTGTTTTATTAGTAACTCTGCTTACATTTTATTTTTACTAATCAAATCTCTATTTTAAGTTGCACATCGTTTGTTGATCAGTATTTTATTACTTTGCTTGTAATATAGTTTGATGCGCTTCCAAATATACTTACTGAACACCGAATTTAAGAACGAGGAGATTTGAATTGTTACTAAAACTTTTCTTCTAATTGACTGGGATTGTTTTCTGTCTGTGTAGAAAAACAGAAACATAATAACTGTTTTGAGCACTAAGATAAATCCATTTTTATTATTTGTTCATCTCAATCCATTTTTTTCGTTCACGAATAAGGGTGACCAAAGATTTAGCCAGATTGGAGGGTAATTTCGTCATAATATGTCTGAGTAAACTTCACACGACCAAAAGTAGGACATCAAATTTCATCTATGGGCCATGGGTTGTTGTTTCCGACAAAAGGATAAAAGTAGAGATTGATAGGCCCAAAAGGCTTTTTGAAACCCAGGTTACTAGTTAACCTAAATATTTGTTTTCATGACAATTGTAGTGACAGTACAACGTTAATAAGTAGACAACCAACCAATGGCTTTTCATTTCTCTGGTATTTGGTATGGACACACAAACGTTGGTTGTTCATAATTCATAATCCGTTTTCATTAGTTATCTTAGTTTCCTAATGGTTGTGTTACTTTCGATTCGATACATGTTTTTTTCCCCCTAATGGTAAAGATTTAATTTCAGTACTTCTATTGTTTTCCTCCATTGACGTTTTTACCAGCAAAAAAGGAACTCAATTCTCTGTTTTGAAATTCCATCTAGTCATTTTTGAAGGAGTAAAACAAATTATCACTAATAAGTAAGAACCATAAGAAATTTATACAATTGGGAGAAGGTGACGAACAGAATTATAAACCTTTGCAATTAGGTGAAGCAGGTTTTGTCGTTTCTTTCAGTTAGGGAATAAAGATGGTTTAACTTCGTCTTTACACAAAGATGAACATAATGATTTGATACAATATCGAGTGAATCTTCCTAGAAAAAAAAGAAGAAGGAAATATTCGGAAAACATGAGAAGATATTGCTATATTACGCATGTGAAAATTTGGAAAACATACTTTTTTGGTCTTTAGTTACATATACATTATCCTTTCTCGAAACAGTTTTGAAACGAATAAAATGAAAGATGATTGAAGTTGACGTCTTCTTCCAGCAAATCTCAGATTGTTTACTTCAAGTGAGACTGCAATTTTCAGATACCTTTTTGATGCCACAAAGTAGATAGGCATAGTAATCAATCATGAGAAACAAACTTTGACTACAATGGTCTGATAACAATTGTAGGAAGCTAATGATATGTATACATATATATATATATATATATAATTCCAGCAAAAAATCAGAAAGCTTATACTTTTCATCACATGCTTAGTCCTACTCTATGATCTCCAAATGCCTAAGCAATATAAAAGTGAAGCCAACGCAGAGGTTTATGCCCTCGAAAACTATAACTGTACCAACTCCTGAGCCCTGACGCTTTTTGTTTAGTAATCTGAAAGCATAGTTACTGAAACTCGATAGGCCCAAACATATGCATTAAGGTTCCATCTATAACTGTCATTTATTGATTGGTTTAATTATATTTCACAAATATAATTTAATTTAAATGATATGATGCTCTGGTGGACCCGGTTGAAATTAAATGTACTTAGCTCTAGCCCACAAAGTAATGGCTTAAAGCCTTATTAAAAGATAAATACGAAACAAACCTCAATAAAATCGGTAACAATCTTTTTTTTTTCTTTCGTTAATAAATAAAGTTCTTTTTCTTACCTTTAACACCATTTTGAAGAAATTTAAATTTTAAAATATAAAGATGACCCTAAAAGAAAAATGGAAACATGTAACCTAACAATTAATAGTAGTATATTTACTTTCCAAATATTCAATTTGTTGCACGTGACCTATAAATATACACCCTTGTTTCCGCACGCTCGTAAAAGCTTATCTCTTTCTCTCACCCTTCTTCAACTCAATCTCTCTCTGTCTCTTTCCTTGCACCTCAAGAACTTTAAGATTAGTTTTTCTTTTTAATGTCAGTCTCATCAAACAGGCTCGATGAGAGTTTACACAAGTTGTTGCAAGAAGAAGTAACATATGATGAAGAATCTCCCATTGACGACGACGAAGAGTTTCCGACGAATAGTATTAGGGTTCTTCTGGTCGACGCAGATCCCAATTCTTCACTTTTAATGAAGAATCTCATGACACAGTTCTCCTATCAAGGTATTTAATTAGGGTTACTTTAATGTTTTCGTAACGAATTAGCTTTATTAAATAAGTTAGGGTTTAGGGTTTTCCATTAATTACTTTTTAATTGAGGGTTTTTACATAACAGTTTATGGTCATGCTTATTTTAATGTTTCAGTAACGAAGTATGAGAGCGGAGAAGAGGCGATCTCTTTCTTGATAAAGAGTAAGCATGAGATCGATCTAGTAATTTGGGATTTCCATATGCCCAATATCAATGGTCTCGATGCTCTCAATATCGTTGTTAAAAAGATGGATTTACCCGTAGTAAGTAAGTATGTACAAATATAGCAACCCTTTTATGTTATTTTTCTTGATATCTAACGTAATTAATAAGAATATCATAATAGTTTTTATTTGACCCTTGTGAAAATTATTCGTGTCAAGTCATGTCTCATGACCACAGGAAAGAAGCGGTGATGAAATCGACCAAGTATGGCGCGTGTGACTTTCTTGTGAAGCCGGCGAGCAAAGAGGTCGTTGCAGTTCTATGGCAACATGTTTTTCGCAAGAGGATGTCAAAATCCGGTTTAAATAAACCGGATAAATCAGATACGTTTGAATCAGATGCGGATGACGATGAGTTCTATCAGAGCAACGAAGAATGCTCCAAAAACACCTCCGATCATAAAGGAGACCAATCTTCGTCCAAGAAACCGAGGATGACGTGGACTCCTGAACTTCACCACAAATTTGAAGTAGCTGTCGATAAAATCGGCAGCCTTGAAAGTAGTTAACCGCACTTATCTTTGTGAATATTAAGTTTCTTGTTTTTAATTATCATAGTAATATTCAGTAGATTATGTCTTACCTTTTGCATATGTTTTCAAAACTTCACCGCAGAGGCTTATCCGAAGCAGATTCTCAGATGTATGCAAGAAGAAATGAATGTCCAAGGACTCACTAGAAACAATGTAGCCAGTCATCTTCAGGTAATCAATATTATCTTTTAGGGATCATTTTTCTCTTTACTATTCTGTTTTAGGGTTCTTTGTTTCTTAGGTAACAAGAAACCATTGATTAGGGCTAACAGTTTATAGTGATTGCGATGGCAGAAGTACCGTCTGAATTCCAACAAGAAGACCCACACTCCCGAGGAGACTAAAGAAGATTTTGGCTGGCGCTACGCTGGGCCAAATGCAGCTCTTCCGGCTTCTAATCCGCTCCTAAACTCGAGCTTCAATCACAATGCGAGAGGATCGTATCAAGCCGCGGTGCCGAGCCAGTATTCATCAAACAGTTATTCATCAAACAGTTACCTGCCAGTGAGCAACAATGACTTCATCAGCAACGCTTTGCCTTATTTTGACAATTTTCAACCGCCGCAACAACAGTGCTATTCTGCTCTTCAGTTACCTTCCGTGCTAACCAAGCAAGAAATTGGACACTTGCCATCAGCCATGGAAAATTCCGGTCAGCTCATCTACAATACAAATTTGCCCTACGATCAAACCGAGTACTTTCCACCAGAACTCAACTTGGATTAGATTGGTCGATTTGATTCTCCGATCTAATTAAGGTGATGAATCATTTATCTGTCTGTCATAGCGTTTCTCTCATCCCACAAACGCGAATAGCAATAATTTTTTGCGATTTGCGTTTGGAGCTGTCGTTTTTTCTATTTTATGATTTGATTGTGAGTGATCTCTTATCACTAGCTTAGATATATATATATATATATATATAGTTGTGTTAGTCATTAAAACTCAATGGCAACCAACATGACTGATAGTCGCTGTGTACGGATTCGTATGTACTTTTGTATTCGGACACTAAGGTTTTCAAAAGTTTCTTTATAGTCGACGATCACATAATCTCTTTACGATATATATATATATATATATGTTAACTATCTAGATAAAATGTAAGAAATTTTATATATAGCATTTAATCTTGCGACTTCATTTTAGTATCCAATCATCGTATTCATATTATAGATTATAATGAAATTTCATGTTATTGCTATGGAAATTTCAGTTTAAAAATTCCTCCACTAAGTTTATTAATTTTTTTCAACAACGTCATGCCGTAAGAGTAAATGCTCTTTGTAAAAAAAATTAATATATATATATATATATATATTATGTGTGTTCTTAGGGAATTGAAACGATTTTTTTAATTATTTACGATGAATATTAAGCACGAATACGCACTTTTGTTTTGTTTCTACAAATGGCTAAAGGCAAGCCAACTAACAAAGCAAGGGAAAGTTTAGCAAATAATTATTGTTGTAGGTCAATCTCGATTGCTGATATAGGAAACATAATTTCGAGCCTACGGTTACGATGGTTCGTTGATTTAATTAACATTTCTATTCGTTGGTTTAGTTAGCATTTCTACGGTACGCTTCATCTGTCGACCAATTTCCCAAAGTTTTGATATGTGAAGAGTTTTAACGATGAGAATCAAAAACCGATGACCACAAAAATTATGATTTCTTATCTAAAAGAAGGATAGGAAAGGAAAGTCAAATAAAATATTGGGAGGAGTCAAACAAAAGAGAGACAGCTGGGAGAGTGACACGGAGCACATGGAACCAGCTGATTCCAGGAGAAGGTTACAGCAACTTGGCCACGTGGGATGCCAAGAGAACACTCATATGGGCCTATTTAGTATTTACCTAAATAAATTAAAATAAATAACCACGTTAAATAGTTTAATTCTGTAATATATCGAACTATTTGTTATTTTTTTATATTGTTTATATAAATTTTTTGAAATTGAATATTTTAATAACTCAATATATGTAATAAAATAGAAACAATTAAGTAAAATATTATGATTGATCTGTTTGACACGTTTGATTATTATGAATTTGTATACCCTGTAAAATGTTATAGAGATTTGTTAATAAAATATTTTATTTAAATATTTAATGAAATGTAAAAACATGGTTACCGAGTTTACAAATATATAGTTAGGTGTTCTTCTGGATTTCACAGTATATTGCCTCCAAGAGTAAAGAACTTTTACTTGAACTATCTAAAATATCTTCTATAACCTTAAATCTCTCAAATAAATGAATCAGTTATTTGAAATTAGTTGTTTTGTATTTTTTCGTATACAATATAAGTGTTTTTTGGTATACGATTACAAAATTTGAAATATGAAAATGATATAATATATATAGAATTTTAATATTTGAAAGTTAATGTTATGTGAATATAAGAATATCTGACTGATAACATAAGATTGTTAAGAAAACAATAATTATCAAGAATAAAGAATAAAATATTTAATAGAAATTTAGTTTTGAAAAATAAATTGGAATTACCAAGAATTTCATTAATAGTAGCAAAATAATTTAATTTTGTAATTTGAATTTTAATAATTCGATTGTTTTAATTAATATATAAACTAATTGATTAGAAAATAATATTAACAAATAATTAATATAATTTAATAATTTAATTAAAAAATAGGTAGAAAGAGAGAGATAAAAATCTTAATTAGATATTTTTTTATAATTAAATATATAAGATAATTATTAGATATAAATAATTATGTTTGGTTACTTTGATAACATTATTTCATTAATAGATGTTTGTAAATACTGTTTGGAAACAAAGACTAAAATACTTATTTTTTAATACGATAAGAGATATAAAAATATTTTTTTTTAGAAAATTATTTAAAATAATAAAATGGATATATTTTGAAGATAACATCAAATTTAATTTTACACATAAATGAATAAACTAACTGATTTTGTTTTTTGAAAACAATCTAAGAAAATCTTAAAATTCTTTTTTTTTTAAATGATTCTGTTTTATTAAAATAATCTTAAAGGCTGAATAATAAGTTTTAGATAAATTATATATATATTTGTTTTAATGAAAAACGTATTTTAAATTTTTAATATATATACATATATATTAATAAAAATTTAATTTTCTGATTAGTTTCTAAATATTATTCTATGAATAAATTTTAATATAAAATACAAACATGACAGATTTTTAAAAAATCTCATAATTAATTAATCATTTGGAAAAGTAGTTATTTAAAAAATAATTAGGAAATGTTTGGTTATTTAGATAAGATTGTCTCATTAAAGATGCTTGTAAATAGTGTTTGGAAACAAAGATTAAAATACTTATTTTTTAATAGGAGTAGAGATATATATATATATTGTTATGATGACTGATGATTAATTATAACAACAAAAACCAATTCTCTAATATTTTGTATTAACTAAACCAAGATTTATGTATCAGATATACAAAAAAGTGTTTCTCAAAAAAGTAAACTAGTTTTAAAAAACTGTCTAAAACATTAATATTTTAGAAATAGACTTCACAAAAATATAGAATCAATTGATAATTCTTAATTATATTATAAAAATGTGGTAATACCAAAATACTATTATAAATCTTTGTTATTCTTTTTTTTCATAACCAACTAGAAGAGGACAGTCAAAAACAATCAAATGTGAATACTTTAATATATAGGAAATCCAAAGCTAACTACAATCATCCCACTCATAAAAAGAGGACAGTCAAGCATTAAATTAAATAAACAAAAAGTAAAATAAAAATAAAGAGTGAAGTAAGCAAAGAGACCGACACTATTTTTTTAAATCCAGAAAGTAATAATCAAAGTGTCGTGTCCTTGTTCCTCTTTGGTTTTGTTGTTTGCCATGTTTCGATCATTTTCAGACTTGAATCAAATATATTTCCCATTTCAAGCAGTTCAGAAGGAAAAACGAGCAAACAAATGTTTGTCAAGACTCAAGAGGTAACATTTAGAGACTTGTCGGTGAATATCGGATACTCTGATAATTCGGATGAGACAATATACGATGGTTAAAGTAAAAGAAGACAGATTCATATATATATATATATATAAACCATATGGTAAAAATCTATACAAGGAAGATCCTCAACAAATCTGAATGTATCCTATGGTTTTTGTTGGTGTTCCTTTCTGTTTTAGCTTTTATTTCATGCACATAACAATCGAATATAATACAGATGAAGAAGAAACAAATTCCAAAAGCCGGAAAAAAAATCAAAAGAGAAAGAAGAAGAAGAAGAAACAGAAGAAAGAATTAATGGGTTTATAATTTTGTTTTGGTGAGGAGGCTGTAAAGAGAATTTACCAGACTATAGTAAAGTAAACCGATATGTAAATGATCAGCGTGAATGTCCATACAAATCATAAGGTGCCCAAAGAGTATCAAGTGGACAAGGCCGTCTCGAATCTAACCGGAACCATGGTTTACCACTACCGGACCAATGAAGCAAGCTAACCGGCCCGGGATGAAGATCTCTGCAGCTTCCTCTCACGTTATCTCCACCAAGTCCATGTTGGTTCCACCGATGCTCTATCGGCGCTACTTCTCCGGCAAATACCAACAGAAACGGCGGCAATGATCCAAGCTCGTATATCCTATCACTCTTCTGAATCTCCATCCATTTCTCTATCACCTCCGTGTATCCCACGCGCCTCCATCTCTCCAGATCCATCACCATCACTCCGGTGTTGAAGTAGCACGGCTTTCTCCCTCTGAATGCTCCGGAGAACCTCTCGTCGGACCAGAAAGCCGACGTGAAGTACTTTGTGAAGTTTGCGTGACAGTATTCAGGAGCTCCGATCGTTTTCGAACCCAGTCTCGTCCTCCATAGCTTTGCGATATCATCGACGACGATTAGATCGGAATCTAGATAAATCACGCGCCGCACGCAAGGCTCCAATAGACCAGCTAAGTAATTTCTAGCGTAATTCAACGGCTGCTCTAGCGCTTGTCTCACGGAGGTTGAGATCAGAGTCCGTACAATCTCCGGATCGAAGTAGTAAACCTTGAATTTCAATTCGGGAAAGCTCGAACGAACCAAAATTTCTAGATCAGTCTCGGAGACGAGGAAATGGAAGAAGACGTTCTCAGGACACGCCGAATGCTTCAGAATCGAATGGACGGCGGCGATTGAGCCACGTAGGTACTCGAAATCGAGAGTAATCGCGACGTGGACCAATGAAGGATTACAGACGCCGGAATCAATGTCGGCGGCGGCGCAATCGGCGGCATTGCGGAACACAGGTGCTTTTCTGAAGGAGAATTTATGCGGCGGTGAGTCAGAGGTCGGAAATCGGAGGTAAGCGTCGAGATGAGAGGATCTGATAGCTTCGGCAGGAGGGAACGATTGAAGAGAAGGAGAAAGGACGATGATAACCAAAGCGGCGGAGAAGAAACCGGAAAATCGCATGATCCAAAGCATCCTGAGACGACGAATCGAACCTCTCCGTTTTTTCTTCTTAGATTTGAAATCAAACCACCGATCGGCGGCGAAAGAGGCGATATATGACCGGAGAAAAGCTAAGGTTCCTTTGATGTCCGCCAGAATTTTAAAGGTGAATGCATATGAAGAAGAGGGAAAAAAATCCAAAATTGAAGTAAGAATCGGATAATTCTGGCTGAGGAGGAATCAAATATCAGAATAATAAAAAAAACTATTCGCCGTGGGATCGAAGCGACCTGAGAGAGGAGAAGAGGAATAATCCCAAATCGGAAGAAACAAAAAATGAAGGAGAAGAAGAAGAAGAAGAAGAAGAAGAAGAAAGGCGCAGGTTAGGAGGGGGCGGTGGTACGGTGCGCCACCGTCTGCTGTTTTACGCCCTCTCCTGTTATATGTGTTCTCTCTATTTTAGTAATATAGAAGATGATGATGATTGATAAGAAGAAGCTGAGAGAGAGAGAAATGGCGAAAGACTTATTCCTTCAATTTCTCCTTAGCCAACAAACAGATTGTTTATTCTTCTTATTTCTTTGCCTAATCATAGTTCTTAAAAATGTTCTCTATAGCCTAATGGATTATATATATATATATACAGTACTTGTAATCGAAATATATATGGAAAATACCTTTTTGTGTTCTATTTTTGTCAAAAATATCTTTTTGTGTTTATTATACAAGTACTATCTCAGGATCAAATATAATCTGTTCATCTATAATACTATAATCTTGATAATCAAATTTTGATTATTTTAACATAATGTCAAATCATATTCATTAAATTCTAATAATCTATAAATTATAATATCATAATGTTTACATTTATTAAATTAATGACTACATTTTATTAATTTAAATTTAATAATAAAATTTGCTAGTAACTCAAATTTCATAATACTAAATTCTAATTATTTTCAAAATCAAGTATTATTTAAAATTTATAGTTAAAATTTAATAATCACTAAATTATTTCAAATTTAGTAATTATTATTATAATATATAATAATTATTATTAGTATAAATATATAATCTCAAACTACATTAAACTTTTCAAATTTAAATACACAATTTTGAATATATAGAAAATAGAATAAATTTTAGCTAAAATAAATAATTACTTACTTTTTATCAGCAATATTTATATTTATTGTACAAGTATAAAATCGGATGGTGATGACAACGACGATACTAGCATATATATAAATTGAATACTATTAAATACAAATTTTGATTCCTATATTTCTATGCTCAAGCCTTAAATCTATATCAAAACCAAAACTATTTTATTTTAAAAGAAATAGATCCGTATGGATTAAAAGCGAACCAAAATCCTAATCAAACATCCATCGGTTGAATTATATACTCCTATGCGCAATTTGTATACCTGAGTATTATACATGTTGACAAAAAAGTAGTATACATAAATATAAGTTCAAGTGTCATAAACATTATGTAAACTAAGCCAAATTAAAGACAAACAAAGGCTAAAATATCATGAGTTTATTGAAAAAGTTGTGATTTAAAAAAAAAAAAAAAAAGATCGTCATGACACTTAAGACTCTGTTTGTTAGTAGTTTAATACTGTTCGGCGGTTCATCTGTCATTTCGACACCAAAACCATCGCATACCTTTGACCAAAAACCCGGATAACCCGGTCTAGTCCAACGGACCACAAGTAAGTGGTGATGGGTTTGAGTATTACTTCTGAACTCCGATGTGCATTACTGCATTGTTTACTTATACTAAACCAAAATTATTTAATAATTCATGACGTAGAGACAAAGTGCAGTCACTAATTACTTCCCGGCTAGATACATTCGATATAAATTAATGATATCTCTAATTCAAAAGGGGCAAGTAATTGTTAGTTAAAGATTTAACACACAACCAACGTTTATAATAATTGATTCGGTACCAAGATAACTTAATTACATTGATATCTCGAGCATTAAAAACTATCTGTATATTTGTTTATTAATGCGATAAAGTGGCGATTTCCCGATCAAGTGAACCCCATGATTCATGAATCATGAGTGAGTGGTAGATAATAGGAGCATTACTTTCTTGTGAACTCTGAACTGCATTTCTCCTTCTTATGTTTAGATTTTTCAGCGTTGGAAAATCTCAAAATTTTATTTCAGATTTGGATATTTAACCAGAAAACATGGGAAAATAAACAAGTTGGATAATTATATCTGTCAGCTCAAAATTCCCCTTCGCTTATTTTCGGAAATTTCTCTTAAATTATTATGTAGTTTGCATAGTTATGTTAGCTAGTCATTGGTATACGAGGAGATTATGCGTGCGTAATAACATCACTGCGAAAATGTATTATTTATCATTGATTAATTATCAGACTGTAACTAACATGGAGAAACATCGTCGGTAATACTATTCAAACCCAAAGACAATTATGTTTAGAACAATTAGGTAGTACTAGCCTGTTTCACGCCTCGTGTTCTTTCTTCGTATTTTAAGTTTAAACAAAAAAACTAAACGATGTTATAGATAGTTGAAAATATAATGAATATCCCAATTTTACAGTTGAAATGTCCAGTGTTTTAAATATATATATAAATATAAACATGGTGCTAAAATACAACTATATATGTAATATGTTCATAGCGAGGGACTAAGACGTACGACTCATTACACAATCTTTCACTTTGATAATAGATGGTTTATATGTCATTGTATAACTGTAGAATATTTGAATTTATTTAAAAAATAAATCGGACAGTTCAGTTCAAGTTTAGAAATACTCGTGGTACAAGATTATAGAATCAATAGTTAAATGTGGCAAATTATGTAACTTGTTTCTATAATTCTCTCATGGACCAACCACGAAACTCCATGTGCCACAATAACATTCAAGTATCCCATTCATGCTGAGCTAATGGGACTTTAATGTTATTTGGTCAACTCCCTGTTTAACTCCCACAAAACCCTCTGATTTATTATATAACCAAAGGTACACATATGCATACATGTAATATAATAAAGAAAAAAAAACAATATAAACAAATCAGTAAGATCCCTTCTTTTTATCATGTCGTTATTTAATTTTCATGTAGGTATATATATCTTTATTGAGTAAAAAATGGTATTAATCTACGTCCATATGTACAAATTTAACAGGAAAGTATCTCATAGAGGAAGTTAAAGTGCTAATTATATTTAAAAAAAAACGTAATAGTAATATAGTTCTAGTTTTGTTGAACTTTGGATCTACGGAATCGTTAAGACGCGTAATAAAGTCCAATATTTATTTGTATACGAAATCTCAATGTGGCCACTAGCCAACACTTGGTAACAACGATGTCTAATTTACTTATACTTTGTATCCTAGGAGCCACGTGGAAACTCGTTATTTCGTTATGTTAATTGCTTGCGCCATGAGTAATTACCCTAGCTATTCAAAGTTTAGGAGTTAGCAAGTACTCTGCATTTTATTTTCTACCAGGAAAGTTATACGCCACTATATTGAATTAGAACTTGTAACTACTGTGTAAATGATCATAGCAACTAACATTATAGCTTATTTGAAAATTTCAGTACTTAAATGTGACTAGTGAAACATTTTTAAAAATCTAATTTTAGGCTTTCGTTTTTTCACGACTCCTGCATTTTCAAACCTAGTCTATTTGATATCCGGCAAAAAGAAAAATATTATGAAACAGCTATTTTAACTCTTTTAGGCCCATTAAAAACTCGAAACTTCTTAAGCCCAATTATCCTTTAATATAGCCTATTATTGAGGATATCAGACAAAAGATTAGCCTAAATTTGGTAATATGTAAGGTACCTCACATCGTCTTAAAAATTTCCTGTTTATCGGTCACCGTTGAGTCATGAGTGTTGAGTATTGACTATTGATGAAGAGTAGCAAATAGTTACGTTTTCAAATATGATTGGATAATATATATATATATATATATTTGTATATCGGATAAAACTCCGAACTACAATATGTTTCATTGGAAATGTATAGGTTCACTAGTTCACATGATTAGGCATTTAGGTACTTTTTTAGTTAGTTGAAAAAAACACAAAACGTGCTCGCTGACTAATGACATTTAGATTCATAAGTTATCCACTTGAAAATAACACATGCCCAACCAAAACCCTCCCTCTTATTAGTGTATATATGGAAATGATGTAATTGTCTTTACTTGTAACCTAGTCTCTTGTTAATTTTATTGAAACATTCAGCCTTACACCTCTCACAGAGAAGGTTTTCCTACGATTGGAAAGACCGAATCCAAATAAAACCGGTAAACACTTTCACTGAACTAAAAGGTCAACAGAATTTCCATAATTAAGTCAACAAAATTAGATTGATTATATTAGATTTGATATAAAGAATTTTACATATAGGACATGATTGGTACAACGGACTACACAACCATAAATAACTACGATATAAATGCAAATATTTTATATTTCAGAACCATAGATTCACCAAAACTCCATAAATAATGAAAAACAATTTAATAAACATTACTGTCTGGACCCACAATTATCTATCTCTCTGCTTTCTAAATATTAATTTTCTTTATTTTTTTTTGGTAAATTTGATACAGATCAAAATCACAACTTTGCCTATCAGAAATCTCAAAGAGTACTTAAAAAAACGTTAACAATTTAGATGCATAATTACTTGGAAGTTTTTATTAAAAAGAAAAAGGATATTAATAGTTTTGTTTTTGATTACCTAACAAGAAACAACAGAAGTGACAGAGACAACTGCTGGTTCGGAAAGAAGCTTATTATTATTAGATGTTTCGCGACGCACGAGATTCCCCTGCGCTTGCGCCATTATGATCGACTTGTAAATCTCCACAAGCATTTTCTCATCATACTCTTTCATTGGACCCGACCCGGATCCGGATCCACCATATCCAGAAGATCCGACAGCACGTGAGTTAGCCAACCGCATCATCATCTTAACATAAGAATCTCGTAGCCAAACCAAAAACTTCTTGGGCGACGCCGTTTTAAGGATTCTCAATTTCGGCACAATCTTGATCCTCCAAAACCGTTTCTTGCGAGTCGGATCCATTTTGACCCGTTTTCCTTTCCTACGACTTGAATTCGTTTCTGATGCTGTCAATGAGCCATCAAGCTTCTCGTATCCTCTCCACCTTCGCCAGATCCTTTTAGGCGTTATCTCCATCACCACCTCTCTTTATTGTATATGAGTTTCTTTAGAGAGAAAGACGAATGAGAGGATTTGAAAAGAAAGAGATAGAGAAAGAGATTTGTTGGGATTTATAATAATAAGTGCATCCACATTCATTACAAATATAAATGATTGTATAAACTATAAACTATTAAATAGTAATATTTTTTTGATAATTTAATTAATCAATTAATTATGTATTTCTTGGACCAATCAATAAAGTACATCTGTAAACATAAGTGTTTTACTAGTGTTTTAAGTGTCTTCTCATAGACCCATCTCTCTTCATCTGTTTCAAATTAAATTTTTTTTTTTTTTTTTTTTTTTTTTTTTTAAATCTCCAAATGTGGATGGTTTAAACAACTAAGAAGACCTAAATAGTTAAAAAAAAGGACCTAAATAGTTAAATCGACAATGTAGGCAGCAACATACACGTGATTAGTTACACGCATCTATTTGTATTAATAATATTCGGTATGAAATCGATTATCATTTTTTTCTTTTTCTTTCTTTTCAAAGATAACGATTGTAGTTAGTATTAATAACAATGATCTTTGTCCCCTCTCATTACAAACATCCGCTTCAATTATTTGTTTTTTTTAGTCTTTAAATAATAATTTCGTTTCATAAAAGGAAATATGACAAGATTGAAATGATAGTTACAATGAAAGAAAACATCTTCATCTCCGGTAATTACTGTTTTATTCTCCCTCTTTAACTTTTTGAAATATTAATGAATATTTCATTTATTTTGGGTGAACACCATATCGTTGAAAAACTTAAAATACTACCATTAAGTAACGGAGAAATTGGTGCCAGCAAATAAAATATAACGGAGAAATTACTTTATTATATCTAAAAAAAATGGTCTGAATAATGAAACGTAGTTATCCTTTTTTTTTTCAATTTTCATGCTTTTTCAGTTACTTATCTGTGATTCTTGTCATTATGTTATGTTAATTGAATTCTCAGCATTTAACGAAAATTACGTTAATTAATAACCGCGGTGGCTTTTAGTGCAAATCGATCGCTATTGTAATAATGGCGATGTGTGACCGCACTCTCATGGGCCATGGCCCATGTGACAAGCCTCCACTAAATCCAGACTGTTGGATCTCTCTACTCATCGCAAGTTTGTTTGAAAGATGGAGGTTGAGAGAGACAAGGGCTTGACAAAAAAAAAAAAAAAGAGAGAAACACGCGTGCCTTATAATATGTAATGTTTAGTATTCTTCTGCTGTGCATAAGATTTTCCGAATATTATGTTTTGAAATGACTATACTTTAAGTAAGAGCATCTCAATCAAATTTACTATACTTAAAGTAAGAGCATCTCAATCAAATAAATTGTAGCATGTTTTAGGTGAGGCTACATCCACTTCATGTGTACGTTAGTACATTATTAATATCGTTTAATAAACGAACCTACGGGAAAACAATACATATTTTGAACGTCTAGAGTGAAAGTTAAAAGAATAGAACAATTCAAAGATTTTGGTCCTTTTAATCGAATTTTAAAACTTCACGAATCCATATGTTTGACGATAATCATGATTTATTATCGTTAATTTTAATTAATCTACCCTTTTTTTTTGTGTTTGGTCTCCGTAAATAAACCATCAACCATCAAAAAAGAAAAGCGCCTCATGGATCGGAGAGCCTCTCACCGTTTTTAAAAAGTTGCCTCTTAATAATCTGACAACCCAAAATCAAGAATCATCCGATTTCATAACCTTATGGACGGGTTCGGGTCGAATCAGAGAACACATGCCATCGACCAATGGATGGAAATCGTTAACGGCGTTGGTGGAGCAACCCATATCTACTCGACTCGACCCGGCTTGCCGGATTTTCAACAGACTATTCCGCCTCCTCCAGGAACAGTAAAGGTGGTGCGTACGACTGATCCATGGAGTTTTATGGACGCCGAATTAAAGAGGAAGAAAAGAATCGTGACGTACAAGGCTTACTCTATGGAAGGCAAAGTTAAATCCACGCTCAAGAAAGGTTTTCGTTGGATCAAGAACACATGTTCTCAGATTCTACACGGCTAATTAACTTCTTCTTTTTTCCGGCGAGACTTGCCTTGGGCTGTTGCTGATAATAATCTCCGGCCACTATTTTTTTTTTTGTTTTTCCTCCGATGTCAAAGGTAAAGAGATTTATTTATTTATATAGTGATTGTTTTGATTTTGATCTTGAAAACAAGACGAACGTCGTTGTATAAGGTCATATAAGGTCAAACACGGTCCAGGTTTGTGACCCAAAACATTACTCTTTTGATATCTTATTGAAAGCCCAACTTCTAATATTTAAATTGGTCTGGCCCATTATGTGAGTAAGGAATATATAGAAATCAAATCAGTATCGGTAACTGAGATTTAACAAGAAACGAAACACCTTCTACGCACGATCATAGCATAGCACGTGACGCCACGTCTTCTCCTTATTCGATCTACCCAATATTGCCCAATGGTCTGCTACAAAAATATTTTAATTTTTGTCGTCGTTAATCTTTTAGCTGATATGCACACAGCTAAAACATGTCGTGATGTTAATGCATTTAAAACAAGAGGCCCATATAAGTGTCATTACTAATTTGTGTAGTTTCGGATGAACAAAATTCAAATATGCAATAAATTTGAAATTGTACTGATCAGATATTAATACACGGACATGGTTTCTTGCTCATTTTATTTATGGAATTCAGATATTCTGTTTGAAAATTCAAATCAAAAATTTCTAAGGAAAAAAAAACCGTAGCAAAATTAAATTGAAAAGTGAGTTATTACTCATATCAGATAAAAGGGGAAAAGTTTTAAGCCTACTTCAGTTGATTTTTTTTTTATTGAATGTCACTAGAATATTGATTATTTTGGAAAAAAGGGTTTCTTTCTGAAAACAATAATGCAAGGGTAATAACGGAAATGAAAGAAGTAGCGTCGTAAGTTCGTAATGGGCAAGCTAGTAAAATGGCATTGTAAATTCCAAAAACAGATTCTTATTATTTATTCTATTGGACGAGCCTGCAGAATCCTAAGCATTACCTAAAATTATAAAAATTCATAGATATTATAAAATATTAATTTATAAGGTGAGATGTATAAATGTTTTATAATATATAATATTATATGTGATGGAATAAGATGAGACATGTATATTGAGAAGAAAAGTAAAGCTCATTTTAATATAACATCACTCCTAAGGAATTCAGTAGAAAATAAATATTGAACTATGTAGATATTGTAATTGGATAATTATCTATGTTTTAACGATAAAAGAATAATTAATCACGTCTCATATTCGTACTTAATAATTATATAGCAATAGATTTCAACTTTACTAATGCAGAAGAAGATAGTGAGATGATTAAACAATTTTCAATCAAGTATACAGTAATTTACTTTTCTCTACAGAAAATAGAATAAGAATATTTAAAGAATAGATAAAAAAGGTATTGAAAATCGCAAATAATAAAAACCGTCAATAAATAAATAGAGAGAATAAAAAAAGGAAGGTTGAATACATACACATACACATACACATACACATACACATACACATACACATACACATACACTGCTATAACTCTGGTCCTCGCGCTCTCTGCCCAAAACATTTTCTTGAGAAAGAAGCCACTATTACTATTACTATCATTATCAGTATCACACTCTTCTTCTCTCTAACTCTATTATGGATCTTATTGACAGTTTTAGCCATGGCGATTCTGAAACGCCGCGTTTCAGCGATGACTTTGGCTCTGCTTGTTCCACGCCTTTCGTTAGCGCTCCGTCTAGTCCTGGTCGTGCTCCTCCTCCTCCGGGTTATTTCTTCAGTGCTCCGTCGAGTCCGATGCATTTCTTCTTTTGCTCTTCTACTTCTTCTTCTTCTTCATCGGAGAATACTAGAAAGCTTGACTCATCGTCCTGCGGTGACTTTGAGTTTGATTTCTCGTCTCGGTTGTCTTCGAGCAGTGGTCCTTTAGGTGTCGTTTCAATGACCTCAGCGGAAGAGCTATTCTCTAACGGTCAGATCAAACCGATGAAGCTTTCATCACATCTTCAGAGACCTCAGATCTTAGCTCCGCTTCTAGATCTGGAGAATGAAGATCAAGACGACGACGAAGAGGTAATATCAAACGGTGAGGTTAAGCGTGGGAGAGATCTGAAATTAAGGAGCAGATCTGTTCATCGCAAAGCTAGATCTCTCTCTCCGCTTAGAAACGCAACGTATCAATGGAACGAAGGAGAAGAAGAAGAAGAAGAAGAAGAGAGAGTAGCTGGAGAGAGAGAGGTGAAGGAATGTATACGGAAGCTACAAGAAGACTACGAAGATGATACAAAGAGCAACGAAACGACGCCTTCTTATTCTGCTTCATCTTCACGATCATCGTCTTACGGTAGAAACTCTAAGAAATGGATATTTCTTAAGGATCTGCTACATAGAAGCAAAAGCGAAGGAAGAGGTAGTAATGTTAAAGAGAAGTTCTGGTCCAACATTTCATTCTCTCCCAAACTCAAATCTTCTCAACCTCTTACTCTCGCCAATGAAGATAAACCCATTCCAGCATCAATTGACGCTGCCATTGATTCAAAGAAGCCTAAACAGAAACAACCGCCGCTGAAAAAATCTCCGACCAACGGAATAGCTAAACGGCGAGGGTTGCAGCCGTCAGCTCACGAGCTACATTACACAACGAACAGAGCTCAAGCAGAGGAGATGAAGAAAAGGACGTATTTGCCCTATAGGCATGGACTCTTTGGTTGTTTAGGGTTTAGTTCTAAAGGCTATAGTGCCTTTAACGGTTTTGCTCGCAGCTTAAACCCAGTTTCTTCCGGTTAAGTGGTCATAGTTTAAGCAAATGTTTTAATGTATAGATATTATATTATGAATTCCCTAAGTTAGAAATATTTTTATATCATTTCATCTCAGTTTTTAGATTTGATGACACTGTGATTCTCTTCTACTGCTGGGGAATGATTTCAGAATATAAAATTACAGTAATGCTTTTGTTGGAAGAGAATGCAATTATTTTGGTAAGTACTCTGTGAAATCTACAGACATGGAAAAAAAAAACTGTAAAAGCTTACGATATTCAATTTGAATCGAACGTCCCAAGTTCTTGCTACATTTTCTATCGGGATATATCGAAATGTGAAGCAAATCTCCTTCCTACCTGGAGAAATTCTGATTGTTACAGATGAGTTCAATTTGGAAGAAAACTAATTACGAGTTACAACTTACAACTATGAACTTACTACTGTCACTGGCCCACTGCTGCGGCAAAATTTGTCTTTGAAAATAAAACATAATTTATTATTGACGTGCACGACTTAAACATTAGCTGTCTTATCTTTCTGAAATACACGATTTAACCCACACGAAGTTGTCTCCATTTGGGCCCAAATTTATAAGTTCTGATTATTTTGTGAAATTAGAAAACTAAATAAAAGGCCACGTGACTTGTCGTAAGAACAGAGGAGGTCCATACTAACATGACCCATTCCTCTGAAAAAAGTGAAAATCTCTCTCTTTTTTTTTGTCTTCTTTCTTCTCCATCAATAAGAGTACTAATTTCGGACAGATTACATTAAAGACGGTCATGTCATGGGACTTGTTTTTATTTGTTTCGTAACTCACATGATCATATCATCATCATACAAATATAATTTATATGATAGTAACACTATAACCATTCATAGGAACGGTCTAAAATTATCACTAACTTTATAAGCTAAGCCAAAAAAAAGTATGGCCGTATAAGAAAAATATATTTTTTTAACTTAAATTTACACCGGCCTTATGAATGATTGTAGCATATAAAAAAAATTAAATGTATAAAATTTAAGCAAAGAAGAGGATATTTGCATTAATAGAAGAAAATATTAGGGACAAAACTACAAGTTGCAAAAGTGACATGGGGTGAGTCACTTCAATCAGTCGTAAACATCTCTCGTGTATATATGACTGTACACGTCATCACTTAGCTGTGCTGATCTGATCTGATCTGATCTGTCTCACTGTTTATGTAAGCGAACTTTCTATCTCCGATAACCAATGTAAGCTGCAATTTCTATAATAAAATCAATACATTTATTTTCTTAGACCATGACATATAAAAATTTAAGTAAAAAAATTTGGTCTTTCGAGAGTATTTTAAGTATATAAAAAAATCTGGGTGGTGAAGTGACAAACTCTTAAATTCTTAAGTTGTAATTCATCTGAAACAGAAAATATTCTTTACCGGTATTAACGGGCTTAAAACATTAATAAGTTGCATAAATGGGCCTGACAAGGATAGCCCCAAACTGTCTCTTTCAACTGTTAACGGACTTGAAAATACTTTATGCCACCTCTAAAACGAAGTAGTTTCGTAACTTTCCCCTTCTTTTAAATGTCATCAAACTAACCCCTAATTCAATTGATTATCAAGAGGACTGCAAGACTCAAAAGAACATCCTCAGCTAAAGCTTTAGTCCCTTTCTCGAGCCATTGGATGATTCTCCAGATGCATTACAGTTTGGAGCAGAGTTTCTAAGTCTTTTCCAAGAATGCTTCGCATATTCAGTTGCTTCTCCAAATCATTGTAACAGCTAACGATTCTCAGACCCACTTGATCTTTAGAAGCTTCTTGTACAATCTCAGCCGTCCACTGAGCAGTTGCATCTTTTAGCCTTAGAAGTAAAAAAATTAAGAAGAAATTTAGTAACAATAGAATCCAACAAAGAACTTGGAACAGCTTAAGGGATGTTGAATCAAGAACAAAAGAAGACTGTTTTTTATTCAGTGTTACTTACTCTTCTAGTATAGAATCTGCTTCATTCAGATTTTTCACTCGAAACAAAACGTCAACAGTGTCCTCATTGACCCTAGCAAGTCCTTCAAGAGGCGCAATGGACAAGCACATTGAGTGTATCTTTGAATCAGCTGTTTCCGAGTTTAGATTACCAATTCTTATAACGACAACTGTAGAGGGGTGATTTGATGGTGTATTGGAAGTAGAAGAACCCTTGGAGCTAGCTTCTATTTTTTCCTCGAAACTGGGAGTGATTATAATTTGAGCCTCGGATACGTGATCTTGAATTGTAGAAGACGACTTGCATGACTTGGAGAATGAGACACTTGAATTCGTAACATTTTTTGCTGGCGAAGACTCATTTGCTTCCGTCTTCTTCTTGCCATTAGTTTTGGACTAGGCGAAATTAAGAGCAGTCAATCTTTTTGAATCAAACATTGCTGCTTAAAGAAAATATCTTCCAGCTGAAAACAAAATAATTGGCCCTAACAAAGTTGAAATAAAAGTATATATACCCAAGAAAGTTCTGGTTTTTCAGTCAACAGCTTTGGCTTGGAAATTGAATCAGAAGCTTGTTCATCCTTTTTCTTCTTCTTCTTCTTCTTCTTCTTCTTGCCTTTAGTTTTCTGGTTCAATGAAGAAAAATTAATCTTTTTGGTCAAAATCATTGCTGATCGACCATTCTAAGAATAAAGTGAATAAAATTTTACTTAACAAACTAGAAACACATAAGGAGTTCTCCAATGAAGACTATAAGCGTACCTGAGAAAGCTCTGGCTCTGGTTTCCCAGTTAAAAGCTTCAAAACCATATTCCGATTCCCATCTTTTTCTACAGAACCCAACTCTGTGAAAGGATCATCTTGAATATTACTAAAAAACACAGGTGCCTGAATTTTCACTCCTAAAAGTTCACAGATAAGAATCATAATAGTACAAATTCATAATCAATCTAAAGTTTCATAGTTAACAAGCTTACCTACATCAGATTCCGAATTGAACCACTGTGGAGAAGAATGAAATGCGCCGTACAAGAATATGATTCCTACTCTGTTTCCAGATAATCGCAAGCTATTCAGAATCCGCTAACATATAATATATAAATTTCAAAAAGAAGAAACTCCATTGTGTCTCTAAGCTTAAAATGTCTAAAATAAAACCCTAACGAAACAATGTCAATTAACCAAAACACTGAGCAGAGTGAGCAAATACAAAATCAAAACTCACCTATTCTGTGAAACACGCTTCGAAATCGCTGCAATTTCACCTGGGAAAAGACGGATTAATCATTTTGAAAAGTTTCATTTCCAAAATATCTCCAAGGTGCAAGATTTTATAAAAAGTAATGAATAACGTACAGTTTCGGATTAAGTAGGAGCAATGTCTTCCATGGAACAAAGGTTTAAGAGAAGCTCCTACTCTCGCCGCTAACATCGTCGTCGTCCCGCCGGGAAGAAAGAAGGAAAGAAAGAAAGAAAGAGAGAATGCTAGTCTTACGCCATTGCAACATTTCTTAATGGGCCTTGTTAGTTGGGCCTATTATAAATATTTTATGTGTACCGGTATGTCACATATGCGAGAAGTAAGGTTGGTTTAGGTCATTTTAGAGGTAATTGGTAGGAATTTGCTGTATGTATGCCAATTTCTTATTTATTTTTATTTTTTTTGTTAACGGGCATAAAGACAGCAATCAATTCCTTAATTATAAAGATATGTTTGGTTATGTTTCTTGAGACAATAATACGTTCGAGTATTATACTACGTACAAGAATTTTTCGTTTTTAGTACTCTTAAGAAAATAGTTTTGTATATTATTAAATAAGTTTGTGGTTTCTTTCACTGATCCACTTCCACCAGATTACTTAACCATCATAAATGATAAATGTATTGATGGCTGGGGGGAATATTTGTTAGAATATTCTAACTCTAACAAACACGACATTGGAGATGATGGTGTATTAAGTAAATTTTAAATAAATATAATTAATCTTGGATTTAGACATACAAAAATTTAGAAGAGGAATTTTTTCGAAGTCATCACTGCCGTATTTTAACTGTGCCTCGTTGAGCTATGTATTTAGTATTTACTGCATTTACATATAATTTTGTATTATAGTTAATTATTTTTTCTTCTATTTATTTGCGGCACATGTAAAGCGTTCGAGCTCGCGTTTAGTTCCTAGAAATATAATGGTCCATCCCATAATTTTTAAAAAAGGTTTCATTCTATATAAATATGGTTTCAAGTATAATATGACCATCGGGTGAAAAGGGGAAATAAAAAGAGACAAAAGTGTATGGCCCTCACGTGAGGCATTACACTAAATAGACCAAATCGTATTTATAAAGATAGCGACCCTCTTCAATCTGTTTTGTGTATTTGGTACTATGTATATGGAAAAGTATTTTTTTTTTTTAATTGAACGAGTTTTACTTCAGAACTGCTGATTCACGAATTAATCATCGGATGATCTGAACTTGAACTCGAATCGAGAACAGCTTTTTGTAATCATTGATTTCTTATAATAACTGTTAATATATACGAGTGTGCCGTACTTGTAGATATAACTCGAGCCGAGAAGTAGCAAGAAATGAATTGTGGTGTTCTAAACATAAATCATCCATAAGGACAAGTTGACAATAAGTTTTTAATATATATATATATATAGGGATGTAAATTAGTATATTTCGAGTGAAAATAATAAATATGGTAGTCAATTTGTTTTCCGTTTTCTAGTTGGATTTGAATTATTAAGGCATGTGGTCCACTATCTCAACATCTTTTCAGAGTTCAACCATTTACCCAATATCAAAATACCCATGCAATAATCTAAGTATATATAAGGCTTGGATTCAACATACAACATACATATTACTATCTTAGTTGTTAATCGATGGTCTAATTTCTAGTGGACCATACTTCGTGTACAACAAATCGGACACTCATGTATTTAGCGTTTGATTTGAAATTGTATATACACATATCTACAATTAAAACAATGATGATATATAGTATAGCAACAAATCATGACGCCACGCCTCTATACCAACAACAACGTTTGCAAATGAAAAATGAATAGACGTAATTCGTTATAGCTGGAAACAAGTGTGATAGACCCTGTCGTATACATATATATATATGTAACTAGGGGAATATCGACTTTGTTTTGCTTTTATTTTTGCACAGCCAAGAGTCGTAATTACACATGAAAAGACCAACACATTTAGAACAAAAAAAAACGAACGTTAGGATTCACAAACCGACCAGATCCTGCCACGTGGGACCTTCGCATAAACCTGACCCATGGAGGGGGAATGTACGGTGCCAAATCATTCAAGACAAAAGCCAAGAAATCATCTTGTTTTCCTCAGCAAGATCCAACGGTTCTCTAAAGTCGTTGGATAACTTGGGTTTCCTTAGTCTGATTTCAGATTCCATTTCTTCTCCCTCTAACAGCCACGACAACACCGAATCAGGACCCTCTTTCTCATCCCAAAGGGTATTTTGACCTTCTCTCCAAATTAAGTCACAGTCAACGAAATCATCAGCCATCGATTCGATATTTTCGTGCCTAGCGAAGATTCCTCCGTATGGCTCAGAGTCTTCTACGATATTCGAGGACACGTGGACAGCACAAGGCTCGTCCAATAGAAAACAAGAATTGAAGATGTCATAGTCATAGAGACACAAAACTCCATCGTCGCCATTAATGCTTGGGTTACAACCATCGCCTCCATAGCCACATGGTCCTAAACAAGGTTCCTTGGCTCTACTGAAGCTACTACTTGACAACACCATTGATGGGTCATCTTTGCCTTCTTCTCCATTCTCTATTGCAGTAGTCGGCAAAACCGTGTCGTTCTTGTTTGCCTTTAGAAGGGCTTTTTGGTTTTTAAGGTTTTGGAAAAATTTAGGTTTCATGGCGGATCTGCTGGTTCTTCCATGTCTACGCTTCGGAGGCTGTGGAGCATTTTCGACGACATTCATCACCGTTTGACTCCTAAATAAATTGTGAAACTTACGGCTGAGATGAGAATTCCAATAGTTTTTAATTTCGTTGTCTGTTCTTCCCGGTAGATTGCTCGCAATTACTGACCACCTGCATTTTAGAGTTAACATTATTCTAAACAACTTTGTATGTTTTCAAGCATACAACCTTACATCACTAATCATTTATTCAAATTAGGATAATAATTTGGACTGAACTAAATGTAATTATTAGTGTTTAAAACTCTTTTTATTTCAAGTCTCAACAAATAGACAGGTAATTCTGACAACGTAAGGTAAAATAATCTCACGATGTAACTGCGCAACTGTTTTAATTTAATTTGATTAATGGTTTGGATCAGGTGATTGTATATTTACTATTGAAAATATAAATGACGCCATAAAGAAATAAAACAACTTTTGCTCCTAATTAAAAAAGTGTACCTATTTCCCAGAGTGGAATGCAACTTGACAATGAGTTCCTCTTCGTCAGGCGTTATGTTTCCTCTCTTAAGGTCTGATCTCAAGTAGTTTATCCATCTCAATCTACAGCTCTTTCCACATCTCTTTAGCCCTTATAAAAATAATTCATTCAAAATAACAACCACGTCAGATCTAAGCATCAGAAAGTCAGAGATTACTTGTCTTTTTCCAAATATATCTGTTTTGAAACATTTAAACATTTTCTTTGTGAGGTTGCAATCCATATTTCAATATTTAATATCTGAGAAATAAGAAACAATTAGGTTTGGATAAGTGAACAGAATCGCATGTACTTAGAAGTTAGAATATACGGTTCTTAATGTTGACATGAAAATGATTTTTACAAAACAACTAAAGCGTTCTCAAAACGTTTTTTTTCTTTCAAAAATTATGTATAGTTAATTTATGCATTATTTTTGTAGAAACTAGAACGGATACACTAAGTCACTGATATATTATTCACGGCCAACCACTTGAGGTTTATTAATTGCTTTCATTGTCAGTTCATTAATAAATCGCAAATATAAACAAAACAGACATTATATGTTAGCACAATACAAAACGTTAATTAATACATCTCAAACTTGTTTTAATTTTATGGATATTCCCCGTTCACACACCTCGTCGCTCCTGCAATCAACATTATAGCAAATAAAAATTATTCTCTACAATCCCTTATACATCCAAATATTTGTTTTACTATGGTTTTATATATTATAACACCGAGAGAAACCAAACTTTTCACCGATATTTTAAATTATATCATCTTTAGGTATAGCGCGATACAACACCGACCGATCAGTTAAACTAATATCCTCCTTGAGAAAGTGGATTCTCTTATAAGATGCATGCGACCAAAAGAGAGAGACGGAGTAAAAAGACACTTATATTACCGGCATTTTTGGGAAGAGCACGCCAGGAGCCTTCGCCGTTGGACAGAATGTAGTCGGAGAGAATCTGGTCTTCCTCCGCCGTCCACCGCCCTTTCTTTATTCCCACCTTCTCACAGCACGGCGCTCTTCCCATTCTCTCCGGCGATAATTAAGTTTCACTGACTTCACTTGACCCTTAAAGTCAATCACTAGTGTCTGGAGAGAGAGAGAGGGATATTAAAGAGAAGTAACTAGAGTGACGATACCACAAAAAAAAAGTGATTGATTCGATGTTCAATATTTATAAGGGGGCATAATTAATAGTACTAGATGGGAGCTAGGGAGATGGCGACACGTATCAAGTGATGGATTGTGCCACGTTAATCTATGTTGAACCCGAAGTCGTGGCTCATCCTCGGTCGAGAGCTAATAACCACATCATGCTGGCTGTCTTTGTTCTTTTAGAGGGCTAACTGTTAGTGATTGCATTATAGAGGAAACAGATTAGTAAATGCATTATAGAGGAAACATGAATAAATGTCAAAGACGATTCATGTATATGCATACGTAGATGAGATAATAATCGTATAATTACGGTAAATTCACCGTATTTGTATTTGAATCTATTATAGGAAAAGAAAATGTACTCGGCTCAAGGTGCCCACCAATCGCTGTTCAAAACACGTGTACAAGGTAGCGTACATGGGTATCTACCAATATCTACAATTCTTTTCGCACTCCATCAATTTTACTATTTCAATTAGTCATCAAACGATAAAATCGTAAGCGTACTTTTTTCTCGATAATTCTTCTTTCTGTAACGGAAAATATATGTAAACACCATTTTTTGTTTCACGGACTATATATATACGTGTCAGTTTTCCTTTTCAGTGGACCGTAAATTTACGGTGAAAGGAAAAAAGAATGGTATAAATGAGTTGGTCCTACTTCTGTTTGATGTCTTGTTATTTGTACCATCCATGACCATATTTACTATTGTCTTCGAAAATGCGTAAATTCAAGAGACCTGACTTGACATGATTTTCCAAACTCAAAACCCGTCTCTCTGTTTCCTAAATGAAAATTAATAAGCAACAATATACTAATATACTGTATAAAAATATATAAACCACTATTTTCTTTCATAATGTTAAAACACCTCCAACATAAGGTTGAAGAATCGTATATACCCAATAAAAAATAAAAAAACAAAAAAGTATGAGAAAAGTTAAAGATACCTATCTCATTTAAGAAATTTTAGAAGAGATATCTATACATGTGTCATGTTAAAATTGGTCAAAATTAAATTTTATAATTTAAAATTTAAATAAATAATTCATTTATTTTAAACTAATTAAAATCATTATTGTTCAGATACACTTAACGTATCTCAACGCTGAAAATACTCTTAAAACCAACGTCAAACTAATATATGACCAAGATGTCAGGTTATATATTTAGAGCATCTTCAATAAAATTTCAGAGCTTCTAAGATACATAGGAACAATATTTTTTTTTTGTTATAAATTAATTGTATTATTAAAAATTAAATAGAAAAATAAAACTAACCAATAAATAAAAGATAGGTAGACATATTATCTTAAAATGAAGTTATGCACTTTGCATATATTGAAAATGTATCTCTCCTCTTTACTCTGTTTATACTCTTCTAATTTTTTTAATTGTTAGAAACCTGATTATAATATTCTGATAGAGGTGCTCATATATATATATAAGATATGGTTTTAAAATTTTAATTTAGAGAAATATTAGTTTAGGTTTAGCCTTTCCAGATCGGTTTTGATTGAATAATTTGGTTGAAGATTAAAGAAATCTTGATTTTATTTTGGCCGAGGAAACTAGGTTTTTGCTTTAGGCCTAAAAAGTTTACTATTTCGGTTTGACCTTCACATTTAGGTGATGGGCCTTTCTTTAGAAGCAATATAGTTAAAACGTCGTCGTACCATAAAAGTCGACGTTAAGAAGAACAGTCAGCGATTTTACGAGGTTTAGTCCACGTGGCTGAAATATATTGGTTAAGCTAGTCAGAGGCTAAATCTGATTGGTTAAGCATTGGAATGTAGACGTAAACCGGTGGTGGGATTCTAAAATCGTTAAGGAATCGCAATTTGCGCGAAGGAGAGAAAAAGGAAATAGAGAGATTCGAGTTTTTGTTTCCAAATAAAAAATCAGCGAAGAAGATCTTCGTTCGAATCTAAGTGATTGGGAGAGAGATCTGATTCTCTCCTTATTTCCGTTTCCATGGCGATTCGGTGGTCGGAGCTGTGCTTCGTATTACTCGCACTTTCTTACGCCATCTGCGTCCTTGCTGGGTAAGCACATCTTTCGTTACCTCAGATAAGTCTTAGTGTATAGAATGTGTGGATTGCGAAATGCTTGATGAAATCAATTGTGTGAATTCAGGAAGAGCTACTACGATGTGTTGCAAGTGCCGAAAGGTGCATCTGACGAACAGATCAAGAGAGCTTATCGGAAACTCGCTTTGAAGTATCATCCTGATAAGAATCAAGGAAATGAGGAAGCGACTCGCAAATTCGCTGAGATCAACAATGGTCATTTCATGTTGCAACTTATGATGATTCTGCTCTCTTGGTAAACACGATTTCGTTTTGACGTATTGGTGTTTTTTTGTGATGATGTAACAGCTTATGAAGTGTTATCTGATGGGGAGAAGAGAGAGATATATAACAAGTATGGTGAAGAGGGACTTAAACAGTTTGCTGCTAATGGAGGACGACGAGGAGGAGGAGGAGGAGGGGGCATGAATATGCAAGACATTTTTAGCTCGTAAGCTTCTTCTTTCCATTTTTTTTAGTAAAGTTTTTTTTTTTTTAATGTTATTGGCATTATATATTGATTCCTTTTTAACCCATCTTAGTATAGAGTTAGTGTGATTGTTATGTATGATTGTGGATATAATTGAATTTGGTAAATTTTTAGGGACTTTATTGTAGCGTGAATTATAGTTCCTAAATATGGATCATGTTTTACATCTGTGTTTCAAAGGTGCGGATTGCTAACGTGTAGAGATTATTAATGTGCCTTTTAGGTTTTTTGGTGGAGGTTCTATGGAGGAAGAAGAAAAGGTTGTCAAGGGTGATGATGTGATTGTGGAACTTGAGGCGACCCTAGAAGATTTGTACATGGGTGGCTCTATGAAGGTATGTTAAGCTCTATGAAGTGTTATTATCATCACTAATTAAGTAATTATAAATGTAACTCTTCTGGATATTGTTCCTCTGATTCAACTATTCATTAATGAATTTAAATCAGTGAACATGATTTCATAGTGGAATTCAAATATCTTATATGTTTGATCGATGTTTTGGTTATAATAGGTAGATTCTTACATAAATGCAAATGAAACAACTTGCCTTAAGTTCTCAGTGAGGATATTCCAATTTGAAATGATCAGGTGTGGAGGGAGAAGAATGTGATAAAGCCAGCTCCTGGAAAGAGAAAGTGTAATTGCAGGAACGAGGTCTACCACAGACAAATTGGTCCGGGAATGTTCCAACAGATGACAGAACAGGTAAGGCGCAGATCTGTTCAAGTCTCTCAGATCGTCTTGTTCTGACTAATATCTGTCTAACTACTTATCCTCTTGTTCCCATCAGGTCTGTGACAAATGCCCTAATGTCAAGTTCGAACGGGAGGGGTACTTTGTGACAGTTGATATCGAGAAAGGAATGAAAGATGGAGAAGTAAGTGTTGAAACTAGATAATCCTTATTGTAGAATTTTAGATATTACATATTCTAAGTAGCTCTTTAATTGTTTATGAGCTTAATGTTTTCTCGTATCTTAGTTTCTTAATACCAAATACGTTTCAGGAAGTGTCTTTCTATGAAGATGGTGAACCCATTCTCGACGGTGAACCTGGTGACCTTAAGGTTAGCCTCTTCCCCGAATTTCACTATCCATTATTTCACTAAAATTGAAGATCAGAGAGGATAAAACCATTGTTGTACATTTGGCAGTTCCGAATCAGAACTGCACCACACGCCCGTTTCCGAAGAGATGGTAACGATCTACACATGACCGTCAACATAACACTGGTAAATAAACTCCGAAAACTGCTTCTGTATCTCTATACAATCATAGACCAACAATTTGATTCATTTTCTGATTCTACCAATTCTCCCTTCTTTAGGTCGAGGCCCTAGTTGGTTTCGAGAAATCATTTAAACACTTGGATGATCACGATGTTGACATCAGTTCCAAGGTAACAACATTAACGGATAAGAAAACACTCGACAATAATCATAAAATTATGATATAATAATGGGGGGGTAAAATATTGTGTGACGACAGGGAATAACAAAGCCCAAGGAAGTGAAGAAGTTCAAAGGAGAAGGGATGCCACTTCACTACAGCACTAAGAAAGGGAACCTCTTTGTCACTTTTGAGGTTTTGTTTCCTTCTTCTCTCACTGAGGATCAGAAGATAAAGATTAAACAAGTCCTCACTTAGGACTCCTCTCTCTCTCTCTCTCTACAAGTGTGGGGGTTTAAAGAAGACAACATGTGATGGTCCTAATGTAACATGACTAGGTTTTCATATAGAAAGAAAAAAGGTGGGACAAAGCCAAGGCAGGAGGAGGTTTTGATCGATTTGTCATTTTTGATTGCTTTTGTTAATCAAATTAGTGCATATTTTATGAATCATCGAAGCTTTGGATTTTTTCTGTGAATTATATTTCGTGCGGTAGTTATAATTGAATCAATCAAGAATTCTTCTTATATCGGTATTTAATTAATTAGGTGACGAAGTTAGGTTATTAGTTGTAGTGAGAAAAAAAAAAGTCCAACAAATATCGACTCACTCAAGTTCTTAGACGGTTCTTCACCTTCCACGTGTCTTTATATAGCTCCACCCAGAAAGATCGGAACCCTTTGATCTTTCAATTTCCTTCAACGTTACGAACTTGGTATAATTTAAGAGAAAATTGGAAATAAAGTACATTTAAAAATATATATATATATTGTCTATTTATATTTGTTTCAAAATTTTCTAAATTATCTCTAATAATAGAATAACGTTTTTTCATCAATCTAACAGATAAATTATGTTGAGAAACTTTGTATACGACATTTTTTAAATAGACTTTTAAGTGAATGAAATTTGTTCTGAGCATTTTAGAATGCATATTATAACGGTTAGAATATGTTTGTTAACAGCTGTGTATGTTCTACAAAATATAGTTAAATGCGTATTCTAACACGTAATCGTACAGAAAAAAAATGTTTAAATGACCTTTATTTCCAAATTCCCATGGTAACTAAGTATAAAACCTTAAATAATGAAATAAACGCCACGGCGCGCATTAATATAAAGGCGTGTTATAACAAGTTCTTTGTACATCTACAAACATTGTATATATGTTGCAGCTGAATCTCTGCCGCGTTGGGTTTCACGTCTTCGGATCGGTAAGAGAGACAATGCAACGGTAAGAGAAGACGCCGTTTTGTTGGAGAGAGAGGAGCGTAACGGAAACTGGGTTTTGAAGATTTTGGAAGTTGGATCAGTCTGGAAAGGGAAGAGACAGCGATCAGGAGGCAGCTGAGTAGAAGAAGAAGAAGTTAGTGAATCGGAGATATGTGAGAAGAAGAGATGATGATGATGATGATGATGATGATGAAGAGAAAGAGAAGATGGTGATTGACAGGAGAAGAAGCTCATTAACCCAGCTGTTGTTTACAGAATTGCTGCATCTCGTCTCTTTTCCCATTCTAAGAATGTGCTTCCTTTTGGATCCTCTTTACCTCAAGACAACGAACCATCTTTATTGGCCACTGCTGATTCGGTTACAGCAGTTGTCGCAGCCAAAGAGGATGTTAAGCAGGCGGTCGCCGATGATCTCAAATCAAACCACTCACCGACTTGAGAGTGGTTCGTATGTGATGATGACAAAAGTGGCACCAGGTTCTTCTTTATTCAGGTAATTTGTGATTAAGTCTTTAATGGTCTGAGATTTGCTAATAGATAGCTTAAGAAAGTAATCAATGCTTTATAGGGATCAGATTCATTGGCCTCATGGCAAGCTAACCTTCTGTTCGAGCCAGTTCCATTTGAGGAGCTTGATGTGCCTGTTCACAGAGGCATATACGAAGCTGCAAAAGGAACATACGAGCAGATGTTACCTGAAGTTCACGCCCACCTTAATTCCCGTGGCAAGAACCGTGCTTTTCTCAGATTTAGCGGACATTCTCTAGGCGGAAGCTTGTCACTTCTTGTGAACCTCATGATTCTGATCCGAGGCCAAGTTCCAGCTTCTTCTCTGCTTCCAGTCATCACTTTTGGTTCACCTTGCATCATGTGCGGAGGCGATAGGCTTCTTCAGAAACTCGGATTGCCTAAGAGTCATCTTCTCGGAATCTCAATGCATAGAGATATTGTCCCTCGAGCATTTTCCTGCAATTACCCTAACCGGGCCGCGAAGGTTCTCAAGGCATTGAATGGAAACTTCCGGAACCATCCTTGTCTGAATAACCAGGTAAGATGTGAAAACATCTTAAGCTGTTTGCTTCAGATCACTGTTTCTTGGCTTACTCTGTTTGCCTTTTTCTGCAGAATTTATTGTATTCTCCCATGGGGAAGCTTCTAATTCTACAACCATCCGAGAAATTCTCTACGCCACACCCTCTACTTCCTTCAGGAAGTGGTCTTTATCTCTTAACAAGAATATCGAAGAAACCGAAAAAAAGCTAAGAGCTGCAAAGAGTGTTCTTTAATTCACCTCACCCCCTGGAGATTCTCAGTAATCGTTCTTCTTATGGGTCTCAAGGAAAAATCAAAAGAGACCATGATATGAGCTCTTACCTAAAAGCCTTGAGGCATGTCATCCGGCAGGAGCTGAAGCAGATAAAGGCTAAGCGAGATCAATGGCAGGCCAAGTTCTTTCTTATAAATATTTTATGTACAGGGAGAGATTCCTTGATACTCATAATTAGAAGAATTGTTGCATCAAGGACTAGTCAACTAGTGATCATCTTCTTTATCCCACTCATAGATTGTTAATTATGAGCTTCTATGGTGTAATCTTTCACCATTCACAAGCACATTTTAGTTTCTTTAAGTGAAAGTTAGACCTACTCTGTAATATACTATCACACATCAATTATTTTCAGAGAAGAATGAAGTATTAGTGTATCAGAGGAAAAAAAAAATATTCTAGCAAATTCTTTCATGATTTTACACGTTCGCAGTCTTAATCTACTGACATAATCTTACAAAGGGGTAATGAAAGAGATATTTATTCATTAAGGGGGCATAAAAGCTCAGACCTTTGTGACAAGAGGAGTATGAGGAAACTAGAGATTCATCTTCCCTGCTAGATACCAAGAATGCATAGCAAGGCTTCCGAATGACAAAATGTTAGCTAACGATGATAAACCGTGAATCATTCCAAACTTCTTGTTCATGGCAGCTAGCTTAGGGATAGTCTTTGCCTTTTCTCTGTTCTTAGACCAACCAACTTCATCTCCAATGTTGTTTTCCCTCTCTACTTTGTGCCTTTGCTTCATCATCTACACCAAAGTAAGACTATTGCTTTTTAGGAATCTTGTATGCAAAAAAAGATTGAAGATGGTGTTTGTGAACCCAATTACATTGATGGTCATGGGAGTAAACACAAACAAATTGGTGAGATTGAAAGCAAAAGCGGCAAGGAGAAACCCAAGCTGATACTTCTCCACAGAAGAAGATGACTTCCATGGATGCAAATAACCAAAAGCAGAAAGTGAAATAGCGCAGCAAGAACCAACCAAAGTGAAATAAGCTGGAAACATCTTGCTCTGCAGATTACCAAACTGATGCCTCGGCAAATTCCTAATCAATCGAAACAAATAAGGGAATCACACACCGAACCTAATTTTCTAATTCGACGAAATTGAAGATGATAATCGGAAGAGAATTTGATTAAAATGAGCTGAGAGAAGAGAATTTTTACTTGAACATGATGATTCCTCCGATGAAGGTAGCCCAAAGAGCAGCTCCCCAAGCTGTAGCGAAGCTGAGTAAATGAGCTAGCTTCAGGAAGATCAAAAGCTTCGCTGAATTCTCACCATTCGACAACGATCCGAATGTCTCCGGCGAGAATATGACCCCGACGGCTAAAAACGCCACCGCTGCTAAGAATCTGCTAAGCCAACCCATCGCCGTTGATGTTTTCCGATCACTCTTTTTCTCGATTATAATGTTCACTGAGACCAAAACACGTGCCACACACGTCCAACTGAGTTTGGGTAGGTAGTACTTAGTAGCCACCTGAATTGACTAAAGTACCCCCTGACGTTTACAACTAAACTGTTGAAGCCAAGGTCCCGTGATTCAGGCTATTTATGTCAACCACTTCTATTTCTTTCGACGCCACCAAACCAACGTGCCACACGCCGAAGATTCATTTTATTCAAAACCTTGTTAATACATTGGGCCATAAAATAATAAAGGCCCATTATGTAACAAACTCATCGCTTAGTATCATCAAATTATAGGTGTTCGGTCCATTACGTTTCTCCGGACCCAAAAAAACGATGATTGATTAGTAACACATCACTGTATCTCAAATCTCAAAAAGTCAATACTACTTATTTTAACCACCACAATACGGGATTATAAACATAATCTTATAAATTAGCCATTAGCTAAAAGAAACTGATATTTTTTTGGTTTTAAAAAGTAATAATCCAAGCGGGAAAATAACAGCTGTAAGTTGATGCTATGGAATTAATGTTTAACAGAAACAAATTTAAATCCAACTGGTATTAAAAAAGGAAAAAACTTTTCTGTTATCTCATCCTCTAGAATTACAAACCATTATAATAATATCACTCTGATGCATTGTCTTACTATTAGAGATATTTGATTTGGCGAAACAGAATATTCATTATTTTAAACATCTTGTCTTTGGCCATACCCATTTTTAAAAAAGCTGTTCATATTCCCATATAGTTATTTAATTAAGATATATTCCATGACACATGTTCGACTTCTTTGCTTGTAAGTTGTAATTTGTAAAGTACTTCAGATCGGAAAACTCGATCTAGTTTCTGCCCTCCACTAAACATAATATATATTAGCTATACAATCTTGTTTATGTTGGCTCGTAATACGTTATTCTGTCCTTCTGACCAAAGTCTAATACCTTATCGCCCTTGATATAATTCTCAATTTCCATCTATATTTAAATAGAATTTTTTTTTTCAAAAATTTCAATTAGTACACAAATTAAATAAAGTTTAAATAAGTAATAAGTACACATGATAGGGTCACATGGGATAAACACTGACATCATCATATTCATATACCTGGCCACGACTGATCCTCTTTCCAATGTCCCCAACATCCTATACATCACGTGCTTTTTTTTTATTTTTAACTTTACCCCCTCAACTTTATTAGTATTCTCATATTCCCATGATGTATGTTGATTCGACAACATTCACCCAACTTAAGCTCAAGATTAACCAATTGGCTTTTACTATATTACGAAACAAATTATTTTCACGTTTATGTCTTATTTAGCTTACATATTCTATGACCACCGGTCTACGACAAGTTTCGTTTCCTGCCATTTTTATTCCATAGATTAATTTATCAAATTCTGCTCTCCCACAACAACAAAAGCAAATATCCATCAAACTTTTTAGAAAAAAATTTACTTTTCCTTCTTTCTTTCTTTTAAAAAAAAAAAAAAAAAAAACACTGTCCTTCATTTCACCTATTTTGAGAAATAAACGGATAACCAACTATGTATTATGTATATATGGACTAGTTATAGTCAACATATGTTTGCTGCATAACATATACAAGCGACGCGACGATGATGATGTTAATTTAATAAGTAGGTGGCATAGTATTCCCTGTCTGTGGCGTTTGTTATTAAACAAAACAAAAAAAAAGGTTTTCCTTTCAATGATACTTCTGAAACCCCAAATACAAAAATGGCTAACAATAATTGCATAGCAGATTATAATCTTTGACCAAACCGAACGGCATTTTCGAATTTGGTCAAGATTCTACGAAATTAAATTAATCGATTGACAATCGTATAAACATCAACGACCCGTATACCAGGTTTTTAATCAACTGCATCATTTTTTATTTAAGCTTACTGATAAATCCATTACCAATACCATTAAATGGCAGCCAAACTTTGTAGATAAGGATTCCTCCAAATATTATTAATTTGTTGTGTCAGCCAAACTAATTTATTCGGACAAATCTTGGAGGAACACCGGTTAAAATATTAAATTATCCGATTAGTATTCATATGTGACTTCTATTGGAATGGTAATTTTAATAATCTCACACTAGTTTAATTTTTGATTCGAGAAGTAAAGTATTTTCTGCACAAAATTAATAGATAAAGTAGCATAAACTAGAAAGAGGCGAATATTAAAAGTGACAAAAAAAATTCGTGCGTGGAATTTAAATCTTACATATATGCATACTAAAATTCCCGGTTCAACTTTTAACAACTGAGGGCCTCGTATTTCATTGGAATTGGTTGGTTAAAACCGGTCCGAGATAGTAAACTTCCCACGGCGGCGAGATCTCGGCAGAAAACTCCTTGATAAGCGTTTGAATTTCCCGGTTTAGTTTCTGCGAACCCGGATATTGTTATTGAACCGGTTTTTCCAACCGGTTCGGGTTCTTCTACAGTTTTCGTTGACATTTGAGTCAACGCCATCATCTTCTTCCTCTGTTCCTCCTCCGCTATCGTTGCCGCCAAAACGGAATAACCTCTTTGAATCATTCGGTAAAGCAACAGAGAAGACATCTTCGCTCGATCTTTAACGGAATCAATCTCTCTCTGATCTAAGAAGTCGCAGCGTTCGATGAATGCTAAAGCCTTGTCAGGTTTATGCCTGAGACAAAGCAAGAGATTTGCTCGATCAAGCTCCGATCTCGTGCATCTGCGTCTAACTCCGATCAATCCATAATAATCAACGTTCCTAATTTCTCCATTCGCGATTCTTGCTTTCAGTTTCTCCGATTTTGTCTTCAATACGATTAATTTTCCTGTAATTTCTCTGTATTTCACATTGTGTCGTTTCCACGGTGGTCCGGGAAGTTTCCGATCACGTAAAATCGTGTTGTATAGTATCTTCAAGTGCTCCAAATCGTGAAGTGAATCTGGAAGACACCGAACAGTTTCCAAAAGCGAAGCTCTAGTCTCCAACGCGTGAATGCACGACGGCTCAAGAGCTAAGGTTTTGTTACAGTCAGCGATCGCTTCCGCGATTTTTCCCGCGGATCTGTAAGCGGCGGCTCGGTGCATATAGCAATCGGCGAGGAATCCTTGTGGCGCAGGACGACGACGACCGTCGAGGATTTTGGAGAAGTGACGAATCGAATCAGAGAAAAGTCCAGCGTCAAATGCGGCGAATCCGGCGGCGCGACGACGGAGGAGGTTTTTTGTGTGTGCGAGAAGGTTTGTTACGGTGTCGCATTCAGTGAGTTTGCGTGGAGGAGAAGCAGAGGATGATTCGGAGAGAAGGAGAGAGAAGCTATCGTCGGACCAGCTTACACTCAGACGGCGGAACTCGGCGGTTGCAATGCGTTTACCGGTTTGAAGAAGAATCAATGCGTCTTCCATTAATCCTAGGTGGCAACAAGCTTGTCCCAAAACAACATATCTGAAAATGATCAATATATAATATTAAATAATTACACTCTCCCATTGATCTTAATAAAATAGTTAAAACAAAACAAAAATTAGTTTAACAGCAAATAAAACTTTGCTGTTAATATTTTTATAACAATATAACGACTGAAGAGAAAATGCAGTTCCGAAAATAATAAATTCTGTAAAAAAATGATTGTACTGCTACTAGTATTTTGCAGTTATGAAACTTTTATTAAAGATGGAAACTTTATTTTATTGAAAACGAGGAACTTGTAATAAAGGAAAAAGGGAAATTTAATTACCTCCAGTGTTTATCTTTATCGCGGTTTTTACAAATCCCAGCCATTATTTTCTTTTTCAAGTCAGAAACAGAGAAACACTTGAAAGAAGATTTACGGCGAGGAGATGAGTGTGAGAGAAGTTTCCGGGAGAGCTGAGAAGAAGAGGAAGAGTAAGAACCGTCGTATGAATTGGATCCATCTTCATCATTCACGGCAAGCTTGAAGCTTGGGATATAATCTTGAAGCATATCAACTACATCCTTAAAACGTCGAAGAAAGAGCAAAGCTCTTGCTTTAAGTTCTAACGCAATTTCCGAACGCGGCGATATTGATAACGCCGCGTCTAGTATATGAATGGCAGAAGCGACATCGTTTTGCTCCTCACTTGCCATTAAAGATCTTGCGTCCTTAACGTACTTATCCACAAGCTGAGAGATCAAGAATAACAGTAATGTAGTTTCAGAGAATAATCCATGACCACCATTACAGAAGTTATCGAGAATTTTAATATATATTTTTGGGGGGTTTTATTTACCTTCTTGTGAGTGAACCACCAATGCTTCTTGTCGCCATTAAGAACATGATAAACAGCCATTGTTGGATGGAGAGTAGTCCTCTTTGATATTCGTTGGTAATATATAGATCAAACTATCCAAAACCAGATTTAACTTTTTTTTTTTTTTATGTTTCTACTCTTTCCCCCAAAATTCTTTGCTTCTTCTACTCCAAGATTTGAGAAAAGACAGAGAAGTGCTTATAAAGAAAAAGAGAGAAAAAGAGAGAGATTGAGAGAGCTATGACAGCTTTGACCTGAGAGAAAGTTTTGATCCTTAGCTGGCACCATTTCTCTCTTTTTATATATTCTCTCTTAAATATGTATATTTAATTTATTCTCTTGCTATAACATGTTTATTAATCTCGTGTATATCTCATTAGCAAATCTCTTATAATACTCTTTTATCTTATTATGTTACTAGCTAATCTCAATCATATCTCTTGTAATTACTCTTAACCTTATAAGATAGCCTCATTAGTCATATTTGTATGTACAATTACAATCTATTCATCAATATTATACGTTTTCCTTAATCTATATATTTTCTCAGCTCTCTTCTTCAATTTTCTGCTTAGGCAAGGGCCCAAGGTCTTAGTCTCTACTTTTCCTATCTTATTATGTTACTAGCTAATCTCGTGAATATCTCAATCATATCTCTTGTAATTACTCCTAACCTTATTAGATATCCTCATTAGTCATATCTACATGTATAACTACAATCTCTTCATCAATAATATATTTTTCATTAACCTATATTCTCGTAGCTATTTTCAATTTTCTGCTTAGGCAAGGTTTTAGACTAATTATTCTACTATTCCCTAGCTTTCATATGTAATCTCAATCAGCTAGTTGTAAATTTGGAGACTTGTGTAAATTATTTACATCATTGTGCTTTGTCATATTTTGAAATCATAATACTGTGACGAATGATTGCATTAATTCATTGCCCATCTCTTGAGTAATCATGTTCAATTATTTCTTACTATATACTTCAAGTTTTATTTTCTTCAATAGATTCTCTGACTATTATTGTTTGCCAAAAATGAAAATATAGAGTGGAGCCTATAACATTGATCATAATGACATGTTGGCTATGTCAAGAATTTAATAGTAGTGATTGTTAGAGTTTTTGATGAATACATGTGGCTTTTCTGTTTTTATACCATCGTGAAATTGCGTAATAAATTTAGTCGGGGCACGTCTTGTGATTAATGTTTATAAGAACTACAGCATGCTATTGCAAATCATGACGAATTTTGTATGGTCTAAAAACAATACAATGTCAACGTGTATGTAGCAACTAGCAAGATATATATGTATGGTCTCAAAACAATATGAAATGTCAAAAATAATATCCAACGTATATCATAAGTTATAAAAGAAAAAAAATTGTGGCAAGGAACGGATAGCCTTTATGATTGCGAACTGTATTTTTTTTTTAATAAGTATTATATAACAGCAATAATGATAATGCAGCTAAAAAAATGATTATATTATAGGTACAACTTCCTTGCACATTTGTTTTGGACTTATAGGCAACGTATGTGTATTGGCCACATTATATACACCAGTGCCATTGGTCGAGTCTTGAGACGACTATGCCAGGACGGCTTGTGTTAACGACCTAGCGAATCTCTAATATTGTACTATTAACAAACATTAGAAAGATTATTACGTGTTAATTGTAGTTAGCTAGTAGTAGTATATATAAGTTCATTATCTGGTTTGAAGGGTCTAATTAATTAAGGGCAAATGTCCCCATCCTATAAACATGTTAGCATCTTAAGAGGCACATCATGACGGCGTTTATCTAGATATATCATCATATATATGAAAACACATACTCTTCAATGTTAAAGAAATAAAAAACGTACATACCCTTTATATTAATCCATACATACACATTTATTAATATCTTTATACATTACATATAATATATATGCATATATAGTCCACAAAACCACACATATTATTTGAAATTTTGAAATTCATAGAATATTAAAACTACTTCAAGTGGACGCCCAAAAATATTCTACGTAACATTCTTTTACACAATTGGGTGTTTCGAAATTGCAACATGATGGGTGCATTGCCTATGGTGGCTTTTACCGATTCATGGTGTTTATATAGAACCAAATAAGTGTCAAATTTGGCGCAAATATTAAGATAGGAATCTATTATTAATCACAAGTTGCATAATTAACTTCATTATTTAATTAGAAATATTGAGTAGAAAATAGAGAATATGACGTTGGGCATCAAACCAATCATCTTGTTTTGCTCAAATTCAGACGATAGAGACCTCTTTTGGATCCAAAAGCTTCGGGTTTTGAACAAAAATTGAAACCAATCAAATAAAAGTCAGAGAGTTTGGAGGGCGGCACGTGTTCTCGGCTTAGATATCACGTGGGAATGACTGATCCATGTGCATCCCTTTAACCCAAAAATCAACTTAAATGTCCTTGTAATTTTATTTTTGTTCCTTACACTAATCAAATTTAACCGGCTGGTTTGATCGAACTTTGATCAAATTAATCGTTTTATAGTCACACTTTCATGCTTACTAGTATTTGTTTTCTTCGATCAAAATAATTTAGTCACACTTGAGTGAGTGGTCATCAAGAGCATGTTCTCTCTCTTATTTTTTTTTCTTCTTTCAATTTTCAACTATTTTCCCATATTTTAAATGGGAATACTACATAGTTATCCACAGATTCGTTTGTTTTCGTTCCCCAATACCTAAAAAGAAGAAAAAAGAACCAAATGATAAGTTCACAAAGAGACATAACACATGTAAAACAATAAACGTACGCACATTATGGTACATCTATATGTCAAATTGATTGGTCCTCTGTGTAGGACATTGTGATTGTTAAATGTCTAACTCGATTCACATGGGCTTTTCTGCAGACATTATTAAAGCAAAAGTCTTCCATCTTTCGAATTTTCGAAAAAGCTAAGAGACAGCCATTGCATAAGAGTTAAGCCCCACACAGTTACATAGTCACAGACAACTGGGTTCATACTTTTCATCGGAATAAAGTTTGGTGCAGATCTGTATACACATATATAGTTTAAAAGTATTCAAAAATAAAAATTGTCGTATACGCATATATGCATGCACATATACAATATTCACATATTTCATCATACAATTAATCTTACATCAGATATAACTAGTAGATAGGCTCTCGTTGTATACTTGAGACATATTGATCTTGTTGATACAGATATTAAAACATCCATTTAAATCCTTTGCCATATGCATCACTAGGTATAACACTGCATCAACCTAACATGATGAGAGATAATAGTAATATGTTGCAAATATTAAGATAGATTTTGAACAGTGCATGTAATATTTTGACACCAAAGCCTATTGATCTGTGAGTCACTGGAATCATCAGCTATCATTATGTAATCACAAGATACCTCATCCTGTGACGATAACACTACGATTCTTCTATATTGATTTGCCAATATTCCGATTTCCAAACTCCACATACCAATCATCATGTACATGATGATTTCAAACTATCATTATTTCACTGAATTTCTATTATTTCAAACTATCATCAAAAGATGTCAATTCAGAACTACCATTTCAAAACAACACATGTAAAGCTTGTTTTCTTGGGACATGATGAAAAATTGTAACAGATAATTGCAAATAGAATCCATCCGACCAACACAATGGCTACGGAACAGAGCACGAGTAGAACACTATGTACATATAACCAGCATAATGTACTCACATGATGCAATAAGATGAAGTTTCATATTGAATTTCTTTCTTATAAACTTCATGTTAGATTTAAGCCTCCACATAACCAATCACACAGTCATTTCAAGTTATTGGTTCTTTGGGACAGGAAATATTGTAACAATTTCGAACATGTAATCTATAACGTTTATAAAGCGAAATAGAGTCAGATAAGAGCTTGCGAATAACTAGCAGATGAAATTCTGATAGTAGTTGCTAATTGATTCACCTAAAACCCAATATCCATAAATTACCATAGACACATTTCGCTATTGATCCAGTTTTCAATTTTACCACAAACCATCATTAAATATCTGCAGTTAAAATGAAAATTTCAATCACATTTTGCCATTACTATTTAAACTCGTTACTTATATATTATTGCATATACAAAGATTGATTCCAACTGTTACATCAATTGCTTTGAAACATATACAATCAGATTCACACGAGGAACTGTAAGCTCAATTATTTTGAGGTTGCTTCTTGACGATAATCACTGGACACTTGACTCGTTTTGCGCAATACTCGCTCACACTCCCTAGCAAAGCCCTATCAATGAAGCATAACATAAACCATTATCAATAAACATATTATATCAAAACATTTTGTGTCTTTAAAAGATGGATTGAGACCTTAGTTACCTTTTGAAGAAGCCATAGTCATGTGTTCCAATGACTAACATATCAGCTTTAAGTTTCTGAACTGCGTTGCATATTACTTCCTTCGCATCTCCCCTGCCTACTCGTCGCTCTATATTAATCTGCACATTAATAACTATTTAATTACTGTTACCTTATTATATAGTTTTCGTCAAACCTCTTTGGAACATATGAAATTAATTTTTCAAATACAACTGACAACAAATGAAACGAACTCATAACTACAATATTCGAGTAAATTCACTATAAATTAATTTTAAATATAACCCACGAAAAATTGAAATAAGCTTACATCGGACTCAAAGTCTTGGTACACGGTTCGAGATCGAGCCATGACCGATTCCACGAGCTCGTGTTCATATTTCCTCAAGGCTGCAACCGGATCTCCAGTCACTATAAACCCTAAAACTCGACCAAACCAATTCTATAACTAAGTAAAATGATTTATTATAAGGGTAGTTAATTAATCAAAAGATGTTGAAATGACGAGACTAACCTGCGGCATCAATGGAAGAGTAAACAGGAAGAGGGGGCTTGACGTAGAGGAGTATAAGGGTATTATTGGAACCATATGGAAATAGATTGTCAAGACTCCATGAAAGAGCTTCCATGCTCTCTTCGCTTTCGTCCACTGCTACTACTATCTTTCTCTCCTTCGTTTCCTCCATTTTAAAAGATAATATAAATGTTATATATTTTTTTGTTCCAGTTATTAAAGAAGAAAATATCTAATGAAGAAGGCCTGATGGAAGAAGAGATTGCTGTGTTTCTATTTATACAGATTCTGAACTAAACGTATCTGAAATTTCTGAAACAAAAGGACAGTAATATTATATATATACATAAAGGATGTAAATATTTTCCTTAGATAATATTACCAACCATACGATGATCTTGAAGTTATTCTGATTGACTGATCATGATTTTTATCTATAACCCCATACAAAGATAAAGTAAAGGTATGATTAACGCAAATAATATCTCAAAAGAATTGGTCCCCTCAAAAACTTGAGAAAAGTTCATGACCCTAAAATGAAGATAAGATGCGATGCATACAGATACCTTCCACCTAAGAAATTGACACCTTTCACCAAGGGTTAAATGGGAATATGAAGTTGTGAACATTTAATCAGAATAATGGGCCTTTAACGGGTTACAATGATTTTCATTCGAAGCTTTCTAATCAAAATGATTGCTAATGGGCCTATAGAAGGACATTCAAACAGAGATGGGCTCAGGTGACTATAGATTATTATTATTATAATAAACTTGAAGGGTCTTTCCAAGGGTTTAGAGGTTTCTCTCGTAATACTTCTGATGGGAGTGATGGGTGTGCGATAATGATGATGTTGATGAAGAAATTGGAGTAACTTGTGTTGATTCTAATTCTAATCTGAAAGGCTAAGGCTCCATCCATCCGAACTTTCGAATGATTGCTCTATCAAAGTGAACAAGTAGAGAGATTCTGCAAAGTGATTGATGATTTTTTTTTTTTTTTTTTTTTTTTTTGCGTTAGATAGAAACATGAAAGCCGTTCTTGATGAAATGAATCTCGAGTTGTCGCATTATCTGATCGTTGAGGTTTTACAACGGTTTCAACATGCTAGAAAGCCTGAATTTAGATTCCTCTGCTGGGCTGCACAGAAACAAGGGTATGCTCATGATTCAAGAAATATGACTCCATGATCAGTATTTTAGCAAAAACTAGACAGTTCGAGACGATGGTTTCGGTTCTTGAAGGCATGGGTGAAAAAGAGCTATTGACTATGGAGACATTCACTATTGTGATGAAAGCTTTTGCTGCTGCAAAAGAGAGGAAGAAAGCTGTTGGTATATTTGAGTTGATGAAGAAGTACAAGTTTAAGATTGGTGTTGAAACGATTAATTGCTTACTAGATAGTCTTGGGAGGGCTAAGCTTGGAAAATAAGCTCAGGCTCTGTTTGATAAGTTGCAAGAGAGACTTTGGCCGCCTAATATGATGACTTACACTGTTCTACTTAATGGTTGGTGTCGGGTGAGGAACTTGATGGAAGCTGCTAGAATCTGGAATTATATGATTGATCAGGGTTTGAAACCTGACATTGTAGCTCACAATGTTATGCTTGAATGTTTGTTGAGTAGTAGGAAAAAATCAGATGCTATCAAATTGATCCATGTCATGAAATCCAAGGGACCTTGTCCTAATGTCCGTAGCTATACCATTATGATCCGTGATTTTTGTAAACAGTCGAGCATGGAAGCTGCCATTGAGTACTTTGATGACATGATTGATTCTGGATTGCAACCCGATGCTGCAGTTTACACATGTCTGATCACGGGTTTTGGAACTCAGAAGAAACTGGATACGGTTTACAAATTGCTCAAGGAGATGCAAGAAAATGGACATCCTGCGGATGGTAAAACGTACAACGCGCTGATCAAACTGATGGCGACTCAGAAAATGCCGGAACACGCCACAAGAATCTACAACAAGATGATCCAGAATGGGATCGAGCCATCGATACACACATTCAATATGATAATGAAATCATACTTCATGGCGAGAAACTACGAGATGGAGAGAGCGGTTTGGGATGAGATGATGAAGAAAGGGATTTGTCCTGATGACAACTCGTACACGGTTTTGATCAGAGGGCTTATAGGTCCAGGGAATTCAAGAGAAGCGTGTAGATACTTAGAGGAGATGCTTGTACAAAGTAATGAAAACTCCTTTGATTGATTATAATAAGTTTGCTGCTGATTTTCACTGAGGAGGGCAGCCGGAGTTATTTTAAGGAATTGTCACAGAGAGCTAAGTTCTCTTGTAAGTTTGATGCTACAGAGATCTTTGCTAGATGGGCTGAGATGACTAGAAGGAAATTCAAATAGAGATACATGGAAGATTGATGACTTGAGACTCGTAACTGCAAATTCTTGGTTTATTGAGCGAGAATTCTTACTTCAATCAAGAGCATGACTTCACTCGCACAGCTTGGACATCCGAACCACAATTGGGGTTGCAGCAAACACTTGAGGTTCTAATGGCACAGTTGAGAACCCATTGAGAAGCATCAGGAAGCCGATATACGAATGGAGAGAACACAATTTACTTATAAATTCGAAGCCTCAAAGATGTCTCTGCTCTTTATACTGTTAACATTTGTCTGAACACCACAAGTTTCTGTGACTTGGTTGTAAGTTGTAACATGTTATTATAGTGGGCTTATATTTTTCAAAGGTCTGATTTAACTTTCAGACACATATATAAGAAAATGCTAGAGTGATAGTGTTTTGGAAAATTTGAAAAACTTACTGTTATTTTCTTTTAGATACTTGTGCTACACAAATTATAGAAGAAGTAAATACAAACACAAGACTTAAGAGAGAGAGAGAGAGGATGAAATAGGCTCAACCGCTCAAGTGCAGAAAGAAAAACAAAGACATGGGGTTGTCCTTGATATGTAAGCAACTCGTATCTCAAAAATGCTAGCATTCGGCAAAATACTAAAATGACATATTACTATCTGAAAGAGAAGAGGGATATAATAGAGCAGCATTTGGAAGTTTGAGGGTGAAAGTAAGTTATTTGATCTATGGGGTTTTGGTGGTTTCAGCATCTTTGTTTCTCCAGGGATTAAGAGCTTCTCTCATGGCTTTAGCTTCACGAGAATTTTCCCACGCTCGTTTCTCTGCTTCTATAACAGTAACCTTGTCGTCTGCAAATTTTAGTAATAAAACTATATTTCATCAAAGCAACCAGACCAGTCTAATCTAGAAATTGAACATGAAGATTACAAATCCAAAACAAAGTAAGAAACTTCAAGCGCAACAAGCATTGTTACAACGTCAGGACTTGAGAGATTGAGCTTAAAAGTTCCCAGAAGCCAACAATGTAAAACATTTCTTTCTATCCTAGATTTTCCAAAATCAATAGGTTTCTACTTTGGTTTTATGAATGAAATATTAAAGCGAGAAATAAAGGAAAGATGAGACATACAGAAACCAGTCTTGATCATGAAGAATTCCATGCCTCCGCCAATAATAGCCGATCCAATCGCTATCTTCGTATACCAATCCAAAAATCTCGCCTTCTTCATCCTCCCTTTTTCAAAGCTTCAAGGATTTCTCATATATAATAAGTCCGCAGTTTTTGGCCGGAGGGTTTTAATTTTAGTTCACAGCTCTAGTTCTTTTGCTCACATGAACTCACTTTTACAGCAACCCAGGAAGAAAGGAAACAATGTGAAAGCCCCAAAACGCTGTCGTATCTTCCTCAAAATTTTTGACATTAGTTCTACTGGTCCGTTTGGTTGACCATGTTTGAACACCGGTTCATAGCAAACCAATTTAATACAACAAAATTTAACTTCAGATTACCGGTAAAGAGAATTTTCTCTTTAAATCCTCTCTTTTATTAAATTTCTTTTTTACCAAGCATCATATTTATAGAGTTAGAATTCTAAACACAAATACTAAATTGCTAATTCCTAATGTAGTAGTTTCCATTTTCCGATTTACTTTTTGCTCAATCATATTTGTTCCTTGCTTTCATTTTTGTTTATTTCCATTGTACGTATATATTGATTTCCTTTTTGCTTCTTTCTATTTTTTTCGATCATTTCATTTTTCTTGATTTTTATTATTCCTTTGTACAGAAACTTAATATATTCCAACAGTTAGTTCTACTTGTTCGTCCATTTCTCTTTAAAAATAAAATTTTATGTACGAGTGAATTGATCAGATTACTCATCGTCTTCTCTAATTTCTACACAATTTGCTTCAATTTTCTATGAGTTTTTGTTTTTATTTGAAACCAATCAGTTATTATTGAGTTTGTGTGTTTTCTAGTTGATATTAGAATAATGTCGCTGAAGAAATTGAAAATCTCTAGGGTTTTAGAATAAAGATGATAAGAATGATTCTTTCCTGCAAACGTAGTTGTGCGCTTCAAGTATTCTTTCCTACAAATCTTCTTTAGAAAAGGGGGTTACTTAACGAAGGGGACTAGGGTTTTGAAGATTAGAAGAGAGTTTTCCAAAGGGTTCTCTATGGCTTACAAAAGCGTGGATAGAATCAGCAACCTACCACACGAGATTATTGGCCTCATCGGGCTCTTCTTTTCGCCGAAAGAGGCTTCGTTCATGGCAGTTCTCTCAAAGAGGTGGTGGAATCTGTTTGAAAACATATTTCATTTATCAATTCTGTTTGCACTATATGGATGATGATCGTGGGAAAGTGGAGTCTGTTTGCGAATGCTTGGAGGGATATTCTTTCCTATCGCCGTACTCCATTGAGGTCTTAAAATAACAGAGTATAAAGGAGATATAGGAGAGGTGGTGCAGATAAAGCACATGTTGGAGAAATTGCCGTGTCTTGAGCTTTTGCAAGTTCATGTTCAGCCAAGAAGAGATTACACAAAGATTTAGATCATGTGGGACCTCCTAATGCTTCATAGAGCTTCGCCCAGATGCAAAGTCAAAGTCAAGTTCCCTTGAATAAAATCTGAACGTGAACTTCCATATCTGACATGAGAATTGGTTTGGGTTCTGTGTCTTTCCATATCTGATATTGTTCTGAATCGAACACAACTTGGCGTTTTTTCATGGTGGTTGTCGTTTTAAGTCGAGTTTGTAAGAAAAATGCTAAGCCCATCAGATCAACTAAGCCTATTTGAGAAGCCCACGAGCTAATTTCCGAACTCTATCCGTGTTTTGAGTCGGCAAAAAAATGATGTAATCATCACGCATTTAAATTTAAACAAAGAGAGCCGCATAAAATTAACAAAACTATCTGGTAGACTTTCGTTATAACTAATGGTCGTTTTATAAATGAGGCTTTTGAATTATGTGTGTTTAGACGCATGTTATAAAAATTTTCTCTATTTCTCATTATACCCCGCGTAGTTACTAAACCTATTCTTGCCATCTCGATTAATGACTAATTTATCGAAAAAGTCAGTTAATCGATTACTTCTCACCTAATCCGATTAATCTCTAATTAATCCGATTATTTTCCACTTAATCATCTATAATCTAATTATTTTTAAATTTTAAAATATAAAAAATTGTTTTTGTTATACAAACATTTATATTGAGAGTTTGTGATGTTTATAATAAATTATATTAAAAATATAAATAAAAAAATCATAAAATAAATTATTAATATTACATTTTCATGTATTTACTATAATTTTTAAAAAAAATATTATTTAAAAGTTTAATATAATAGATAAATATATTTTAAAAATATTAAAATAATCTAAAACTAATCAACGATTAATTTTCGTTTACTTACTAATTAATTTTTTAGACGCTAAATCCACTAATGTATTTTACAGTGTTTTACAACATTGGTTTAGACATTGATTTCTAGAGGAAAAATTCAAAATTTTGAATATAACTCAATTATTAATACTTAATCTTAGGAGGCATCTTTGGTGGAATATTCCATCCGTGAAAAGACGGAGAAACAGCCGTTTAACAAAAAAACGTGCTTGGTAGTTGCTTCCCTGATTAAAAATTCCAGCTGGCGTCAGTCTCCAAATTCCGCATTTTAAATTAAAAGATATACCAAAAGTTATTATCTTCCAATTTTTAATAATTAAAAAAGATATTGAAAAAGCCTTCGCCAGCTCATCATCATCATCATCATCATCTTCTCCTTTAAAAGGATATGTTTGGGGCAACGTAATCGCCTTCTTTCGTTTGGCCTTTGATCTTTAGCTTTTTTTTTTTTTTTTTGCGTTTATCATCTTCTTGATCAGCTAAGTATCGATCCAATCTTTCATTTCGCTTTTCAGCATCTCTTCTCTTTGATTCGTTTCCTTCTGTTCTGTCCTCAGATCTAGATCTAGATCTAGAATTTGGCTGACTCTTGTTCGATCTAGGTCATTGGTTTTGGTAATCTGAAAAAATAGGAATGTTTCTAGATTTTCTATGAGCTACTCAATCCTGTTTCGTCGAATTCGTATTCTACACTCTTTCTCCGTCGTATATCTCTACTACACATACGTTTTCTCATGAAGTAATTGTTCTCGATCTGATCTGTTTTATTCTATCTAACCAATTCTTTTATAGAATTTAAATTGTGTCTTAAGAATTTTGGAAGAATTAGTATTATATTTGTTTTTTTTTAAAAAAAATTTTGGTGAGAAAAAGTCAACGAAATGGGGTCAACAAGTCCAGAATCCGATAATGATCCGAGGTACGCGTCGGTGACGGATGAGAGGAAGAGGAAGAGAATGATCTCTAACAGAGAATCAGCTCGAAGATCAAGGATGAGGAAACAGAAGCAACTTGGTGATTTGATAAATGAAGTTACTCTTCTCAAGAATGATAACGCTAAAATCACTGAGCAGGTTGATGAAGCTTCAAAGAAATACATTGAAATGGAGTCTAAGAACAATGTCTTGAGAGCTCAGGCTTTGGAGTTAACTGACAGGTTAAGGTCTTTGAACTCTGTGCTTGAGATGGTTGAAGAGATTAGTGGTCAGGCTTTGGATATTCCTGAGATTCCTGACTCTATGCAGAACCCGTGGCAGATTCCTTGTCCATTGCCAACCAATCAGGGATTCTGCTGATATGTTTCAATTCTGATTTTGCTGAGGATTCTTGTCTAAAGGATCCAAGGAAGCATTGAGATCGAAGAATCTTAGTCTGCTTACTCATTTTCCTCCTTCGTTTTCATTGTTGTGTTTTTATTTTTGTAATGTGATGGTTTAAGGTTTGTAACATCTTTATAAGACTTCAATCTTGTTTTTTTTTTCTCGCAATTTCAATCGTCCGGTCTTGTCTGATTTTGTAGTCATAATCGTCGTCTTAGTCTTGTGTCTTCATGTAATTGGTGTCTAATGCTTTTTTTTGATTGAATTCAAGTTTTCCCTTAACTTCTATGCGCATTTGTCTTCGTTTGTGAAAGATCTAAATTACAAAGTTTTAGAGCTAATTGAGTCCCAAACACAAGTATTCATATCATACACCAAATTGCTAAGTTGACAGTGTGTATAAACTGTATAACATACAAAACAAACAATATGAAATTGGAACCTGATAACGATCAATCTCAGTTGTCGTAAGTACGACACTCGTTGGTCTCAGGATTGTCTTTGCAGTATTCCTCCAAAGGGTCCGAACCACCAGCTTTCTTCTTGTCCCTAGCGTGGCTAGCTGCTGCGCTAAGCTCTTCCACTTCATCCCACGCTGCTACACACTCTCCGCTCACTGGGTCGCCCGCACAAGTCTCTTGTGCTTCCTTGATACTTTTCTCCACTACATCTGATATCCCTCCTTCCGGAGTTGCTTTAACCGGCTTAAATTTCACCATCCGGTTAGTTGTTCTTGAACCAAGACTCCACGGATTGTTTAAACGAACTGGACCGGCAAGACGGACTGGTCGATTCTCGCTGGTGAAGACGACTCGTTGGGTTGTAATGTTAAGACCAGTAGCTATAGTTGCCATTGTTGGATGGAGAAAATACACGCAGCCTTTTGATTTTTTTAGTTTTTTTTTCTTCCTTTTTTGATAAAAAGAAGATATTTCAAATTACTGGTAACGACGAAGATATATAAAGTATGCGTGAGTTTAATTCTGTGAACTCAATTTCTTATCCTCTTTTAACCAACCATAGAGTTACACGTCTCGAACACACTTAGATATATTATTTTATTCGATCGAACTATGAAGTATTCTTCTCGATACACAAGTTTTTTTTTTTCCTCGATACACAAGTTTGTATGCACCAGTACGACGTTGAAAAATTTGCAGCCGTCCAAGCCGTTTTTGAAGAATAGTACTACTGTTATGTTCGTTAGACATTGTTAATTTATTATTTCCAAAAACTATAAATTAAAGACAGGATAAAGAGAAGCAGGTAAAATGTCTCTTCAAAAAGAAAAAAGAAAATGTTATCTGTTAAAGGGAATGTCAAGAAAGATGTCTGCCATTTAACCATAGCAAAACAATAATATGTTAAGCAAATTCTCAATTCGACCTCAGATTAGTTTATTTCTTACGCTACCCTTTTCACAGGAAAGTCATCTGAGATCTGAAGAAACCATAAAACATAAAAATCGAGCCAATAACATTGAGAAAGAGAGAGAGAGAGAGGTTTATGATTCAGTCTTCAGCAGCAACAACGCTGATCTCACCTCGCTCAAGCAAGTCATAGAAAGCTCTGGTTTTTCTCTGCTCACTCCAATGGTGCATCTTCCAGAGACCACCAGCAGCTAAACCAAGTGTCAAACCGATAATTAATTCCTTAATAACACTCGGACCTTTCAATGTGGCATGCGCAATCTTGTGTCCTGCCATTTCTTCTCAACCTAGCACAACTTTGAAGCATAGAGTCAATGTTAATAACATCAATGAGAATTTCACAATACTAACGAATATAAAGCTGAAAACTTTCTCTATATATATATAGTCTCTCTCTCCTATGGACTCAAATATGTTCTGAATGTAAATTCTTATTTTGGTATGCTTTTGGAGACTATTACACATGTAAAAATATCGATCCAATTTCTAAATGATGTTGCTTCTGTAGTTATTAGGCTTTATTCAACGGAAGATCTTAAAGGCTTCGGTTTTATTACCAAAGTACACGATATTGCAACAAAAAAATGGCATATTTTCCGAAGAATATGATTAAATTTTTAAAGAATCAGTTACCCTAAGAGAGGTAAATAAGACAAGGAAAAACAAATAAGAAATTACGATCCTAATCACATCGATCCGAATCTGATAAAAGTCAATTAGGTACATATGTAGATAGCCAATCAATTCAAAAGACTAGGAAAATCCCCAAAACGACAGATATGAAGGGAAGAATATGGAGTTTACAGAGTCAGATTGGTTGCGTAGAAGATGAACACGAGTGAGTGAGAAGTGAGAACAAACAAACCATCATCACTCGTTCCGTTCCTCTGTTATTTTATTCCCATCCGTTTATTATTGGGCCTATATATGGGCTTGAGAGTTGGGCCTAATCTGTTTTTTCATATTTTTAAATAAGAGGGGCAGTTATGGAAATTCAAAAGATAAACCATTCATTCATTGGGTCCTCGTGGTTTAAAAATAAATAAAAAAACAACTCCAGAGAAAGTCGACAGTTGTCCCACCACGTTAAATTCGATGTCACACACACTACTAGTACTAAGTCTACTAATTACTATACTAACAACTATTTCCCAATTATGACATTTTAAATTATCATTATCTTTCCCTCTTTTCCTCTCTCTTGTCCATTTTTGTTCATTAATTATTGTAATGTACGAATTTGTAAGAACGTCCCTTTACCCAATCCTTCTCTTATGCCCCACGAACCCAACCCAACCCAACCACCGTTATCGATTTTTAACTCCTTCTATACATAACATTTTCCGAATTCAAACTCTCTGATTACAATATTATGAGAGTGTTTCTTCATTACCAAAGAGAAAACAAAGAGAAATGGAGAGGCAAAGGAGTTTCTCTGTAAAGTCCACACGAGTCTTAGCATTGATTATTACAACAATCTCATCCGCCATTGTTTTCTTAACTTTCTTCTCCATTTCCTTAACCAAATCCAACTCTTCTCTTTACTCAACGACAGACACTAAATTCCAGATCGAATTAAGCCCTCTAGCAGCCATTTCCGAGTCTAATGACAACCTCCATAGCTCCTCCATCTTCGATTCTTCAGTTTCTCCTAAAGCAAGCCCGATTTTGATCTCTACCCATTTTAACCCACCCGAAAACACTTCCGGGTCTTCCAAAATTTCGGGGTTTGAGCAGAAGACTCACGGCAAGAGTTTGGTTAAGGAAATTGCTAATTTGACTTCGATTAAAGTGATTCAACTTCCGAGCAACAATGGTGAAGAAAAGAAAATTAAGAGAATCGAAGAGTGTGATGTTACGAAAGGGAAGTGGGTTTATGACATTGACTATCCATTGTACACAAATGCGTCTTGTCCTTTTATTGATGAAGGATTTGGTTGTCAAAGTAATGGAAGATTGGATCTTAATTACATGAAGTGGAGATGGGAGCCTCAAGATTGTGATGCTCCCAGGTTTAACTTCTTCTTCCTATTTTTTTGTTTGTTTGTTGTTTTCCTCTTACTGATTTAATATCTCTATCGGACTAGTAATGATTGGTGATAGTGACTGATAATGAATATTTGGGATTCATAGTTCCTCCACTCACCCAATTAAAGATTTTGAGACGTATTAATAAGCTTTTTCATAGTCCTGATTTGGAAACTGTGGCTTTTTTTTGGTATGTGTGAGTTTAGGTTCAATGCTACAAAAATGCTGGAAACGATAAGAGGGAAGAGGCTTGTGTTCGTTGGAGATTCTATTAATAGAAACCAGTGGGAATCTATGCTTTGTTTGTTGTTTCAAGCTGTTAAAGATCCCAAGAGAGTCTACGAAACACACAACCGAAGAATCACCAAAGAGAAAGGAAATTATAGCTTCCGTTTCACGGTACATGACTATGATCTAAATGCACCATCCATTAGTGTATTTAAATTTGCGATTGTTATTTAACGTTATGTTTGTGTACTCGATTAGGATTATAAATGCACTGTGGAATTCTACGTTACTCATTTCTTGGTTCGTGAGGGTAGAGCAAGATTAGGAAGGAAGCGAAGAGAAACACTTAGAATAGATGCTATGGATCGAAGCTCTTCCAGATGGAAAGGTGCTAATGTCTTAGTGTTCAATACAGCTCACTGGTGGTCTCATTACAAAACAAAATCTGGGTGAGTATTATTGACTTTAAACATCAGAAGACATATGGAATCAAGATTATGATTGATTAGTTTGAGTTCGCAGGGTCAACTATTACCAAGAAGGAGACCAGATTCATCCAAAGCTTGATGTATCAACCGCTTTCAAGAAAGCTTTGCAGACTTGGTCATCATGGGTTGACAAAAATATCGACCCAAAGAAAACTCGGGTTTTCTTTAGAAGTGCCGCACCTTCTCATTTCAGGTTTGTTTCTATCTACTCTATGGTTTAAAAGACCGATCTTTGTTTCTCCATTTATCATCTCTGTATTGTTTCTTTGGACAGTGGAGGAGAATGGAACTCAGGAGGCCATTGCAGAGAAGCCAACAAGCCATTGAACCAAACCTTCAAACCAAACTTCTCCGGTAGAAACACCATAGTTGAGGAAGTGCTGAAGCAGATGCGAACACCTGTAACTCTCTTGAACGTTAGCGGTTTATCTCAGTACAGAATTGACGCCCACCCTTCAATTTACGGAACAAAACCAGAAAATCGTCATTCAAAAGCTGTTCAAGATTGCAGTCATTGGTGTCTCCCTGGTGTTCCTGATACTTGGAACCATTTCCTTTACCTCCATTTGCTCCATAAACGATAAATACAGTTACAAACTAAAAGCTCAAATTTGTACTTCTTTAGAAGTTTGTTTAATGTATAGGATGCTCGATCCGGTTCTACCAAACCAAAACCATATTGAAAAAGACCAATGTGAAAACCGAAATGAACAATACAAAAAGAGAGAAAAAGAGAAACTTTAACTCTGTAACCGTAATTGAACCAAAAAAAAAAAAAACCCGAATTGACTAAACCCCAAATTGGGTTCTTCGGTCTAGGTTCATGGTCAATGCGTTGGCAGCATAGAAACCAACCCGGTCTCTCTTTTTTCTTCAATTAATTAATTTTTATTAGTTTATTCTTTTTTCTTCAATTATTATTATTTTTTGTTGCTCTCTACAGTCTCCTCAACAGCCAAATTCGATCTTTATCTCGCTTTTGAATTCCTTATATATCATGCGTACTCGAACTTCTTCCAACTTAAAAGCCACCAAATTTTAATATTGATTTCTGAAATAATTTTTACTTGTTAGCCACTGCTTTGATTACGGGTTGCGGCAGCCAAAAAGCCAGGGAATCAACCCATTTTTGAACTAATTTCTACTTCTTCGGCCTCAGCTTTGATAGTTAATTATTGAGCCAGACTATCTTTGAATTTTCTTTGCAATCTAGAATTTATCACTTTAGTCGATATTGTACATAAGGGTTGAAACATCCACATAAACCCAACAAAAATCAACACATTTTGTATAAGCCAAAAAAGAAGACGCTCTCACGACGTGGAACCAAAACCAAATCACCAATGTGACACAAAAGAAACCAATAACCATGTAAACCTATTTCTCCTACAGATTGTTTTCCATCGGTGTGAATGGAATGTTCCTGGGGCTAAATAACCTATACGCAATAAACCCCGAAACAGCAAGAGAAATTATGGACATCACGATTGCAGAAATGCTGGTCCCATCGCTAGAGCCCTTCACTGTTGACGAGGTGAGACCTGAAGAAGAGCCCGAGGATATATCTACAGGTATCCAATCGCAATTGATTGTGTAGTGTCCTGATCCGTGCCATGGTTTGCTGTCCATTGGGTACCAGAATGCAACTGACATTTTGGCTTGAGAGCCAAGTGTGAACTGAACATCCTGTGAATATCAATCTAACACGTTAAATTTCAGACGAATATGTTCCTTATACATAACTCATATTGACCAGGTACGGTCAGACTTTTTTGTTCCTACAAGTGTTTGACACATGTGGTTTTGGTTTAAGAGTAAATACTGATTTACAGAGGTTCGACTGTTTGCAGGTTATGCTATAGTTATAGAAGGGATAATCGTAACAGAACATGGTTAATCCGAGTAAAAGATTCACTGACCTGTTGGAGACGGTCCATAGTCCTCAAAGGCCTTGAGAACTCAAAATAATAAGTTCCTTTCTGGGCATCTGGCGTATAAGGGCTGTCTTCCTCTACATAACCTGTTGGGAACTACAAAGATAAGTAACCAGAAGAGATGCCTATGGCTAATAGATGATTATATAAACACCGAGCTTTAACTCAGTTCCACCTCTCTTTTTTCCAGTCAAAAACATAATTATATATCTCTGTTTTAAGACCTCAAGGATCTGATTATGTAGATATGTAAGACTGACCTGATTGAGTAGTGAAGCTGCTGTGCCACCACGCTCCATGCCAATCATTCTGTGCGTTAGAATCATTTCCTGCCAAAAGGATATCCATGGGGATCACAAAATTGAAATTTACACATGAGATGGCTGTTCAAGATCTTGAATAGCTAACACCCAACAAAAAAACAAATAATTTATAATCTTAAGGAATTAAGGGACATCTTATATAGTTGGGGAAACACATAAGAGGATTAAGAACCAACAAAATCCGAACTAAATGATTAAAGTGATATAATCAATTGCTAAGTTTACAAGAATCAACGCAAAAGAATAAGGTAATTTCTGTTCTTGGCTGAAATTGGTTATTCCAAACTATTCCGTAATGGCATCATAGAAAAATTCTATTTTGAGCAAAAATATAACGCCCTCTCATCTAACAAGTACCTGAGGGCCCAAGACCATCAAGGTATCGACAATGTGGATTCCATGAATAAGTGTCAACCAGGTGACCAAATCTGTTCATATGAAAATGAATAGGCATTCCAATATAAAAAAAAACAGAGGTACAGAAAAGCCACTTAATAAACAAATAAGGAACTGAACTAGATTCACTGAATTGGTACAACACCAGATCACTACAATCACCTGTCACCGCCATTTCCTTCCCTGTTGTCTATTGGATTACCACCATAAAGGCGTCCTGGAATAGCATTTCCAATGGAGAAATGCATAATATCAACCTCGAAACCTCTGCACGCCTTGCTGGTACAAGAGTCTGTCCCTTCTTTACAACCACCCATCTTGTGCAGAGTAGAAGGTTGACATTAGTTGTTACATTTAAAAAATTCATGGATCTTAAATAAAATATTTGATCAAAATTCTCTAGCCACCTGATAAACTTACATTGTGATAAGTAGCTTGATCACCAATTGGGAACATGAGAGCCACTGAAGGACACTTCTTGCTTTCACTGGATTCAATTAAGCAAGATTTAAGTATTATAGTGAAAGACTTTGTATTCAAAGTTATGTATAAACCAAAAATTATTTCAATATCATCTGAAGCAGTACATGAATTTGTATTTTGAAAACTCTGTATCTAAGAACGTAAAAGACAAGAGCCTGACAACTAAAGACTAAATTCCAAGTTTCAAGAATCTCAGGGACAAACCAGATCTTATATTTACACATAATAAAATCACCAGGTGAACATAAATAATTCAGACTGATAAAGAAAAAAACATAAATAGAAATGAGTTGCATCAAACCCAAAATTGCATGCATTGGATTACTTTTTCATTCGCAGGACCCAGATTCTCCAAGATTAGAAGCAGAGACATTTACTAAAACTTGAATTGTTCTGATCACCACTTCTTGGATCTTGCAGAGGTCTAGAAAGGAACTGCGACTCGGATTACCAAATTAAATAAAGACACACTTACCCTTTATCATAAGCGTAGTTTCCATCAATTGCAAGCATAAAGTAAATATCTCGACCATCATGCAATGCCTACAAAGAGAGATCCACACCATTAAAAAATGTTAGGAACGAAATCGAACTCAACGTCCCACTAAATTCAGATTTATCAATCGATTCAAAACGTCGCAATGAGGTATGCATCAGTACTCCTCAGATCAAACTCACTATATAGATCGGATTTAAGCGCGAATTTCATCAATCTATACAATCTACAAGTAACGTGGCAACCAATAATACAATGCAAATCCTATTTGAATCAACACATTACCTTGACCGTCATCTTTCCCGCGTCATACTCGTGGTCAGCGTCCGGATCAAGTGCAGGTCGAAGCGGGAACTCGGAGCCGTCAATGTCCTTCCAATCATCGTAGTGGCCATCGAGAGTGATAATCCCCGGTCGGAAATCGGCCATGATCTGGATCTCCGAGTCCGATTCACAACTCCATTCGCCGGATTCCTGGTGCGACACGACGGTCTCAGCCGCAAAGATCAATAGCCAAGCTACAGCGAGGAGCTGAAGCATTTTTCGATTATCCGAAGATTGGGTTTATACAGTTGACCGCCGATTACTTGTCAAAACATTTCTCGCCCTCCCTCAGTGACTGGCTCTTCAAACGGTAAGCAAATCTCGACAGCTGTATTAAACAAATATACTGTTATTTTTTTTGTTTATTATTATGATCATGTTTTGATTGGGCCTTATTAAGCCCATTAAATCCTCAAAGAGTCAAGAACCTTGTTAAAAAAACCAACGTCGATATTCAGATCGGAGTCATCGGATCCGTGCTCCATTGACGAATAACTCGGAGCTTCACATCGGGAACAATGTCGGCCAGTGCGAAGCCACTTCATTCTTTGATCGTCTTACTCATAGCTATTTCTACAGTCTACTGTGTTTCTGCAGATTCGATAAAAGGCTGCGGTGGTTTTGTCGAGGTTTATCTCTTTTTCATTTTCCGATTCGTTTTATCCATCGCTCTGATTGCTGCGGTGGTATGTTTTCTTCCAAAGTAGATTCAGTTTAGTTGAGCTGAGTCTACTTAGTAGTATTACGCACTTGTATCTGAGATTTTGCAATTCGGGGGTTAAGTAGTGAGCTGACGATCGGATCTGGATTTATATTATCAACCCTGCTGAATCATTAAAACGTGCAGGCGAGTTCGTCTTTGGTCAGGTCTCGTAAAGGAACCGATGGGAAATTGGATTATTCTCACATCACTGTAAGAATTCAATGTCCTGACTATCAAATTTCTTTCTTTCTTTTGCTTCTGATTGAGGTTTCAATTATTTTCTCCCCTATCAAATTACAAGGTTGAGCTTCAAACAGTAGATGGATTGGTAAAGGACAGTACACAGTGTGCCCCAAATGGTTACTATTTCATCCCTGTATATGACAAGGTATTCATCAAACCTTACCTTTCTTTTTTCTGGCCCTTTCAAAGATGTATTGGGTGAATCGAGTGTTGCATCTCTGCTGCAAATGATTTTAACGGCTTCTTCTTATAGGGCTCATTCATTCTCAAGATAAATGGACCTGAGGGATGGTCATGGAACCCAGATAAGGCTAGTCTCTTCTTCATTATTTTTTTTTTTCTCGAACACTATGCACCAGGCTTGTAGCTAGTTGTGACATTAATTTTGGTGTGGCAGGTCTCTGTTCTCGTTGATGACTCTAGTTGCAACAACAATGAGGATATCAACTTCCGTTTCACAGGGTTTGTTTTAGTTTATGAGTTTGCCTCTTATTTTTTTCACCTTTTTAATTGGTGGTTAGGTCATCTTTCTTCCTTAATTTTTCATGTTTTATCCTAAAATATATTGCAGTTTTACGTTATCTGGTAAAGTCCTTGGAGCTGTTGGCGGGGAGAGTTGTGTGGTTAAGAATGGAGGCCCTGCTGATGTCAATGTTGAATTGTTGTCTTCTGATGGAAATCCCATTGCTTCTGTTCTCACATCATCAGATGGAAGCTACTTATTCAAGAATATTATTCCAGGTAAGGAGCCTCATTAAGCTTTCAGTTGGAAGTTTTCCATATTGTAACATCAAATGTAAAGTGCATACAGATTTTTCAGGTATCTTGTGATAATAAACTTACGAATCTGTCTGATTTGTTGCAGGAAAATACAATATACGTGCATCTCATCCAGATCTGCAAGTTGAAGTTCGCGGGTCAACGGAGGTCTCACATCTTTTTGGTTTTGCATTTTTTGTATTTACCTTTTCTGTTGAAACTTTTCCTGATCAACCTTTTTGCATATGAGTACACATGCCCTTCCCTAGTCTTTTTTTTTCTTTTGTTTTGGTTGTATCTGCTTCAAGCTTTTAATTCTGCATGCTAATAGTTGAAGTATTTTTGTTTACCTGTAGGTGGAACTTGGATTTGCAAATGGCATGGTGGATGACATATTCTTTGTCCTTGGTTATGATCTCAAGGGGTCTGTTGTTGCTCAGGTAATGCCTCTATTGCTATGTTTCTTTTTCTATCCTGCTTTCCTACTCTGCTTTCATGAATTAAATTTTCATTATGATTATTGGTAATAGCGATTGGTGTATCATTGGGTTGGTTTGGTTCCTGTCCATAATGCACTTGCAGAGTATCCTCAGTTCTGGGTGTTTGATGGAAATCATTTGTTTCCTTTTGTAGGGAAATCCAATCTTAGGTGTTCATATATACTTGCATTCAGATGATGTTTTGATGGTAAATTGTCCCCAAGGACTTGGTGATGCTGTTGGAGAAAGGAAGCCTCTCTGCCATGCGGTATCCGATGCAGAAGGAATTTTCAGTTTCAAGTCCATCCCTTGTGGTAATCATTGTTCAATTATCCACGATCAATTTTATGAGCATTCATTTTTACTTTAAGCTTTAGCATGATGAATTCTGTATTGTATAACCAAGTGAAATGACTATTGAGCATGATGAACTTTAAGGACACTTGAAATTCTGGTTGCATGGTCCAGCTCTTAGTTTCTACTGAGGTATTTTTGCCACTAATTTTTTCGTCTTCAGGAAAATACAAACTGGTGCCACATTACAAGGGTGAGAACACGGTTTTTGATGTTTCACCTCCTGTGATGCCTGTTTCTGTAGAGCATCAACATGTAACTGTTCCCAAAAAATTTCAGGTCAGATATTATGCCGCTCTATATTTCTATAATTGGACTCTGCTTACATGTTTCTTCCACTAAATATGCCGCTTTGTATTTCTATAATTGGACTCTGCTTACTTGTTTAGTCCACTAAATATTGAACTGAATGCTCCTTTAGGTAACCGGATTCTCCATTGGAGGTTGTGTAGTTGACGGTAATTCAATGGGAGTTGAGGGCGTTAAAATTTTAGTAGATGGTAGTCTAAGATCTGTCACGGACAAGGAAGGATATTACAAGCTTGACCAGGTATACTTAAATGCTATTTTCAGTTTAAAGTTTATACGGTATACCTTGTTCCAGTTGTAAGCCTGGTAAATTGGTTGTTACGCAACTTCTCCTTGTGAGGTTTTGGTAAATGTTTACATATCAAATTATTTGCCATCTGGGTTTCTTTCCACTACCCTTCAATTTCATTTCTTGCTGTTGTGATCAATAGTTATAACAGCAGGGGATGTAATGTAATATTGGTTAAATTCCTTAGGTTACTTCGAATCAGTATACAATAGATGCCGTCAAGGAGCATTACAAGTTCAACAAACTGCAGAAGTTCATGGTATCACTAATTGCTCCAGATATGGCTTTACCTCACTCACTAGAAGTTCAACAACTAAAGCAATCACTTAAATTGTTTTTTAGGTTTTACCAAATATGGCATCACTTCCAGATATCAGTGCTGTATCTTATGATATATGTGGTGTGGTGCGGATGTTTGGTTCTCGTCACAAAGCAAAGGTAATTCTTGTTCATACTGATATTTCTCTGTAGATACTTATCTGATATCTCTCATGTTTATGTTTTAATATTTTGAATCTAGGTAGCTTTGACTCATGGACCCACAAATGTCAAACCACAAATGAAGCAAATAGATGAGACTGGAACCTTTTGCTTTGAGGTTAGTAAATCCACTAAGCAAAGTTAATTTATCAAGTTGACTCCCTTGATTATTTGGAGAGTTGTTTCTGGCTTATGTGTGTCCTCGTTGCCTTTCTGTTTATGGATGAGTTCTCTTTTTCTTACTCCATTACATGTTCTTTATTTTGTTTTTTTTTCTTGCTACCATATATATCCCAGGTTCCCCCAGGCGGATATAGGCTGTCTGCTTTGGCTGCTACACCAAAGGGTGCTTCTGAGCTTCTGTTTTTACCAGCTTATGTTGATGTTACTGTCAAAAGTCCTTTGTCAAACATAGAATTTTCTCAGGTGATTTACTTTGAATGACTCCACTCTCTTGAAAATGATTTTTATAGCATCAAAGTGATAAGAGCTGGATGGACAATACACTTCCACGTGTTCAGGGTGATTTTCTTTCTTTTAAAGTTTTTGGGTGTTAACGCAGGCCCGAGTCAATGTGCATGGTTCTGTTACTTGCAAGGAGACATGTGGTCCGTCTGTCTCAGTGGCGCTTGTGGGAGTGGCTGGTGATCGTGAAAAGAAGACAGTTGTTTTAACCAACGAGAGTAGTCAGTTTCTATTTTCAGACATATTGCCTGGAAAATATATAATAGAGGTGGGCTGCATGGTTTCTTCTCAAAAAAATTTCTACTCTTGGGTACTTCTGTAAGAGAGACGGAAAAGGTCATTACTAGCCAAATATTTTTACCAATTGCTTATCACGGTTGATTATTTTAGGTCAGAAGCATTTCACCGGAAGCTGCATCTGATGAAGACAGTTGGTGCTGGGACAGTAGCTCCATTGATGTGAATGTCGGAACTGAAGATATCAAAGGGATTGAATTTGTCCAGAAAGGTTACCGGATTAATATTATCTCCACCCATGAGCTGGATGCTAGAATTGTTCATCCTAATGGTTCACCTACTAATTTGAAAATCAAGGTATCCTTTTTCCGGTAGATTCTTAGTGAGTTTTGGCTATTAGGGGTGCTATATTTAAACTTTGTGTAATCTACTTATTTTATTATTTTGTGGTAACTGCAGAAAGATTCGCAGAAAACATGTGTTGAGTCACCTGGAGAGCATGAGCTTCAGCTTTCTGACTCATGCATGTCCTTTGGGAGCAATTCAATAAAGATAGATGTCTCCAATCCACAGGTTTTAGTTTGTAATGTTTTCCCTTTTGTTTCAACATTCTTTGGCTTGTCCTTCATTTACATCTATCTGTTTTCCTTTCTGTAGCCTATTCATCTGAAAGCAGAGAAGTACCTCCTCAAAGGTCTGATAAATCTGGAGCCTAGTTCAACCGATATTGAGTCTGAATTGCCAGAGAATTTCATTGTTGATGTTCAAGACAAGGAAGGAAATATCATCAACAGTATTGCTGCCAAACTTGCATCCGATGGGCGTGGCATTTATGAGTACTTTACGTGGGCAAATCTTGGTGAAAAGATTAGCTTTGTTCCTCAAGATTCTAGGTATGGTCTGCTCATTTTGATTTCTGCTCATCAAATAACCAAAAGCGTGTTTGGGTGCCGGAAGTTTTCTCTAATATTTTTGAAGCTATAGTTCTTTTCAAATTACTTCAGCTGTAGCTGTTCTGTTTCAGGGATGATGTGGAGAAGAAGATGTTGTTTTATCCTAAAGAGCTTCAGGTAAGTATTAACTATAAGTATTGTTAGCCATAAAGGAATCTGTAATGGGCACATCAAGCTTAATTTATGTTTCTTCTAACAGGCTGTAGTGTCAAATGACGGCTGCCAAGCTTCAGTTTCTCCATTTACCGGACGAGTTGGTCTTTACATACACGGATTGGTTTCTCCTCCTCTTCCTGGTGTTCATATCAAGGTTTCCGCTGCAAAAGACAGCCTTATTTCTTCACTTAAGAAAGGTGAAGTAGCTATTGAAACAAGCACGTCTCCAGATGGTTCATTTGTTGCTGGGCCTTTGTATGATGATATACCATATGCCACTGAGGCTTCAAAGGTTGGTTTATATTATGTTGATATTCTTTTCATCTTCATGTAAATTAACCTTGGTATGATGTTTTTTTCACTATTTTAATCTTAAAATAGATCTCTTGCACTTGGTTACGCTGAAACTCTCACTTACATTCATTTGTTTAAAAACGATGTGTTTCTCATCTTGGCTTACACATGCAGCCTGGGTACCATATTAAAAGGCTAGGACCATATTCTTTCTCCTGCCAAAAGCTAGGTCAAATCTCCGTGCGCGTATACTCAAAGAACAACGCCGGGACATCAATCCCTCCACTATTGTTATCATTAAGTGGCGATCATGGTTACAGAAATAATTCCATATCTGGCGCTGGTGGCGTCTTTGTATTTGATAGCTTATTCCCTGGAAATTTCTACTTGCGTCCCCTTCTTAAGGTGATTAACATATACGCCAATACATTCTTAGCAAAACACTGTTTGACAATGCTACGTCAACAGCTTTCATTGGAGACATTCTTTTATGGCTTTTTCAAAACGTAAAAGTAAATAAGGGATGAATGTTCTGATTATATATCCTTTGCCTCAGGAATATTCTTTCAAACCTTCAACACTGGCTATAGAACTGGGTTCTGGGGAGTCCAGTGAAGCTGTCTTTGAGGCTACTCGTGTTGCCTACAGGTTTGATATAGTCTAAGTCATCTTTTTCTCACTATTCTTTCCTAATTTTACTTATGTCAAAAGAATCTGTTGTCTTGATTAGGTTCTGGAATAAATTCACTTTCCTAATCCTAAAACTTTCTAGGCTCGTTCTTTTAAATTATGATTGCACCAGGGCTCAATTCTCCCGCCATAGTGTCAATACACAATGCCCAGTTTTATTGGTCATTTAATTGCGATCTCATAGATCTCCACTATCAGCACATTCTAATTTTGGAGGTTTAGATTTTTGGTCCTAAACTGCCATTTCACCTAACCATGATCTTACTATTTGGAAAATATGTGGTAGGCTTAGATTACATTCGATTCAGTCTTCTTTATTTCTGTAACAATTCCTTTGCAGTGCAATGGGTAGAGTCGCTCTCCTATCGGGTCAGCCGCAAGAAGGTGTTTCAATTGAAGCTCGCTCTGTCTCCAAAGGATACTATGAGGAGACTACAAGTGATATTAATGGAAATTATCGCCTGAGAGGGTTACATCCAGATACAACATATGTAATCAAAGTGTCGAGGAAAAATGGTTCAGGCAACAATAAAATTGAACGTGCATCTCCAGAGTCGGTTTCTCTTCAGGTTTGTTTCCGTTTGTTGATCGTATTTCCTTCTTATCATCCGCAGTTTCAACAAAAGGATTTGCCTGTCAATATTCTTTTATTGTAGATCGGTTATGAAGATATCAACGGGCTCGATTTTTTGGTCTTTGAACAACCAGAAATGACCATGTTAACTTGCCATGTCGAAGGCAAACAGGACGAAGTACTAAACTCGAATCTGCTAGTGGAGATTAAATCAGCCACTGATGAATCTAAGATAGAGAATGTCTTTCCACTACCACTTTCCAATTTATTCCAAGTAAAAGGCTTAGCCAGAGGTAAACATCTTGTGCAGCTTAAATCAAATCGTCCTTTGATCTCCCACAAGGTAGAATCAGAGATCATCGAAGTTGATTTCGAAACAAATGCCCAAATCCATGTTGGTCCGCTTCGATACAACATCGTGGCAGATCATCAGAGTCAGGTAAAAGATATAATTCACACAAACGGGCTTCCACATTTTAATAGACTGTTTTATTTTTTACTTTTTTGCTCATTGTGATTCGATTTGTGTCGGTTTCAGGAAGCGACACCTGCAGCTATATTGCCACTGGTTATTGGCGTTTCGGCAATTGCTCTGTTCCTCAGCATCCCCAGGTAATATAAACTTAAAACCAAATTGTAACTTTCTGATTTTGAAACCTTTCCATAGTTGGTATAATTCACATATTTGACATGCTTGATAAAAAAAGGTTGAAAGACATATACCAAGCCACGGTTGGGATTTCGTCACCTGCGTCTTCCAGGAGAGAACCTCGAAGAGCAGTTCCTAGAAAGAAGACGTTCTGAAGAATTCGTCTATCATCAGTTTTTCTCTTTTTCCTTTTTGTTTTATATATCGTTAGAGCGAATTGTTCAAAACTTGCAGAATTCAGAAACTCCTCTAATCCACGCATTATTAAAATTTAGAGTCGCACTTCGCTTAACTGTTAGTGTAGTTTTTATTTTTTTTTAACCATTTCGAAACATTTTTTTTCTAAAAATGCTTTATAATTTATATTAGAATCTTGTTCAAAATTTATACAATATTGATTTCTCTTTGAACTGCCAAGCTATGTGTGGGCCATTTCATGTCTCAGATTTCGACGTGACTTCTTTTATAACATGCATGGTGGACCTGTAGAAGAACGAGTTTTTTTGCCCCCAATGTAATTATGATTTAGTCGGATTTGACCAAGACATTGGTGCTAAAATTATAACTGGAATATGGATACCATACTTTATATGTAACCCTTCTAAAAAAAATCTAACAAATTAAGGACTGCAATATAGTTTTGACTTAAGGCGACAGATTCAAGTATCCAAATCTTAAACTGAACATCAGTTGCGTGTGCTTTGTTCACATGAATGATAGATAGATAGATACATATTGGGCTGCGCATGAACAAACTCCGAGTATTACAATTACTATAACATAATGCAAATATAATAATGATCTTAGTCAACTAATTCCTATTAGTCGTTACTCTTACACCCGCACACGGAAAGCTCGATTAACTGCTGAATCGGTCACAAATTGAAAGTACGAGAGCGTATACCTATTTGTGAGACGACACACATATTATTATTACCGTTTAAAAACATTGTCCACCGACTGACCTACAATTGCCGGTTACCAGTTCAAGTCATTTATAATTAGCAAGAACCCATGTTTTCATTCATACACCTAGCTCCTCCCATTTTCGCTTCTCTAACCCTAATAATTAAATATATTTCTCTTGTTTTCTTTCCTGAAGGACATTCTCTTTTATTTGTTCTTTACTAGGTTTTGATTAATTTTCCCGGAAAAAAATGGAGGATATTGGTGTTGGGATGCCGTTTTCCAGTTTACGGCAAATGAGGGTTTCCGATTTGGGAAATTTATGGAAGGAGAGGTATCCGGTAGAGTTCATGGATTTACTTGGTGTTCATCATTATGCCCTAACTCATACGCCACGGATGCAGTTTCCGGAGACACCTAACTCTTCCTCGAGTGAACCTAAGGCTGGAGAGGAAAATGAAGAACATCAATTTAAGACTAATACTCTGTGAGTTTGAGTGTTTACTTTCGTTTTTTTTTGTGTTTTCAACACAAAAAAAAAAAAAAAAAAGTATCTGCGAAAATTAATAGATAGATATACACTTTAAAAAATGGTTTAGCAGTTTTCAAAATGGTGCTTGCTGAACTTTGGATTTATAGGTTTATAAAATCAACGAAGAGTAGTGAGCAGGAGAAGATGAGAGCGCCAAAAGTGTCATTCATAACGAAGAGCGAGGTTCTTCATCTAGACGATGGATATAAGTGGAGAAAATACGGTCAAAAACCTGTTAAAAACAGTCCTTTCCCAAGGTAACATGTGTTTTCTTTTATACATAATAATCTACAATATTATTTAACCTTATGAGATTTGATTATATATATATATGTGTGTTTTTTTTTTTTGGCAAGGAGTTATTACCGTTGCACAACATCTTGGTGTGATGTGAAGAAAAGAGTGGAGAGATCATTCAGTGATCCAAGCACTGTAATCACTACTTACGAAGGTCAACACTCGCATCATCGTCCAACATTCATCATGCCTAAAAGAGGCAGCACTCGATCCAATGGATCAGCTTCTGGAGCCCAGCTCCCTACACTCTCTCCTCAGTTTCATCAGCTTTCCGATTACAACAACCAACAAGAACAACAAGACGCACTGTCTTTCTCCCAAGTCAGGTACACTGACAAGCAAGTTGATCATGATGGTCATGATGATGATGACCATGTGACTAAGAAGATTAGAACTCGGGATCTGATGGATGGGGCTGCTTCAGTCAAAGATCAAGGCCTTCTTCAAGATGTTGTTTCCCCTCATTTCGATAAGGAAGAGTGTTAGTTAATTAATCGCATAATGAAGTAGTATGTTTTAATTTTTATAACTGTCCGAGAAAACTGATTTTTACTCTTTAGTTTTTAATGGATCATATAGATGTCAAAAAGTTCAAAATCTTTTAATAACACGTACTTAGGTTAATGTTTCAAATTCATTTGATCATGATGAGTTGTTATAATAAGTTATAGACCAAGAAAATTCATATATAGTACTTGTTTGATTGAGATTCCTTATATTAAATTCACAGTACCCGTTTGGTCTAGGATCAAAACACTAATCTTATTGAACCGTGTCGCATTTAGATAGTTAAGCATTTTTTGTGTCTTACCGAGTTTTATAGTCACTCTAGCAATGCTATAGCTAGCGTTTAAGGTTTTGTTTCTCCATATATATATAGAGACGTGGCAATTAATATATAAGTTTAAGATTATTATGTATAGGATATCAGTAAAGAATGACTAATTTTTTTTTTCTTACACTGTAACTGCATCAATTAGTTTTAACAGAGAAGCATAATTTGATGGGTCCAAAAGAATACTGATTTGGAAAAACTAAATTTATGTATCTTACGTAATGTACATAGTGTATGTAAAAGGGAATGGGAAGGATCAGTATCTATTTAATTAAGAGGAAAAATTCACCACTTTGTATTTCATGATTACTCTACTGCGTTGAAAAAATGTCGCTTGCTATTTCAAACTTTAACGTTTTCTTTTTGGTTTTTATTTTATTCTTATATATGGTTTCTCCTAAAACCCAAAAACGAAAATAAAGGAGAGAAACATAGTCAAATTCTAACCTAACACCTCTGATAAATGATTATCACTTATAAGAAGAACAGTGACGTGTGGACTATATATATATATATATATATGATACTCTCCTACTAATATATATGTTTGTAAAAATTTGAGATTTGTTCCGTCCTTGGACTGTTTGGAAGCAGTATTAAAGATGCTATTTGAATTGAGTCAAATCCTTAATTATAAGAACACACTATCACAATTTCTATTTATAGAAATGTTTGGTTTTATCACCCTATATCCCAAATTTCATCTAGTCGATCGTATCATGAGTTCCTCTTGCTCCAAACTGAAAAAAAAATGAGAAGCCAAAACCAAAACAAAGACTTGATCTGATTTTAAGAATTGATCGGTTAGATACAAATTTTTGGATGCTCGGTTTAGAAGCTAGATTTAAGGCATAAAGAAGAAGAAACTGATGTAGACCAAGTATCCTTAGCTAGATGGAGAACCATTTTGTATACATTACATACGACTAAGTCAAAGTGTTTAAACAAACGACAACGTTGCTTGGAAGGGTATAAAACTTAATTGTTTAGAAATTGAAGGTTGAAAAGGATAAATTAAAAATTAATATTTGGGAGTTGTCAATTTCATTCATTTCTCACAGGTACCGAACCAACCCCAATTTTGTGTCGTTCAGCGTCTTCTTCTCGTTTTCGAAATATTCGGTCGCCATTGATTCGAACCTCGCAAGGTAAAGAAAGATAAACCATAACTCTTGATTACTAAGTTAAAATATTCTTCTTTTTGCTCTATTGTTCGCTTTCTCTGCTGCTCTTTAGTCACATTGAGCTATTTTTTATTACATCTGTGACAATCGGCCAGTTTGGTAACAGGGTTATTCCAATTTTGTTCAATTTCTAGCAAGTTTCCCATTTTTTTGGTTTAATTGTATCATTAGGTTATGTGGCTAATGGAAAATTTGACTTCTTTCTTCTAAATTTCACATTTTTTGTTTGTTTTATTTCTAATTCCTAGTGATTAAGAGTCTTCAAAATGATACTTATATGAATGATTGAGCTCTCGATTGAATCTTTGTATTTCAGACTCTTTGTACAAATTGAAACTGAAAGTTGTGTTTTTTTTTTCAGATGGAAAGCACAAGATCAGACCCAGAGCTTGATGATGACTTTAGTGAAATTTACAAGGCGTACACTGGTCCTCCATCTGCTGTGACCAACAATGTTCAAGAAAAAGACAAACCTATCAAACTATCTGAAGAAATATGTGATGAAGAAGAGCAACTACCTGATCCCAACTCTGTGCCTACAGATTTCACTAGCCGAGAGGCTAAGGTTTGGGAGGCTAAATCCAAAGCTACTGAGAGGAATTGGAAGAAGCGAAAAGACGAAGAAATGATCTGTAAAATATGTGGAGAGTCTGGTCATTTTACTCAGGTAGTCCTCAAATTTTCTTATAGCTTGCTCTTTTTTAGTTTATAACATCGTTTGTGTTTGTTTTTCTGATTCTTGCATTATTTTCCAATATGTTAGGGCTGTCCATCGACACTTGGTGCCAACAGGAAGTCTCAAGAATTCTTTGAGAGGGTACCAGCTAGGGACATGGCTGTGAGAGTTTTGTTTACGGAGAAAGTTATTGAAAGTATTGAAAGGGAGACCGGCTGCAAGATTAAAATGGACGAGAAGTTCATAATTGTTAGTGGCAAGGACAGATTAATCTTGAGGAAAGGTGTAGATGCTGTTCACAAGGTTAAGGAGGATGGTGAGATTAAAAGTTCTTCTGCTTCTCACAGGAGTAGATCCAGGTCACCAAGGCGAACATCTGTTGGTCCACCGCGTGCTCGAATATCTGAACCTCAAAGACAGCACCCACCATCTCATGGTCCATCAAGTTTATCAGAGCGCTCTGGTAGGCAATATAAGTTTGTAGATAATCGTGTGCACGAAGAAAATCTTGTTCGTGAGAATCAGAGAAATGTTTCCCGAGGATCACCACAAGGTAGGGACAGGATAGGATATCTTAGAGACCTGGTTATTTTCTCTTTTAGTCTTGTCTTGGGGAAGTTGATTTCTGTCTTTTCGGCTTTTTTGGCCGACAATGTCCTTTCCTTATCTTTATTTTGCAGCCAAAGGTAAGTCCTTATGTTCAAGCATTTTGTACAGTATTAAGTAAATAAATTATTTACTTAAACTTTTGCTCGACCTTCTCTGATTAAGGATGAGATCACGTGTCTCACTGTAGCTGTAACCTGTGGTTTAGTCTCGTGGACAGGTAGTTAACATTACTATTCATTTTATGAAGCTTATGGTAGTGACAGAGCTCGGAGTCGTTCTACTCATTCCAAATCTCCAGGGCAACCACGTTATGGTGGATGGGATAAACCAAATGATAGGCAAAATTTGGAGGTGAGTGGTTATCGGTCTGAAAGATGGGACCAAGAGAGAATGGGTGGCTCCAGATACATGCAGGTGAATCATCAGTTTGAACACCCTTCTTTTCCACCGACTTTAAAAGAACTAGAATTGGAATATACGAGGGATGCAATGGAGCTTGAAAAGAAACGAGTGAAGGAAGAGGATGAGGAGAACAACAAGCATCATGAGGTAAGAGATCCAGTGACTGATGTGCTCCTCTTAGATTCAAAACCGAGTTTTAGGTGCTGTCACCTCAGAAATGACAATTCCTAGGAATTTCAACTAGAAAGATGTATACTTTTTTTACATTCTAATTGCTCATAGTATTGGATGGCACAGATATCTCCTCGACTTGTTACTAGTTGAATGAAACATATGAACGAGAAACAGACTTTAATCCCTAGACATCTTGAGAAATGCAATTTCTTTTGAGGAACTTCAACTTCTGACATCAATTTGTGCGAGTTTTTAGACAATCCGGGAACTGAGAGAGAGCTACATGAAGAAACTGGCTGGTCTGAGGGGTATGAATGCTAAACAATGGGAAGAATTCCTTCAAGTCGATGCTCAGAGACGTCAACAGCAAGCACAGCAACAAAACTCTGGTCTGAATTATGGTAGTAACTATAGACAGTTTCCTTATGCTGATTTTGATGATGGTTACTGTGCCAATCCTCCTCCCTATGGTGAAAACAATGTGCCCATGGATTCTGAAGGCAGATATTCGAACCATGTAAAAAACTATTCCTCGAGGCATCAAGACAACAGTTATGGTAGTGAGTTCCAACGCCAGAGACGTGAGGACTATGGGAAAGCCTACAATCGTTATTAGATCATTGTAGTCAGATCTTGTTTGGTAAGTTGTTTCTCCCCTGGCAAAAGACAAAAACTATTAATGTCATGTTCTTGGAGTTTGCGGTTTTGATTGAGTAACAGATTGAAATGTTAATTGTGGATTCATGAAGAGTATATCCTTGTCTCTGTCTACTCTGTGTCCTAAAAAACTTTCTGAAAATTTCAGGTCTGCGGGTATGGGTTACGACGAAAGAGTCCAAATGTCCCCTCCAGATATGTGGTAGGTAATCTGAATTCTTGTTAGGTTGTTCACATAATGTGGCTTGGAGACAATGCACAAACCAAGGGTTATTACGTATTGTAAGGACTCTCTCATATATGGCAATGTCAAATAATGTCCTCGTCGGGTGCAACTGCTAGCTATTTATATCGGCTTTGGTTTGTCTTTTTAAATTCTACACATTTCTTGCTTAAACCATTTTATTGCACTCATTGTTCAGTCTTTCAGTAGATTACTTTCTTAAGATCTGTTTCAATTGTGGGGACTCATCTCTCTTTTGGTTTTGTGTGGCCATGATGAGTCTCAGACTTCTTAGCTTTCCAGGAGCTCACATGGCAGAGCTTGATTTGAAGAACTTTGGGTGATAACTTAACAGTAGGCCTGAAATTGGACAAGAAAATCTCCACTAGATAGTAATGTCACTGCCGTTTCTAGCTTTGTTGGTTTTGATACTGGCTTTTCCCTTGAAGTCTGTATTTTCCAGAGATGTCGACCTCTGTTCTAAAATACACGTATCGTCATCAGTTCTTTAATCCAACACTCAATGTCTCCTTCAATTGTTAGAGTTGGAACAGCTAGCATCAAAACGACCGACCACGGATAGAAATAACAAAAGGACATTGACATTCTCGTAGGGATATTCCTGTCCAAAATCGAAAACGTGGTTTTATGAAGCGGAAAAAATCCGGAGAGCAAACTGGTGGTCCTCGAGTTCTGTAATGGCGACAGTTGCCTGATAATCTCACTTCGGTTATGATAATGGTTTTACGTATATATATGCTTCACGTTTCTCTCGTTAATTTCCTTAACCTACTAGATTTCACCTTTGTGGGCGTTGGTATGAACAAGGCTTTGAAAATGCTGGAGAGCGAGCCGAGTATGGTTAAGCCAGCAAGAATGCCGTTGAGATTGGACCTTTGTCATGGAACCTGAGAAAGTTAACGCCGTATTTTCCATCAATTTCTCTCCTTTCAGTTTCAGATTATGTTCGTCTAGTGAAAATTTCCAACGTTCAAATTAACTAACTAGCTAGTATCGATCTGGTCTTTTATCAAATTTTCCGAACCGGGTTACAACTTATAATCTCCGGTTGATGTTCTCGTGTGAGCTATTGGGCCGGGCCTGACAATTTACAACTCAATATAACCTATCAGCCCACATAACGGACTCTAATATTCTGTTTCCAAACATTTTTAGGGGGCTAAATGTTATTTATAGATTATTGTGGGGTTAAATCGAAAATTTCTATAAAAACTTTAGCCCTCTTCTCCTGCCGAGCCGAACCGAACCGAACCGAACCCTAGCCTTTGATAACTTTCTCAGAAGCGAGTCTCGTGATGGGTACAGAGAGAAAGAGGAAAGTCAGTTTATTTGATGTTATGGACGATCCATCGGCTCCAGCAAAAAGCGCCAAAATCAACGGTCTTGGAGACGGCGGCGTTGACAATCTGATAAATAAGTGGAACGGAAAGCCGTATTCTCAGAGATATTATGACATTCTGGAGAAGCGGAGAACTCTACCTGTGTGGCTCCAAAAAGAGGAATTTCTCAAAACTTTGAACTCCAATCAAACACTTATTCTTGTCGGTGAGACTGGTAGTGGTAAAACTACTCAGGGAAAAAAAAAAGTTTTCATCTTTTATTTCTTTGTTTTCCATACTTTTATAGCTAGGCTTAGGAATCATAGTAAATTTTGATACGAGAAAAATCTAACTGTTAATTTTGTTTATTGTACAGATTCCACAGTTTGTTATAGATGCTGTGGATGCTGAAACTTCGGATTATCGTAGGAAGTGGTTGGTTGGATGCACACAGCCTCGTAGAGTTGCTGCCATGTCTGTGTCCCGCCGTGTTGCTGAAGAGATGGATGTTACTATTGGAGAAGAAGTTGGTTACAGTATTCGTTTCGAGGATTGCACTAGCTCCAAAACGGTGCTTAAGTAAGCTTTGTTTCTCTTTAGCTCAGCTCCTTATCTTTCAAGTTTTTTTTTTTTTTTTTGTGTGTGTACTTGTATCTTCTAATCATGTGTTACTTAACATGACCAGGTACTTAACTGATGGTATGCTGTTGAGAGAAGCAATGGCCGACCCTCTTCTAGAGAGATACAAAGTTATTATTCTCGATGAGGCCCACGAAAGAACTCTAGCCACTGATGTCTTATTTGGTCTTCTGAAAGAGGTCTTGAAAAATAGACCTGATCTCAAGTTAGTTGTCATGAGTGCTACTTTAGAAGCTGAAAAGTTTCAGGAATATTTTAGTGGTGCGCCTCTGATGAAAGTGCCTGGTAGGCTACATCCTGTCGAGATATTCTACACTCAGGAGCCTGAGAGGGACCATCTTGAGGCTGCTATTAGGACTGTTGTCCAGATTCACATGTGTGAGCCACCTGGTGATATTCTTGTTTTCTGGGGAGGAGGAGATTGAAGATGCATGCCGCAAAATCAATAAAGAGGTTGGCAATCTTGGAGATCAAGTGGGGCCTATTAAAGTTGTCCCTTTGTATTCTACTCTACCACCTGCAATGCAGCAGAAGATTTTTGATCCTGCTCCAGAGCCAGTAACAGAAGGTGGTCCTCCTGGGAGAAAGATTGTTGTCTCGACCAACATTGCTGAGACCTCTTTAACCATTGATGGAATTGTCTACGTCATTGACCCTGGTTTTGCTAAGCAAAAAGTCTACAACCCACGAATCCGTGTTGAGTCTTTATTGGTGTCCCCAATTTCTAAGGCTAGTGCTCACCAGAGATCAGGTCGTGCCGGTAGAACACGGCCTGGAAAATGCTTCAGGCTTTATACAGAGAAGAGTTTCAACAATGACTTGCAGCCGCAGACTTATCCTGAAATATTGAGATCCAACCTTGCAAACACAGTTCTGACCTTGAAAAAACTGGGTATAGATGACTTTGTACACTTCGATTTTATGGATCCCCCTGCACCCGAGACACTGATGCGAGCCTTGGAGGTTTTGAATTATTTGGGAGCACTGGACGATGAAGGTAACTTGACAAAGACGGGTTAGATTATGAGTGAATTTCCCTTGGATCCACAGATGGCAAAGATGCTCATAGTCGGTCCTGAATTCAACTGCTCGAACGAGATGCTTTCTGTTTCATGCTTTCAGGTACGCCCTTTACTTGTATTTTTTTTGTTCTTGCTTTGTGGTGTTAGGTATGTAGCTATGGTAGGCTTAAATTTCTGCATCTAGTGTACATGTGCATTAGAACTCATCTTACATAGTTCATGTGGATTATTGTCATGTAGAATTAAGTATTGGAGTTAGGTTGTCATCAGGAGTCTTTAGTCTGGGTTCTGCATACCCATGGTTAGGGGTGTCTTAAGTAAGTGCTGATGCAGATAGTTGCAGTTTCTCAGTTATTCTCTCTCATGAAGCACATGGTACCAGTCTCATCGCCTCTATGCATCTGCTGACTCTCTTCCATGGACCTCTTCTGTTATAAAATCCAATTCTTTCTTTAGTACCGAATTGCTTTATCCGGCCTAGAGAGGCCCAAAAAGCAGCAGATGAAGCGAAAGCTAGGTTTGGACACATTGATGGAGATCACCTCACATTGTTGAACGTCTACCACGCTTTTAAGCAAAACAGTAAGTAGTTGTCCCTTTCTCTGTTTCTTCATCTTTTGTTTATAGGTTCTTTAAGATAGATTTACTGATATTAATGAACTCGGTCAATGTAATTTCTCACAGATGAAGATCCAAATTGGTGCTATGAGAACTTCATCAACAATAGAGCTATGAAATCTGCAGACAATGTTAGACAGCAGCCAGTGCGGATTATGTCAAGATTTAATCTGAAGATGTGCAGCACTGATTTCAACAGCCGCGACTACTACATCAACATAAGAAAGGCCATGCTTGCTGGTGATTTCATGCAAGTGGCTCACTTAGAATGCACTGGCCATTACTTGACCGTCAAAGACAACCAAGTATTTCTAGTTTTATATTGTTGTTCTCTTAAATCCGTGTGTTATTCTGATGGCTAAATTCTTGTTTGGCAGGTGGTTCATTTGCATCCTTCCAATTGCTTGGATCACAAACCGGAGTGGGTAATCTACAATGAATATGTTTTGACTAGCCTTAATTTCATCAGAACAGTGACAGATATACGTGGTGAATGGTGAGTTTTTCTTTTCATATTCTTGTTTCCTTTAGTTATTGTCTCTTTGAGGTTTTCGTTTCTGAAAAGTGCATCCTTTTGCCACGTTGATTCACAGGCTGGTAGATGTTGCTCCTCACTATTATGATCTTTCTAACTTCCCAAACTCCGAAGCCAAACGTGTCCTCGAGAAACTTTATAAGAAAAGAGAAAAGGAGAAGGACGAGAGCAAGAACCGTAAGTGAAGGAGAATCACTACTTGGACAAGATATTGAGTGGAAACAAAGATTTGCATTTTACTCAAAAGTTTGCTTTTTTTTTTTTTTTATGAGCTTTGTTCCTTTGAAGATTCCCAATACTGAATTGGATTCTCCTCTATAATTATGTAATGATATTAGTTTGTGTGTTTTGTCGTTATAGTTTAAATATGGCCCAATGATAACTTGCAATAGCAACAATTTTGAAAATAATTTTCGATTGTGGATCCATGAAGCAAGAGGCATATCATCATCATTCATATCGGCAAGTTCAATAGTTGCAGCCTTATAACCACTACCAAGTACCAACCAGGTCTAGAAGATATTGTGCCAAGGATGTTTCAGGTTGCAAAGAAACAAATGCCACCGCTTTACTTATCCTTTAATATGAAAAACAACATACCAGTCTTCTTCTTAGGCTCTGCGCTCATGTACTTGTTGTGGTTGTCCTCTTTTCCTCTTATTAACGCTCTCTCTCTCTCTCTCTCTCTCTGTTTTTCGTCTCCTCAGGTGCCTGCGTAGAATGAATAGGATCTAGAGAATCATTTGTAGAACCCTTTTGATTATTCATTGCCTGAAGTTTCTTCCTTGGAGATGTCTTTCCTTGTGTTTTGACCACTGGTTTATGCAGAGGAGTTGCGGCTAACAACATGTTTTCACTCCTCTTTGTCTCCTTTCTTCTTCCTCTTCAAAAGAACTCTCCTAGATCAAGCTGCTTTGATACGAAACATAAAAAAAAAAAAATAGGTGAGCTCGTATATCCTTCAAAAAAATGCCGCTATGATTTTAAACAGTATAACTATAAAGATACGACTCTTTTTGGATTTATCTTATTATTAACTACTTTTATTTTCCCTTACTATTAATTCTGATTACATCGGCAACTATAGCCAACCAATCTCATTTTTTTATTACTTGTATTAATTTCAATTTTATTCTGCATAGTTGACGACATATTGAAATTACTAGGATAATTTCATCTTTTTCGGTTTGGTTAAGTAATTTATCGTTTTAATCGGAATTGTTCTTCCTCCCAAACGCTTTTTCTAAAAATTATAATTTCGTTTTAAGATTGGAGGTATAGTTTAATTACTGTTTAATCCGTCTCACTTAATTCGATTTCCAAAAATAAATGTAAGAACCTAAAGAAATTGGAATATCCCCAAAATAGGGCCCATTTTAAAAGCGTATGAATTTTAAGGGTAAAAGAAAAAGAAAAAACTTACGAATTATTAGAGCGAAAAACAAAGTATGAAATGATAAAGAGTTTGAGAAGAAAGAACAAAAGAGAGACGAAGAAGACAAGACTCTCGTCGATTAAAAACCAAACCACAAATTGCTCTCCTAAGCCTGAAATCCATTGAATCACACATTTAAATAAGTCTTTAACAATCAAATTTATACCGAAACGGTTTAAAAAAGATGTAAACTTTATATACCTTGTTCGCAATGTTGTTAGAGAGCCAGTCAAGTCCCTCGTAAAGCCCTTCTCCGGAGGTAGCACATGTGCTCTGAATGTACCTGTTAAACCCACACATCAGTTTATTAGCTTTTGATGTTACGGTGTAAGTATATCGAGAGTTTTGATTTAGTTTTCTATTGCTCACCAGTGTCGTTGACGGAGAGAGTGAAGCCCAAGCTTATCAGTAATCTCAGCGGCGTTCATAGCGTTGGGAAGATCTTGCTTGTTAGCGAAAACGAGAAGCACAGCATCTCTCAACTCATCCTGCAAAAAGGAAATCAAATGATGTCATTTGCTTCATCATGTAACACTAAACAGAGAAATTATGTTTGAGTTTTACTTCGTTCAGCATTCTGTGTAGCTCATCCCTAGCTTCCACAACACGGTCACGATCATTGCTGTCCACCACAAAGATTAGTCCCTGAGTGTTCTGGAAGTAGTGTCTCCACAATGGACGAATCTGGGTGAGCAATCGAAAGAACAGTGTTATAGGAAATAGGAATCAATCATTCAGTAAAATGGTGCAGTTCTTGGAGAATCAAGAAATGCTGGTTGATTCAGAATTAGCTTTACTAATTGTAGAATGCTCATAAGGGAATGTATTAACAATACCTTGTCTTGACCCCCGACATCCCACACGGTAAAGCTAATGTTCTTGTATTCCACAGTCTCCACGTTGAAACCTTGAAAAAACAAAAAATGGTCAATTCGACTTTTTACAGTCATACACATAACCATGAGTCAAAGATGAAAACCCTTCACCAAGTAGAATTCATCATAATCAACTAACTAATCCAACAATAATAATAAGAAAAATTTTTAAACAAAACCCTTGTAATGAATGTGTAAACTTCGCATAAAAATTTAAAAGATGCATAACTATTCAGTCAATAATTAATAAAGAGAAAGAGGATGCAAAGTTAGAAACTCACCAATGGTGGGAATAGTAGTGACGATCTCACCAAGTTTGAGCTTGTACAGGATCGTAGTCTTACCAGCAGCATCAAGACCAACCATCAGGATACGCATCTCTCTCTTTGCAAACAGTCTGCTGAACAACTTTCCGAAGGACAGCCCCATTTTCTCAAACCTTTTCATATTCAAAATCCTCAGTTTAAAACACATACTCATTTCATTTCCAGCTTTCACATAATTTCAAAGCAAATCAGTGATTTGAATTCAATTTCGCTGAAGAAAGCTCCTAACGATCTCATTTGTGCCCGATCAAATCAATACTATGATTAACATGAATAAATTTCAATTTCAGGTGAACAGTCCATCTGAAAAAAAAAAAGTTTTAAACGAACAAAGATCACTTTGTATAGCGATCAAGCAGATACAGATCTATCATCCCCAAGGAAGAGAATCAAAAGAAACCATGTTATATATATATAAGAAAGTTGGGCTAATAGACACAGATCTGGACCCCAATCTCGAGATTGATTATGGAAACTAAAGATCAAGTAAACAAATGGATACTGATTCGTCGAAGAAAAAGAATTACCGGGGAAAAAAAACAACGCCGAAGAAGAAGACTTAGACTTTCACTGTCTCCGATCGTCGTCCAAAGAAGAAGAAATAGTCTTTGAACGTAAGAGGAGCATCGTGAGACGCAACAATTCTCTACTTATTACCAAAGAAAATAACTCAGATTTCTGTTGTTAAATATTACGACTTAAAAGAATATTCGGTTCACTTAACAACTTGCGGGGATAGCTCAGTTGGGAGAGCGTCAGACTGAAGATCTGAAGGTCGCGTGTTCGATCCACGCTCACCGCATTTATTTAATTTTATTTTCCCATTAATTAGTGGGCTTTAATTAACACATATACAATCAGGCCCAAATTAAAATATGACATCAATTTTGTCTACAGTAGATGAATGAGATTGGGCTAAACACGTAAACAATGACATGCCCATTTTCTAATATATATGAAAACCAAATTTGGCTCATACTAACCAAAATCTTCAAAATTTAGTCATAACGGATCATTTAATGGCCGAATTTAATATCTCAACAAGATTTAAAAGAACATGGCCGATCGGATCTCAAGTGCTTTCATGTTAATAAACATTGACATAGTTCAACTTGAAAATAGTGTATTAACAAATAGTAGTATGAATTTACTTCCAACTTAAAAAAAATCTTGACTTTGTAAACTAAAGATATCACTGTATATAAAAGCTTTTTTTTTTTTTTTGCATAGACACTATATATAAAAGCTTAGATCTTGAATCTTGAATTAAAATTTTGAGTAGCAATAATTGAAACGAAATGGATTACTCTCTTTCTTCTCTACAGTATTTTTTCTTAATCTTATGTCTATATCTTTCGGTTTGTTCTAACTCGGAAGATAATTCAAAATCTAACAAGAAATCTATTTTATTAAATTTCGGCGACTCAAATTCGGACACCGGAGGAGTTCTCGCTGGCGTTGGACTTCCCATTGGACTTCCTCATGGCATTACCTTCTTCCATAGAGGCACTGGTCGTCTCGGCGATGGTCGACTCATCGTTGACTTTTTCTGTGAGTTTTCATTTCTTTAAAAACACACTTGTATGTAACATAATACGCGTAATTATACAAAAATTGGTTATAATATATGGTTAGGTGAACATTTAAAGATGACATATCTGAGTCCATATTTGGACTCACTCTCACCAAATTTCAAAAGAGGAGTCAATTTTGCAGTCTCTGGAGCTACTGCTCTTCCCGTATTTTCATTCCCTCTCGCCGTTCAAATCCGCCAATTCATTCATTTCAAAAACCGTTCTCAAGAACTTATTTCTTCCGGTAAAAATAATAATAATTGTTTCAAATGATTTATATTTGTCTCATCTCCTGATAATCATTTATATAATATATAGTTTTCTTGTTGAAAGGTAGAAGAGATCTAATTGATGAAAACGGATTTAAAAATGCATTATACATGATCGATATTGGACAAAATGATCTTCTACTTGCTCTATACGACTCCAATTTAACATACACACCCGTTGTCGAAAAAATTCCTTCCATGCTTCTCGAGATAAAGAAAGCCATACAGGTATTATTGTTATTTTTTCTCTAATCATTATAAATTTTAACATTGCATAAATAAACTGTTAGTCCCAAAATTCAAATTTCATAGGATAATTATTGGATGATCATTAATAGATAAAATCTCTGGACATCTGTTTAATTAACTATATAAACCTCGCCCTATTTTTTTTTACCAAAACTATTGGAATTAATTGGCACTTTTTGTAATTTGGTGTACCTTGTAAATTTGCAATGCAGACCATATATTTATACGGAGGGAGAAAGTTTTGGGTACACAATATAGGCCCATTGGGCTGTGCACCCAAAGAATTGGCCATTCACCCACATAACGAATCGGATCTTGACCCGGTTGGTTGTTTCCGGGTTCACAACGAAGTCGCAAAAGCCTTCAACGAAGGACTATTTAATCTCTGGAGCGAAATGAGATCTCAATTCAAAGACGCAACACTCGTCTACGTTGATATTTACACCATTAAATACAAACTCTCCGCCGAATTCAAACGATACGGTGCGTATTCTTCGTATTAATAATTCCGTTTTTAAGACAAAACCGGTTTTTGATCGGTTTATTTCACAAAACGTTGTCCCAGGTTTTGTGGATCCTTTAATGGCTTGCTGCGGTTATGGAGGAAGGCCTAACAACTACGATCGAAAGGCGACGTGTGGTCAACCTGGCTCAACTATTTGTCGTGATGTAACTAAAGCCATTGTATGGGATGGGGTTCACTATACCGAAGCTGCTAACCGGTTTGTCGTTGATGCCATTTTGACGAATCGGTACTCCTATCCAAGAATTCCTCTAGACCGGTTTTGGTAGATTATAATTTATAACTGATCAATTAATATAAACCGATTTGGTTCATAAAGATTGTCTAAGAACTATGGCCCATAAAATATGTGCATCATCATCAACATGACGATATTTTCGTGTATCATATTTACAAAGCCATATACAATAACACCAGCTACATTTTGCTGACTGACTCATACATGCTACTGATGAGTTGTCAATTTTTATTGTTTTATATACCTTTTTGCTAAAAGATAAGTTTTGGATTTTTAATTGGTTATCAAACTTTCCACGAAACACGTTTCACATTTTAGCAACACTTTAGATATTAAGTATCTTGATTTAGTCTTAAAGAAATATAATATATAACAAAGCAATAATAAGTTCGACAGACTGTTCGCTATGTCAATTTATACAATTTTATTTGTTTTAGCAGTCAAATTTAGAAGAAAAAAAAAAGAGCATATAAAAGAATTGTTAGGTACTGCTGGCTTTGGAACATAGCGAGCACTTAACTTGTCGGTCGATCCATCATTCCGCAAAAAATATTGGGAGATATGAAAATGTGTAAAAGGCGTAAAGCTAGATGCCACCACATCAGACTTCGTCAACAAGATCCCACTACAATGCTGCCCAAACCAAAAAATAAAATAAAACGCTGACCTCGCAATCGATAAAACTTGGGACCCAAGCTCAATCCTGTCGATTTTAACGGTCTAGATACATCTATTACTTGAGGGATAATATCGTCAATTAACAAAACTCAAGTGTGGACACGGGCAAACCTCATGAGATTCTGTCATTAATTTCCAAAACAACCCTGATTAATTATATTAAATTACAGAAAGATCCCCGTTATCTCCGCTCGGTACAAAAGGAGGGTGGTTCCGAAATCCGACGTCGTTCTAAAGTACGCGCGTCAAAGATGTATTGACACGTGTCATCACTGGGGGCTAAGTCTTAGCCGTGTGTAATCCACAAACTATGCAACCGATAAAAATCTACATAGATCTTCGATTCGCCACAAAACCGCCACGTGTCAACTATATTAACCGGTTACCCAGTCATCCACAATCGAGTTCTTATATATACACAAACAGACGGAATATAAAAAGAGCCCGAGGCACTGAAATTTCTTCCACGAGAGAAAAATAAATAATTATACGCCAACTTACGAAATTATCAATTTTCTTTCAACACAAGTGACGAATTTGTGAAACAAACAATCAGAGATTAAAAAAAAAAAAGTTCGATTTTGTTGTAGTAGCAATTGAAATTGATCGTGAAGAAAATAAAGAGAGATGGTAGCAGAAGCAGAGGTTGTGTTTCAACAGAGTTTACCGGTTGTTCTGGAGGTTGAGTTGTTTGATGGAGTTTCTTCCGCCGTCAAATCTCCCGTTTCTTCTCCCAAATTGGGTATTCGTGGGTCGGTTTCCGGTGGTTTAGCGACTTCTCCTGTCGTAAGTCTTACTACTACCCTATTCTTATAACATGTTAAAGTTTAGATTTTTGAGAATTTAGTAGCTGGGTTCTGAAATTAATGGTCAATATTTTGGAATTTTACTGGTAATTGGGTTCTTTAAATTCATTTAAGAAGGTGGGTTTATAGGAAACTAAACGATATGAGACACTTGCGAACATGATCCTTGGATTTCTTAAGCTTACACTAAACGAACCTTGGTTTATGTATGTCTGCTTGTCGTAGCAAATATTGGATGATTGTTGTCTGAAACTTTGAAGTATCTATTACTCCAAATTAAGCAACTTTAAAGCTGGCTGACTTTGAAAATTAAGTTTTTTTGGATAAGGTCTGTAGTTATTGTGTTTGTTAATATGTCGTGTTTTCTCTGTTAGTGTTTCAGTTGTTGTTATTCTCAATTGAGAGATGAGTTTTAGCCTTTGTAGATTTTTTTTTTTACTCTGTTGATTGAAGAATTTATACTACTTTGATTGTTTAAAAGATTTGATTTGATTTATATACCGTTGTAGGGTCTAAAGCAGGCAGATCCTTTTAGAGAGGATGATTGCAATTCAAGTGTCTCAGTTTATGTTCCAACCATCCGGTCTGGAAGCTACGCTGATATCGGGCCAAAGAGATGGATGGAAGATGAACACATTCGCATAGACGATCTTTCTTCTAAAGTTGGGTCTCTCATTGAATTGCCAAAGCCTAGTGCTTTCTATGCGGTAATGATTTGTTGCTTCTTTAAAGTTTAATGTTTTTAAATATATGTTTATACTGACTTGACTTTGTTCTTTTAAGGTATTTGACGGTCATGGAGGACCAGAAGCAGCAGCGTACGTCCGGCAAAATGCCATTAGGCTTTTCTTTGAAGATGATAAGTTTCCACAAACATCCGAAGTTAATAGTGTTTATGTGGAAGAAGTTAAGAGTTCGTTAAGAAATGCGTTTCTTCAAGCTGATCTAGCTTTAGCAGAGGACGGAAGCATTAGCACTTCTTCTGGTACCACTGCACTTGCTGCTCTTATTTTTGGAAGGTATGTGTCTCAATCGTATAGCTTCTAGTTTTGGATCATGAGAGAGCTGTTGCATATACCGTAGATGTTAGGTTTATAAAAATGTGATCCGAGCAATATGAGATCTGGTCTTGTTGCCTTGGGAGCCAGGGTCGACATTCAGTTATTTCTGTTTATCCGGTTTGAGCGCAGTTTCATGTTGATTTACCTTTGATTTCTTATGGGGATACTTTTGTTCTTGTATTTTGTAGACTTTTAATGGTTGCAAATGCTGGCGACTGCAGAGCAGTTCTATGCAGAAAAGGTAAAGCTATAGACATGTCTCAAGACCATAGACCAATCAATATACCGGAGAGAAGAAGAGTGGAAGAATGTGGCGGTTTCTTTGATGATGGTTACCTAAACGGGGTTTTGTCTGTAACCCGAGCTTTAGGCGACTGGGAAATGAAACTCCCACACGGCTCTCAGTGTCCACTAATTTCCGAACCCGAAATCAAGCAGATAACTCTGACTGAGGACGACGAATTTCTTGTTATCGGATGTGACGGGATTTGGGATGTCTTGACGAGCCAAGAGGCGATTAGGATTGTAAGGCGTGGCTTAAACAGACACGACGATCCAGCAAAATGTGCGAGAGAGCTTGTGATGGAGGCTCTGAGGCTGAATACGTTCGATAATTTAACCGCGGTTGTGGTATGTTTCATGGAAGTGGACCAAGGGGACGAGCCAGTGGTCCCGTTGGAGAAGAAAAGGTGTTGCAGTTTGACGGCTGAGGCTTTCCATAGCTTGAGGAATCTGTTGGATGGCTGAAACTATTGTGAATACGACACTGATGATGACGATTACTGGTAACTGATGATGACGATTAATCTCTCTGGCTGCTTTTTTATGCATTAGCAATTTAATGCAGCTGAGAGAACTTTCTTGAGATAAATTTGTGTATATAATTTTGTGTTTGATGTGTGAATAGTACTTGATAACATTTTTGTGTACAAACTGTTAATTGGTGAAGAGGGAATATTATACAATAGTCAGATCAGATCAAATTACACGTAACTAGTCATCGAAAGAGCTAAATGAGTATATTGGTGAAGTAGTGTTTGTTCTTTCATTTTACGACACAAATTAACATACAAATGATAATGTCCACTAATACCAGAATCATCTGTTTCTCGAAAAAAAAACTAAGGATAAGCTAAACTATTCCTAATGGTACCAATTTAAGAATCATATATCTAATTTTCCAACATTAAACTTACGATTTTCTATCTAAGTTTGCAACCCTGATTCTAGCATTGAATCATTCATAATATCAAAACGTAAAATTCGAATAGAAGAAAAGATTCAAGAAGTTGCTGAAATCAAAGTTTAACAGAGAACGAGCAACATAAACAACAATATCCATAATGCTAGAGACCTCCATAATTATAGATGCGAAATACTAAACAAAAGATGTCCAAACATCGAATCCATGATTGAAATACCAAATTGAAACTTAGTTTTAAAAGATAGAGAGAAAGAGAAAGTAATCGATCTGCAGATCATTCATCGCCTCCTTCTTCCTGGTAAACGTAAGTGAGTCCACACTTACCACAGTAATGACGATCAAAGTGACTAGCCATGAATGTACCAGCTCCGCATGTTGCGTTAGGGCACTCTTTCCTCAGACGCTGAACCTTACCAGATCCATCAATTTTGTAGAATTGAAGAACAGCGAGCTTCACCTTCTTGTGCTTGTGCTTGATCTTCTTCGGCTTGGTGTAAGTCTTCTTCTTCCTCTTCTTAGCACCACCACGGAGACGGAGCACAAGATGAAGAGTCGATTCCTTCTGGATGTTGTAGTCCGCGAGAGTACGGCCGTCTTCAAGCTGTTTCCCGGCGAAAATCAATCGCTGCTGGTCCGGTGGGATCCCCTCCTTGTCTTGGATCTTCGCTTTGACATTGTCTATGGTGTCTGAGGACTCGACCTCAAGAGTAATGGTCTTACCCGTTAGGGTTTTCACGAAGATCTGCATCTTTGCGGCAAAAGCAAACGGCTGGAGAAGAAAAATTCAGATAAGCGTTTATGTAGGCGATAACAAATAAAGGAGAAGGGAATACTAGGGTTTTGAACTCTCTCTCTGTTAAATTACGTAACTACCCTCCTTATTTTCTGAATTGTTTTTAGTTAAACTATTAACTTGGGTTTCCATTGAATAGTCTCTTGGGCCCATGGCGCTAACCCACAACAGATTAAAAAGAAAGTAAAAAATAACGTGGAGATGCACAGAATCGAACCCTGGGCCTGAGCGCTCTACCATTTACATATCTTAACAGTAATTTTTTTTCTTGTTTTGGGTATTTGTGTGTTGTTTCGTATTCTTCATCTCTACCTTTTTGCCTGCCCTTTAAGAACCCTAGATCTCTCAGCTCATCATCTCTACTGTTTATCATCACTTTGAAATCGCAATTCCCAAATTCAGGAAGAGACATGGATGACAGCTGTGCCGTCTGCGCTGAAAATCTCGAATGGGTTGCCTATGGATCTTGTGGTCATCGTGAAGTTTGCTCCACATGTGTTGTTCGTCTCCGTTTCATCCTCGGTGATCCTCGCTGTTGTATCTGCAAGACCGAGTCACCTATCGTCTTCGTCACCAAGGTTATTAAACCTCTTCCTAATCACTCTTTTCCTCTTCTATTCCATCTCTGTTTGCCAATCTTTTTCGTCTTATAGGTATTTAATTCAGCTTGAATTTGTGACTAGTTGAATTAATTTTTGTAAAGTTTTAATTTTTCAATCTTAGCTCTAGTTTGTTGAATGATAAGTATTATCCCAATGAATGCTGATAAGGGGCTTCGTGATATTTGTAGGCATTGGGTGATTATACAAGGACGATCAATGATTTCTCGACCTTCCCTGCAACACCAAAGGAAGGTAGAGTAGGAGGATCCTTCTGGTATCATGAAGACACTCAGGCTTTCTTTGATGACTTGGATCAGTACAGGATGATCAAAGCAATGTGTAGACTTTCCTGTAGTGTTTGTGACAAGACCGAAGATCAACCAAGAGAAGGAGGGCAAAGGAATCATCGGATGTGGATTAAGAGTGTTGAACAGTTGAAGGGTCATTTATATCATAAGCACAAATTGCATATGTGTGGTTTATGTCTTGAAGGGCGTAAGGTCGGAGCTTCGAAACTTCATTGTTGCATATTGTTTGCTATGATCATCTAGGAAGTTTTGCACTTTTCTTACGTCTATGTGTGTCTGTTTCTCTCTACATGGACAGATATTCATAGGTGAACAAAAGCTGTATACTAGGGCACAGCTTAACCAACATATACACACTGGTGACTCTGAAGTTGATGGAACTGAGAGTGAAAGGGGAGGCTTCGCTGGACATCCTATGTGTGAATTCTGTAGGAATCCATTTTATGGCGATAATGAGTTATATACTCACATGTCTACAGAGCATTACACCTGTCATATATGTCAAAGGTAATGGAAGTTTACATGTATAGTATCTTTATTTGGAGAGTGTAATCTGCATGACTTGATTGACGTCAATATCCATTATAGGTCACAGCCAGGGCAATACGAATACTACAAAAACTATGATGACTTGGAGGTAACTGTTAACCTCTTTTATTATAGCTTCGATTATAATTGTTGCTTATATGTTCTGATACTACATGTTTTTGCAACAGATTCACTTCCGCAGAGACCATTTCCTTTGTGAAGACGACTCTTGCCTTTCCAAGAAGTTCATAGTTTTCCAAAATGAATCGGAGTTGAAAGTAAACACTTTTGAAATTTTCTCATTGTTCTTTTCTTAGTAGTATGAACGTTTGTTAAGTATTTTTATTGATTTTTTCAGAGGCATAACGCTATTGAGCATGGAGGTAAAATGTCTCGGTCTCAGCGAAGCGTTGCATTACAGGCATGTAACACCTCTTGCATTTTGTCTTGTTTTTTAATGTAAATGTAGCTACCCGTTTTCTTGCTTATGTTTGATATGGTGAATCTGCTCCAGATACCAACAAGTTTCCGATACCGACGGGGAAATGATCAAGAGAATCGTCGCGGAAGACCTCGATCGTTTCGTCGCGAGCCTGGTGATGATGAATATAATCTTGCAGTTCATGCAGCTCTTCGTTTATCTGAGGCTGAGTATTCTCGGCAAGAGCCTGCTCCTCCACCTTCAAGTGCACCTCCTGGATTCTCTGATAACAACACATACATTGATAATGCAGATCCTCTGATCCAACCAATGGATTCTCTATCAACTATAGATATGGAAGCATCTTCACGATACCTTCAAGCTGTAGGTAGCTCTGGTGGTGGTGGTTCACGTCTTGGAGAATCTGCTTTTCCTCCTCTTTCTGGCCAACCGAGATCTGGAGAGAACTTGGAGAGTTTGCCTACTAACACTATGGCTGCTCGTTTAAGACGCCAAACAAATCGTACGGCTATTGCTGCTGCTACCGCTAGCCCTTCGCAAGCATGGCCAGCAGTTAACCGAGGCCTTGCACAAGCATCTAATGCAAGTGGTGGTGGCAATTCTTCTTTAGGATGGCCAGCAATAGGTCGAACACCTGTTCAGGCCTCTAATTCTTCAGTCCAATCTAGGTCCCCTGCCAGAATTTCACAGCCTAGACCTCTGGGTTCTGCAGTTCCACAGACTGCCCGTAATGCAAATAGGATTCATCACTCCTCCTCAGCCCCTAATTTATCAGATACAAGATCGCTTCAGCCTTCTCCCTCAGATTTTCCTCCAGTTTCTTCTACTGTTGTGCAAAATCGCAAGACATCGTCCACGGTCACACAGGGATCCTTAAACACCCAACCGCCTCCAGATGTACAGTCTGCCAACAAGTCACTGATTGAGAAAATGCGATCTGCACTTGGCCATGATGAAGATCTTTTCAAGGCCTTTAAAGATGTTTCAGGACAGTATCGTCAAGGTTCGATTGATGCAAGAACTTATTTGGAGTATGTGCAAGGATATGGACTGTCTCACTTGGTAATTGATCTCGCTAGACTATGCCCTGACCCGAAGAGGCAGAAGGAACTTATTGATACACACAATGCTATTATGAGAAAAGAGGAGCTAAAGGAGAATGGTCAGGGTTCTGAGCAGAGCTCTTCTCAACCTAAAGAGAATCAAAGTTTAAAGAAAACCAAAGGAAAAGCTGCGAAGGTTGTTGAGCCGAAAGAAACATTAGCAGATAGCTTCATGGACACAGTGAGGAGATTGCAATCCTCACAGGTTCTTCAGGAAGAAGAAGAAGTGATATCAAATGATAAGTATACATATCGATCAGACAAAGGCAAATCACAAGTAACAGGTTTGGGTTCTTCTTCAGCCGGAAGTAAACAGCAACGTAAGAAAACTTCCAAGTTTCACAGAGTACGGCTTGGTGATGGGTCAATGGCTGCGTTACTAGATGTGAACAATTATAATCGTGAACCTGAACCAGAATCAGAAGATGTTAATGTTAATAGTAATCTTAATCAGACCGGTGTATTACCGGTTCGTGGGGTTTGGCATAAAGGAGGTGCAAAGCTTTTCTCGTAAGAAACATTTTGTTCTTTTGCTTTATGAAGATGAATGTATGTCCCCTCATTTTTTGTCACGGTGACAATGAAAATGTTATGAGCAAAATTTATCCATGTTAACTGGATTTGGTATTTTTGTGTTTTTTCTTTTCTTTTCATCTTTTATTTATGATCCGTTTACGCCTCGAATTGCTCTTTTTATTGGAAGGATTAAAAATAACACTGTAATAAAGAAAGATTTGTTTTTTTTTTTTCTTGTTTAACAACTGCTCGTGGAGGATATTGTTAATACAAAGCGGAACCAACGATCCGCTGCTTTGTTGCTTGTTCGATTAGTCCATCTAACTTCAGATGATGCAAATTTCTTCCTCCGTTCATTGATATCTCTTATCCAATAGTGTAATCTGAAATTTTGTTGATCTCCATTGATACCTTTTGATTGTCACCTTCAAATATTTAACCTCTTATCCATGCTTGTTTCTACAGCTGATTGACAGATATTGCATTCACTCTGTCCCGCTTCAAGATAGAATCCATCCTCATCCCTAATAATCCAAGCCACTTTTAATAGAATACAACAACAGTACAATCCTCATTATATTTAATGAATCTTGCGAACATAAACTGTGTTTAAAATGATGGTATTTTGTTTCGAAACTCCATAAGTTTGTTCCGGGTGCCAACAGTTTTTCCATTCTTTTGCCTACAAAACAGCCTTTTGTATAACATATCTCCAAGTTTTGTTTTTCCTCTGATGCATACCCAAAAAGATTTCGAATTTTCCCAAAGAGTCCCAAGTGGTAATTGTCTTGTTAGTGGAGATATTCCTCCATTATTATGACAATCAATAATAGCTTTAAATATCAAAATAGCTATTATTGAATAAGGAATACATGTACCGTAGCATTGGCATATCAACAATTTAAAAACAAGTGTTCCACTGTTTCTACTTCCTCACAACAACGTCGACATTGAGAATCTCTGGTTATCGTACTTCTTCTTAGAATTGATCCAACCGCCTTCGCATTTGAAACCATTCTCCACTTAAAACGTTTGATCTTTGGAGCTATTTTCATTTTCCAAATGGGTTCTTTCGAAACATTCGATTCATCAGGTGGTACAGCTTCATTCTCATATTCTGGTAAATGTGTTGCAAGCTAATATGTCCATTTCACTGTATATATTCCACTTTCACTATAATTCCATCCTATCAGATTATCTTCTGCCGAATTAGTGAGACGTAATTGTAATATATGCGGTTTGTTTTCTTCAACTATAATTCCATCCAGCTCTATTGCAATCTGCGTGACTAGCATTAATCAGGTCTCCAACAGACTAGATGTTTATATTTCAACTTTTCCATATTTTCTTCCTAACATTGTTTCCATATGAATGAAGGCTTATATACAATCTCTGGCTTTATGTTTTGGAAATAAGTGGTACAAATATAATTTATGCAGTTGCTTTGAAAACATTCATTTATAATGAGTAACAACTTATTTTATAAATAAAGAAAACGTTCTTTTTATTGGAAGGTATACAAAGGTTTAACAGAAACACAAATGGTATTCCATATTTATTGTACGAAACAAAAACAATTTAACAACGGGAAAGACACCCAACTTATTCATCCTTAAAACATTGAGGATGTTTGAAAAGAAAGACGACTTTCAACCGCCGTGGAGATAAACCATTAAACGGTTGGACTTCCGTTTGTAAGTTGTCCACATCCTTTGCACAGCTGCACGTGCAATAAGCCTCTCCCTTTCAGACACTCCATTAGGCAGATATAAATCCATTCGTTCTAAGACATGACCAAATTTCATCAGAAACTTGATCACATTTTCCTCGTTATTATTGTCGCCGCTGAAATTCCAGAACTCTACACACTTGAGTGTTCTCTTCAAACATTTGTGATTAAATCCATAATTCCAGTAGGTGACTGGATCAAACGAAGGAACCGACATGTCGAGAGGCGAAGGAAGTAGTGTGTGGAAAGATAAGGTTTCCAATTCAGGAGAGCTGTTTATCAATAACCTAATTCCAACATACTCTTCTGGCCCCAGACTCGTTTTCAATATCAGTTGCTTCGTCTCCATAGGCGCTTTTAGTTTAACCGGGTCTTCACTGTCTTGAATCAATTGTAGGAGAAATGGACACACAGTTAAAATCCTGGCTGATAACAGATCATAGAGCAGATTACAGAGTAGGGTTCCTGTGCCAACATCGTATTCCTCCTCTTCAGAAAAATCCAAGTAAGCTTCTTCCATGCTCCTATTCACTTTCAAGAACTGAAAATAATGAACTACTCCAGAGTATTTGAACTTCTGTATGTTAGGCAAATCGAGCGTAGAATAAGGCACAGAAAAATGGTTATTCTTGAAGACCAAAGTAGTTAACCGGTTGGTTTTCTCGGTTATTGCCTCTAGACCAACATTCCAGCAATTTTTAATGCGCAGAGTCTCGAGAAGACTAGTCCTTGATAACAAAGACGTAATTTCCCTGAGTGGCATCCAACGGAAACAGAGACTTTTCACCGAACCAAAAGAAGCAAGCTTTGATGGATCAAACCCGCAAAAGGATAAGGACAAAGATTCGAGGTTGTTTAGATTGTAAACGCATTCCGGCAGTTGTAACATACTTGCGCCTTCTGCTTTTGCGTCATCACTGTCATTCCACGAAGGGTCTGCAAAGTCAAGAATTAGATTCTTGACATTTTTGGACACGGCGAATTCCATCAGATAGTTGAACGTTTCTATGCCAATCGGTTTGGAGACACAAAGCTCGAAAGTTTCAATAACTTCACCGGTGAATTTTGCAACCCAGGCGGTTACATAATCTATGAATGAAGCTCTTCTCATATCACTGTCGTTAGAGTGTGCCACGTACTCAGCCTCCTTGAAGGAAATATTTTTCGTTCGAAAACTTAAGTTTCTCCACTTTTTGCCAAGGACGGATGTCCTAAGCGCTTCTTTGAAGGCCAGGTTAGAAATAATCATGATCAGAATGTAATCAGGTAGCGATGACAGATCTGTTGGTTTATGACTGCGAGAATCCATTTGGTAATGATTTGTTTTTCAACAAAATGACAATTGGATTTAGAGAGAATAATGATGTAGTCGAGTGGGTGAAGACAGAGAGTTCCTTGGTCCTTTATATGATTTTGAAAGGTTGCGACTTTTTGTGTGTGTTTTTGGCGGTTTTAGTTGCAGTAACCGCTCTTTTAACAGATGTGAGGGTATGTTCGTCTTCTATTCATTTTCGAATTGAAACGATTCGCATTTTAACTAATTAATTAAGGAGCCCAATAGCTAAAAAAAATTTAGAAAGACAGCTTACTGATAATTGAGCTCAACTGGATCGATTATTCTACTCGTAATGGGCTACATTCAACGACCCAATTTAATAGGCCCAGTATATTGTGTAGTGGATTTTTTTTTTTTGTCAATGAATGGATTTTTATTGTTAAAAATGGACATTATCGCTTCTCACGCTTATTATATATTTCCTGGTATTTTAACGTAAAAAATATTTGGTATATATTGTTATTGTTATTTTCAAGATGTTACACGGTATATATTGTCCAATATAATAATTTTAACTTGACTATGATATGATCTATTTTGTTTTTTTTGTCGTCAGTAAGATCTAGTTGTATAGAAGATAAGATCGACAGGGAATTTGAGTCCGTCTGTCTTCAGCGTGAGCGAACGTTGACTAGCTGTAAAAAAAAACGTTGACATTTAAGTCAAGTTAGAAGAAAGTGGGTCCTACCAAAGTGTTTCTTTTTACTACAAGTACAACCCAACCAAACCAAAAAAAAAAGGGATAAATTTTCACCTTATATTATTATATGAAACTCTCCACCCCAATTCTTAGATCCTCACGCACACACTCTTTCTCTCTACCTTTACTCATCCTTGTTCCTCTGATTTTAATTAAATGTAAGATTCTCCATTATTTCAGATTCAATTCTTTTTCTTCTTTGATTCTAGATTAGTGTTCATGTGCCGTCGAAGTTTTTTAATTTGAAATATTTGTTTAATTCCCGATTTTGTGTATTTGCTCGCAATCATAGTTTAGTTTCTGGTAGATTTCCGTTTCATTCATTAAAATTGCTACGAGAATGATGAGAGGCTTTAGCTCTAATGATATGAACGAGTTGGTGTTTTTGCTTGACCTCAGAGTTTGTTAAATGTGTTTTTCTGAATTCCTCAAAATTAAAATGCTACAGAAACAATGAGCTGTTTCGGCTGTTGCCGTGAAGATGATTTGCCTGGAGCTACTGATTATGGAGGTCACAATACTACCAAACTATCTGGAGGTATTCTTTGTTTTTATTGCTAGCAAAAAAAAAAAAAATTCATGTTTTTTTGATAATTTTAATGGGATTGAAGGAAATGATGGAAGGCGAAATGGTTCTGAGACAGCACAAAAGGGTGCTCAAACTCTGAAGGTGCAGCCTATTGAAGTAGCTTCTATTCTCTCCATTGAACTCATTGAAGCAACCAATGATTTTGGACCAAATTCTCTCATTGGTGAAGGATCTTATGCAAGAGTGTATCTTGGACTATTAAAGAATGATCAGCGTGCTGTCATTAAAAAGTTAGATTCTAATAAACAGCCTGACGATGAATTCCTTGCCCAGGTTTGCTTGATATTGTTGGTTTCTTTCTTGATGACGACATTGTCTGACTTTGCTTCGAACCTGCAGGTTTCCATGGTTTCGAGGTTGAAGCATGATAACTTTGTTGAGCTTCTTGGTTACTCTGTTGATGGCAGTTCGAGGATACTTGTCTTTGAGTTTGCTCAAAATGGATCTCTTCATGATATTCTTCATGGTACAATGAATGTAGATATAACTTTGAACATATTTGTGTTTTACTTTTGTTCAGATGGTGATCTTGTTTTTGTTATTATATCCAATGCTTCCTCAGGGAGAAAAGGTGTTAAGGGAGCAAAGCCTGGTCCACTCTTGTCTTGGCATCAACGAGTGAAGATTGCAGTTGGAGCAGCAAGAGGGCTTGAGTACTTACATGAAAAGGCTAATCCACATGTTATCCACCGTGATATAAAGTCCAGCAATGTTCTAATCTTTGATGATGATGTAGCAAAAATCGCTGACTTTGATCTCTCAAATCAAGCTCCTGATATGGCAGCACGTCTTCATTCAACTCGTGTTCTTGGAACCTTTGGTTACCATGCTCCTGAGTAAGTTGATTTTCATTTCTTCTACTTCTTCTCCATTTCTCAGTCCTCGTTATCATATGCTCTTATTCTCTATAATAGATATGCAATGACTGGTCAATTGAGTGCCAAGAGCGATGTGTATAGTTTGGGAGTTGTATTGCTCGAGCTTCTTACAGGTCGAAAGCCTGTCGATCATACGTTGCCCCGAGGCCAGCAAAGTTTAGTCACATGGGTAAGAAAATACTAATCTCTTTCAAAGATAAACAATCTTGCATCATTAACTTCTCAGATATCTTACTAAACAATCAAAACTCTGCTTTTGCCTTAGGCTACACCAAAGCTTAGCGAAGATAAGGTGAAGCAGTGCGTTGATTCAAGACTCGGAGGAGATTACCCTCCAAAAGCGGTTGCTAAGGTATAATAATAAACTGAAACCAGTCTTGAAGACGCAGATATGCTTTTTCTTGATTCAAAATTTTTGTTTGATTGTCGTCTATTGTTGGTAATGCAGTTAGCTGCTGTTGCTGCATTATGTGTACAATACGAAGCTGATTTCAGACCAAACATGAGTATTGTCGTGAAGGCTCTGCAACCATTGTTGAATTCTCGGACTGGACCTGCCGGAGAAGGAGCACATTAGTGTTAACCCTTAGCCGTCATTGTTTAAGCAGTTATTTTATTTATACCCGGAAAATAATTTATCGCACGAGAATCATCATAGTGTTCATAGAATTCCGACATTGACACTGATGATTTGACCATTAAACTATTCTGTTCTATTTTAAATTCAAATTTAACCGGTAACATACGGTAATATATTATAACCTTTAAATAAAAAGAAAGTTGAAACATTGAGTCTTCATTGTCAAAAAGTCTTCAACTCGGAGATCCATTGAAAAAGGTCTTTCTGTCAGTCCTAAAAAATGAGGCCCACATCGGAGAGAAAAGAGTTTTCTTAAAAATAACAGAGATTCCTTAGTTCGTTGATTCATTTGGCGATCAGCGATGAATACGACAGAGATAGCTGAAGGGCAATACGTGGGGGCCAAGACAGCAGTGTGGTGGGATATAGAGAATTGTCAAGTTCCTAAGGGTTTGGATGCTCATGTGATTGGTCAGAATATTAGTTCGGCGCTTATGGAGATGAACTATTGTGGTCCGGTCTCAATCTCGGCTTATGACGATACAAGTGGTATCACTCCAGCGATCCAGCATGCTCTTAATTCTACCGGGATAGCTCTCAACCACGTCCCTGCCGGTGAATTCCCTAAATATTTTTCAACCAACTACGAAGATGTCGACAAAATCATTTGTTTTAGATGCCTTTTCTTATCAAGTTGTTTACTTGTTTCTATTAAGTAAATAATATACTCATGTGTCAACTGTTCACTATGTAAGTTTATCCAACTTTTTCAAATATTATTACAAACAATCTTACGAAATTTGGAGAAAAAAACACATGAATATCTAAAATGAGAAAATTGAAGTCTACTAAAAAGTAAAAACAACTAAAACTAAAAGGTTTAGTAACATTAAAAGTAAACCAAAGTGTTATTAGATACTGAGAGATTGAGTGGAGGGGAGAGTGAAGAGGTACACTTGGTGAGAAATGGACATTAGAAAACGTAAACAGTGAGTGTTCGTTGAAGTCAAAAAGTGAACGTCAATTATAAATCGAAACGGGCCACACTATCCAGTCACCACTACTCTACAACTGCCAACAAGGCATTAACCACACGATCCTTAACCAATCAAATCGCTTCCTTTTTACTTTCCGAAACTACCCTTCCCTTCGAACCGGCGCTACTTTAGGGGTAAAACAGTCAAATCAGACAACCTTTTATCAGCTGGTGAATGAATATAAAGGAAGGGAAGAGCAGAAAGGTTATAATCTATAATTAAATTAATAATTGAAAAAGCCCTCACTCAAACATTCTTCTGGCGATCTCTGAATCTTCGGAGTAGCTGACGGCGGCTGTATAAGATGTCGGTCGGGGATGGGGATTTTCCTGTGGCGGCAGAGATGACTAATGCTCAGTACGTGAAAGCGAAGACATCAGTGTGGTGGGATATAGAGAATTGTCAAGTCCCCAAATGTCTAGACGCCCATGGGATTGCTCAGAATATTACTTCTGCGCTTGCAAAGATGAACTATTGTGGTGCGGTCTCGATCTCCGCTTATGGCGATACCAATCGTATCCCTTTGTCGATCCAGCATGCTCTTAATTCCACCGGAATTGCACTCAACCATGTTCCCGCCGGTGAATTTTTTAAACCTCCTCTGTTACTTTAATTACTGTATCTAGGTTAGATTCTTTAAATGATGTTTATTGATTATGATGCTGGTTTTTTTTTTTTTGGTTAGAATTTGATTCTGAATTAAATCTACTTAGTGGCTTTTACTATTTCGTTTTTGATTTTAGTAAACAAAGTATTTTTTTTTTTTTAATATGTTAATTTCAGGGGTGAAAGATGCGAGTGATAAGAAGATTCTAGTGGACATGTTGTTTTGGGCATTGGACAATCCTGCTCCTGCAAATTTTATGCTAATCTCTGGAGATAGAGACTTCTCTAATGCTCTTCACGGTTTGAGAATGAGACGTTACAATATTCTCTTGGCTCAGCCTCACAAAGCGTCAGCGCCTCTTATTCATGCTGCTACCTCAGTGTGGCTATGGACAAGCCTATCAGCTGGAGGAATCCCTCTCACACGAAGCGAAAGCTCTCAACTTGTTTTGAATGCAACTTCTCCAACCTCTGGTTCAGATATGTCAACTCAGGATTTTATTCCATCTGGGCAAACTCTGGATTCTAAACCTGAATCCAGAAGAATCTTTGATAATAAATCGAAGGTTAAGTTCCTTTCAAAACCATCAAATCATCAGCCTGTGATGCCAAAGATTCAGGAAAGTAAGCTTAACAATAACTGTCGTCAGCAACAGAACACTCAAGGAAAGATGATCAAGAAACCCCGTGAGTATTTTGCAAGTAGTGAGCCATCTGTTCCCACCACTAGACCTCCTCCCAATTTACCCTCTACCAATGGTAACCCTTTCCCAGGTAAAGTCATGGGTAATCAGCAGAATCAGTATCCTTATCCTCCTAGACAGGCGGGTCCTTTTCCTCCTAGACAACCTTACCTTAACCCTGATCCTTCTTGGAATAATGGAAATAGCGTCCCAAGTCATGCTCAGAATTATTATCCCAATGCTGCCAGGCCAGGTGCTCCTAATATGCGGCCGTCTTATGTTGTTAATGTTTTCCGCCCTTATCGCCCAGATAATCTGCATCTTCCTATTGGTAATGGTTTCCGTCCGGCTCTGCCTCTCATGACTACACCTGATATCAGCAATCTAAATCTGTCTCAACACCCAAATCAACCTCAAAATCGTCCTAATTTCAATCCTCAAGTTAGACAAGAGTTCAGACCAAAGATGGAATCCTCATATTCTCCTAGCGTAATTGTTCCAGACAAGAGTTATCTTCCTCGTAGTAGTAGTGACCCAGTAACCCATACTACTACAACCACTGGCTACACAAACTCTTCCATTCCTGGAGTTTCACCTTCCCAGCCTTCAATGGTTACTGGATCTGGTTCCAGTAATGGTAAGTGGGAAACACAAGAGTGTCCACCACCATCCGAGTATGTTCAGGGCCTTATAGGCGTCATTTTACATGCTCTAAATACCTTGAAAACTGAAAAAGTTATGCCTACTGAGACTAATATCTCGGATTCCATTCAGTATGGAGATCCAAAGCATCGTGGTACTGACGTAAAGAAAGCCTTAGAAAGTGCAATGGAACACAGTATGATCATGGTGAATAATGTGGGTAAACTAAAGCTCTACGTTGGCAAAAATGAAGCTCTATGGAGCTGTATAAACCCTTTAGGTGGAAACCCTAAGCAATACCCAAAAGCAACTTGGGATAAAATACAACGGTTTTTAATCTCATCTTCGGGGAGGGCGGCATTTATGGCAACTCAGTGCAGGTTAGAAAGTTTGCATTGTCAGGGGTCTATAGTTACTTAGGAATGAAATGTTGTAAAATCCTGTTCTTTCTCTTTGCATCTAATGTATAGGTATGAAGCTGCACAAGTCCTGAAAAAGGAATGTCTAAAAGAGCTTACTTTAGGTGACATACTTCAGATATTGAATATAACAGCAACCTCAAAGAAATGGATTACTCATCATCAAACAGGATGGAAGCCAATTACTATAAGCCTTGCTGCAGAGACTACAAACGAGACAGCTAGTGAAACCAAGACAGGTATCTTAACTGTTACCTGAAACCCAATCCAAGATACGAAAGAAGATGTAGTGGTAGCCATAAGCAGAACATAAATGGGTACTACTCTGAATACCAAAATATGGAGAGCAATAAGACATGGAAAATAGTGTTTCCATATCAAAAAACTGCAGAATGAGATGATTCTGAAGTCTAAGTAAAAAAACCTTAGTAGTAGAAGCATCTTTTCTTTTCTGTTTTTCAATTTAGGTTCAGTGTTAAGGAGTGAAGGGTACAAATTTTGGGGGGAGGCTGGTTAAGGTTTGGAACAATTTGTCATGTAATTAGTACATGTTTGGGTTCATCAAAACCTAATTGTTTCCATCATGAAGAAGATTGCACAGTTTGATGTGGAGAAGATGAGTGATTGGGTCACTAAAGTTTCTGCATTAGTTGCGGCGATCTGTTTCTTTTGGTCTCAAGAGGTTACAGTTACTTTGGTGATATGTCACTGTTGTTGGTGGGGATAATCTCTGTATAATTTCACCTCTTTTCTGTAGTCTCATATTTCTTATTCTGAATCTTTGAAACTTAAAAGGCGTTTTAGCAATATTTATGTATGAATATTTCTACTGATATTTCTCTTTTATAGTTTTATTTAATCGGAATGATTTAAATAATAAATGTATGAATCAAGAGATATGTGTGTGAATACTCGATCTGACGATAAAGATAATTGTGTGTGAATCTAGGAAATAGTATAGGAAAATTTCTTTGTATCGAAGCATATCCATGTGAATTTAAGCTCGCGTAATCTAACAAACGAGTAGATGTATACCTATCAACTTTTCAAGAAAAGATAAGAAAATTCAATTTCCGTACTTTCTTCCGATAAGCAACTTTAACCTATTAATTCCAAAATTCAAGGCTATCATCGGAAAATTCAGGTCTCCAATCTAATTACGCTTAACTAACTCCATACCAGCATTCCCTTAAAAAAATAACATAAAATGGCAAATAAATTAATTACAATACCCGTTTTTTTTTTTTTTATTAAAATACTGAACTACAAAGAATTACAAGATATTCTATTCTATTAAAATATTAATTACAATACCGTTTAACCCGAAAAATGACGGCGCAATTCCCTCGCTACCATATATTTATTAGGAAAAAAACAAACAAACCTAATAGCTACCAAATATAGAGGAACTATAAATAATCAAAACATGCATTCTCTCTATATCTAACTTGTCTTCTCCTACAGGATCGGTTCCTTTCCGATGCAACAACCCTTTCTCCGTTAATACAAACACACAATCATGAACACTCCAATCAAATTCGTCATTCTCTTCCTCTCCCTCGCGGCAACCACGACCGCAACCGCAACCCCAACCCCAACCGCTTCACCACCCAAACGCACTAATTACCTTCTCACACCGCACGCAAAAGCTGTCGCAGGAATATGCAGCTCTATTCAATCAGACACAACCCTATGCTGCAAAACCCTTAAAGATGTTCCTACCGATGACCCTATCGAACTAATCCGATCACTAGCGGTTGCGGCTGAAACTTCCGTCAAACAAAGTTTAACTTTTCTCACACAAATCAAACCCAAACACAAACCAAACCTACTCTCAACTACGGTAATCAACAGCTGCGACAAAAACTTGAATTATGCATTGGAAGATTTCGCTGATCTTTGGAAAGCTATGGGGAAAAATGTTACCACGTTGGCTCATAATTATTTTACCTGTAAGAAGGAGTTGATGTCAATCATGGGCTATCATTCCACTTGTTTGGATGATATTAAAGACAAGAATTTGCTCAAAGAAGTCGACACAGGGATTGGACTTGGCAAGAATCTAACCAGTAACTCGTATGATGTCTTTAATAATTTGGATTCCATTTTCAAGATTTTTGGTATTAAGGTGAAGCTTAACGAGGATGACACATCGCCCAGACCGCCACCGTTGTCCGACTATTATTACTGATTAAGAAACTGGATGTAATAATATTATTATATCCTGTAATGCCTAAAGCTATCGCGAATGGAATCATAGATGGTTCTGTCATGTATGATTATGCATCTTTTGTGATGTATGTTATAGGTTTATACATGTACAGATGGATATATATGTATACATATATTTATGAAATGTGATTTTTTTGTCTGTATTATATTGTGATATATATTCGACATATATATATATATATATTAATTAGAAGACCATGAAAATACCAAAAAACCCATTAAAAAGGTCAGATATTTAATAAATGATGACTTTAATATCCACAACAACTGTATCTAAATGATATAGTCTCTGAAAATTTTGAATCCAAAATCTGCCAAAAATGTATTATCCGAGAATCTGATTCGAAACTGGTTCAATATCAGTAACTTTTGGACCAATAACTCATCTAAAACGTTTCCGCAATCTATCGTGTATTAACTACGAGTCTAATCACAGTTTACTATATACGCTCATTTGGTTGATAAAAGTCTAATTCATAGGAGAGGTTGAATCATATAATCATATATCATATTTTTAAAATTTGAATATCTTAAAATAATATGATTTCGGCTTTCAAAATTGTGCAATCATTTTTTTTTAATAATTTTGTTGTAGGTCTAGCTAATTGTTGTTTTTTTTTCTAGTCATCCGTTTAATTTTGACATTTGAGTTTGAACTTTGAAGGATGAATCAAACTCTCGATAAGAAGATTTCGGCAAATTTACTTTGGGATAAATTAATCACTAAACTTAGGAATGAATAGATCAAAATAAACTATTGGTGCATGAGTGAAATCGAATACTGAAAACAATGACAAGATTAGAATTAGAGGAATTGCTGCCGCATATATACTTTTTTTTTTTTAGTAATCGAACTCTTGATCAGGACATAATCAAATCATCATGTGGTGACAAAAAAAATTAATCGCATAGCCAATATTTGACTAGAGAGTTTTTAGCCATCGAACGACCTTAAATCTCTCTCTCAATGCAAAACTAATGTAAACCCTAATTTTAGAAAATACAACTCCTATAAGAATATCCTCACAATGCATCACAATCTGTACCAGCCCCATTAATAAACCACCGGGCTCTGTTTTAATAAAAAAATCTCCTCCCTCTCTTATTAACCCCCGAATAAAACCGGAGGGAGAGAAAAAAAAAATACAAAAAAGGAAAAATCAAAAAAGAAAAAGGGGAGAAATTTATATAAAACATTTTTTTTTTTTTTTTGAAAAAATGGCGGCAGGAAAAGTTATGGTCTCTGTGGCATCCATCCTTCTAGTGGTGGGTGTTGTCATAGGAGTTGTTACGTTCGTTAACAAAGGCGGTCCCGGGGAAGGTGGTGACAAGAATGGTTCTATAAACTCGCATCAAAAAGCGGTTCATGCAATTTGTCAGTCAACCACAGACCAAGGTTCGTGCGCAAAAACTCTCGAGCCTGTCAAAAGTGACGATCCAAGCAAGCTTATCAAAGCCTTCTTGTTGGCGACAAAAGACGCTATCACAAATTCCACAAACTTCACGGCTTCGACCGAAGGAGGCATGGGACCTAAAATCAACGCCACAAACAAAGCCGTTCTTGATTACTGTAAGCGAGTGTTGACTTACGCTCTTGAGGATCTTGAGACCATTGTTGAAGAAATGGGTGAAGATCTTCAGAAGAGTGGAACTAAGCTTGACCAGCTGAAACAATGGTTAACCGGAGTTTTCAACTACCAAACTGATTGTCTTGACGACATCGAGGGAGTGGAACTAAGGAAAATTATGAGTGAAGGAATCGCTAACTCCAAGATTTTGACAAGTAACGCTATCGATATCTTCCATTCTGTTGTTACCGCAATGACCCAAATGGGTGTTAACGTCGACGCTATGAAGAATGTAACCATGGGGGGAGCCGGAGGCCCTGCACGTCGCCTTCTTGAAGACAGTGACGAAAAGGGACTTCCCAAATGGTTTCCTGGTAAAGACAGGAAGCTTATGGCTAAGGCCGGACGTGGTGGCGCTGCAGCAGGTGGTGGTGAAGGTATCGGTGAAGGTGGTGGTGGTGGTGGTAAGATCAAGGCGACCCATGTGGTGGCTAAGGATGGAAGTGGACAGTTTAAGACCATTTCTGAAGCTGTTAATGCTTGCCCGGACAAAAACCCTGGAAGGTGCATTATCCATATCAAGGCTGGTATCTACAATGAAATGGTCAGGATCCCAAAGAAGAAGAACAACGTTTTCATGTTCGGTGATGGTGCTACAAAAACCATCATCACTTATAACAAAAGTGTTAAACTTAGCCCAGGAACAACTACCTCACTAAGTGCCACCGTTCGTAAGTCCCCAAAGTCTTATGTAATATGCCGAGTTATTTTTACTGGTACTAACATATTTAACCTGTACATGCAGAGGTTGAGTCCGAGGGATTCATGATGAAATGGATCGGGGTTAAGAACACAGCCGGTCCATTGGGACACCAAGCGGTCGCACTCCGTGTAAATGGAGACCGTGCGGTCGTATTCAACTGCAGATTTGACGCTTACCAAGACACACTTTACGTGAACAACGGACGTCAGTTCTACAGGAACATTGTTGTATCCGGTACAGTGGATTTCATCTTTGGAAAGTCCGCAACAGTGATCCAAAACTCTCTAATCCTCGTCCGAAAGGGTACCCCTGGACAATCCAACTACGTTACAGCCGACGGTAACGAAAAAGGTGCAGCGGTCAAGATCGGTATCGTTCTCCATAACTGTCGTATCATGCCAGACAAGGAGCTCGAAGCTGAGAAGTTAACCATCAAATCGTACCTAGGACGGCCATGGAAGAAATTTGCCACGACTGTGATTATTGGAACTGAGATGGGTGATTTGATTCAACCAGTAGGATGGACTGAATGGAAAGGAGAACAAAACCACAAGACTGCTAAATACATTGAGTTCAATAACCGTGGACCGGGATCTAACCCTAGCCAGAGGGTTCCTTGGGCTAAGGTGGCTAAGAGTGCGGCTGAGGTTGAAGCTTACACCGTGGCTAACTGGGTGGGTCCGGCTAATTGGATTCAAGAAGCCAACGTACCAGTCCAGCTTGGATTGTAAGATAACAAAACTGACAAAAAAAAAGAAAAGTAACGAATAAAACAGTATGTGATGCTGTAAAGGTAACGATACGACGTCGTCTCTGAGGATCAGGGCTCTTTTTGGGTACTATATATATACATACATAGGGTTCTAGCCGTGTTGGGATGAAGTTTGTATAAGATTGCTTTTGTTTCACGTGCGATAGATAAAAGAAAAAGTAATGTTGTTTCATTTATTTTTTTTATTCCAAATAATGAATTTTTTTTTTATCACTTTCATGTTTTCGAATTCACAGTTAAATGAATCATTCTGGCAAAGAAAAATGATAAAGAAAAAACACTATAACTTGCAAGATTTGCTTAAATCCACCATTTTCCACTTTTATAACTACAAAAATAAAAAATCATGCATGTGTAAACACAAATCCAAACAATGAAACCGTACGAGAGAAAGATGTTAAGGCTTCTACTCCGATCAAAGAAGAAGAAACCAGAGTTTCCAATGCTTAGACTCGGATCTATAGCTGCGGTCTTAAACGGAGCCATACTTCCAATATTTGGGATTTTGATCTGAAACGTGATCAAAGCATTTTTCAAACCACCTGAGGAGTTAAAATCCGATACAAGGTTTTAAGAGATCATGTTCATGCTTCTTGGTGTAGCTTCAATGGTGGTCTTCCCGGCACAAACGATATTTTTCTCCATAGCCGGATGTAATCTGGTGCAGCGGGTAAGACCAATGTGTTTTGAGAAAGTGGTTCATATGGAAGCTGGATGGTTGGATGAGACAGAGAACTCAAGTGGTGCTATTGGAGCTAGGCTTTCAGCTGATGCAGCTACGATTCGTGGTCTAGTTGGAGATGCATTGGCTAAAACGGTTCAGAATCTTGCGTCTGTAACTGCAATAGTGGTCATCGCGTTTGTGGGGAGATGGCAGTTAGCTTTCATTGTTCTAGCAATGCTTCCGCTAATCTTCATCCAGAGCTTTGGGTGGTCCTGCCCAATCCCAATTCAGAAAAAGGGTTCAAGGAGGTGTCTTGTTTAATGAACAAAAGGCACAAGCCAAACCAAACCAAAGATGTTACAAATTACAACAGAGTGCACAAGTAGGAATGACTCGCTATGCTTGAATCGTTCATTACACTCAAGAGTCTTTTTTTTTTTTTTTTTTTTTGTCTTTGTTCTCTTTCAAAATCTGCAATTGATAGGTCACGGCAACATTAACAAGCGAGAAAGAAGAAGAATGGAGGAGTGGAGAAAAACCTCGTAAAGAGCTCTGTCTCTCTGGAATGTTCCAACCTCAACTCTTTCACCTCTTTCTTTCTTTCTTTCTTCGATTCATCTAACTGGATCACCGATATCAATTTACCAGAATTTTTTTTTAATATCCAAATCAACAAAACTAGGGCATTCCCGATAGACAAAAAGGAGAGTGAGAGAACCTGTTCCTCCGAGACGAAATATACTCACCTAATAGGTTTCGCTGTCTCTTCGCTCATCTTCTTCCTTTACCAATCACGCTTTTTCGTTTGCTCGTCGGATTTAAGACTCCGACAAACCGTCTCATGGATGACACGTGGCTTGTTATTAACTTTTTTAACTGGTTACTTGAAAGTAGACAAATATATATAATGAACAAAAATCGAGCATACTCCAATCAACTCTTACAAATATGTGTGCTTAATGTTTATCAATGTGATGGTGAACCGTGAGAACAAACAGTCGTAAGGAAAATTATGGGAATGAGTTACATTTTAAAGCAGAATGTTTGAGGAAGATAAACGGACATATTTTTTATTTCCATCATAATAATACAAAGCTGTTTAGCCTTCAAAAGACTACTTAACGTAAACCCTCAAGGTTAGCTTCTTCTTCCATTGCAACACGCTCTCCTCTACAAGCTCATCAACAAAGGTTACCTCCAACTCGTGGCTCCTTCAACGCTTTATTAATACACCGGAAACATGTGTTCAACTATGAAAGAATCTAACTGAGGCTCTTGTGGAATATCAAAGTATCTCTGCCAACAAACCAAAACAATGCCTTCATGGGTTGACTCATATACAACCAAGCAAGTACTATCACCGAGACCATGAAACAATATCTAAACTTGTCTGCTCTACAAGATAAGCTAAGATTGTGAATTTGAAACATACCTGGTTATTACAATGAAGGAAGTTTTTGACAAGTCACCCGATCATTGACTAACTCTGTTATTGCGTCTCGTAATCTCTCATAATCCTCTGTTTTGTTATAAACTTGATGAGAGATCCGAACATATGCAGTAACTAGTCCACTTTCTCTGTCTTTCACTCCTTCCTCACCATCCCTCAATTCGAGAAAATAAACTGGAACCTCGACTGAGTAATGCACTCGCAGATATGACCGTAACTTAGTGGCATCTTCATCACTTTCAACACATAGTTTTGAAGGCAAACCGATCATAACCATCCCGACACACATTTCAGGAGGTGACCCGAGATTCGTTCCCCAAGCATTAGCCAGCATTAACCCCATTCTAACAGCTTCATCATGGTTCTTATTCATTATTCCTTCAATCCCTCCCTCAAATCTGTTTACAAACTCCATCACAGATGGAACCACAAGCTGAGAGCTGTAATCCCTAGTCCCAATCCAGGCACTCTCTATAGGCAAACCATTTCCAAACTCATGAGACACCACAGGGTGATGAACATGAGACTCAGAACTACGTTTCTTGCAATAGAAAAACGCGATAGAGGGCGGACAAAAGAACCATTTATGTAGATTGCTCACATAATAATCAGCTCCAATTTCTTTGACATCAATTTTAACACTACCAATGGCATGAGCTGCATCAACAAAAACCTCCTCCACACCTTCTTCTCTGCAGAGTTTAACCAATTCTCGAACCGGCAACAAAACACACGGCATGGAAGTTACGTGATCAATGATAGCTAACCTAACCGTTCTACCATTTGATCTACCTTTCTCTAATCCTAGCCTAAACGCCGAGATAATCTCTTGGTTGGAATTAACAGGGAAAGGTAACCTAACCTCAACAGTAGAACCTCCGACACGAGAGACGTAAGCCTGAATAGACTTCTTCACACTCTGAAACGCACAGTGAAACATCACTACTGTATCTTCCTTCTTATACTTCCCTTCAGAGAAACACCGTCCAACTTTCTGAAGAACAATAGCTGCGGCAGTGGTGGCGTTATCAACGAGGGAGACCTCTTCAACGTCATCGGCATTGATTAGGTCACTGATCACCGTTCGAGAAGCGACAAGTCCATGACGAAGACCGTTGAAGTAGAAATCGTCAGGCTGACGGAGATACCGAAGCTGCCACTCACGCTGCGCCTCAAGAACGGAGCCGGGACAGCAACCGAAGCTGCCGTTGTTGATTCTGGCAATACCGGTCTGGTGGTGAGCGAACTCGGACCGGATATCTGAGTCGGTTAAGAGGCCAGCTAGGCGTGGCTTCTTCGAGGCGCGGTGATTGTGACTAGTCGAATCACCGTTCCGCCGCTCGTAAGCCTCCATCGGAATAAAAAAATCTGAGCTATTAGGGTTTCGTCTCCAATCTAGGTCGAAATGGTTTACGTCATCGTCGAATTAGTGGTGCGGTTACACCTTTCCGCCTCCCGACAATTCAATATTTAACCAATATTTATATGTAGAGTTTTAATAACTATAAATATAAATATTTGGGAATAGATATAAAAGTTTCCTATACAATTAGATGGTAGTGACATGTGATCATTGGAATTTATAATCATATTATTAAGAAATATAATCAATTCAAATTTTAATTAAATTAAATTAAGATTGGACCGCAGTTACTGGGCCGATTTAAGGTGGGCTATTACTGGACCGAGTTATATGACATGTGAGATTTTAGTCCCAAAGATTTAAGCTTCTCGCCTTACAAAAAAAATATTTAAAATAGAGAATAAAATAGCATTTCCATGACATAACCATTATTCAAGATGCAATTGGATCGACTGCGAAATGGGATTAGAATATAAATCCATCTTTTCTCCATAACCTATAGTATAAGTTGTATAACTAATGCATTGGTCGTTGACTTATTGACTAAAATATGGGCCTGGCCCATGTAAAACTAAGCGCTAGGCAAGAAACAGATCAACCCTAAGACGTGGCAGTATACAATTGGAAGCAGTAGCTCAGGACAGAAACACAAAGCTTGTCAAGCGAGTCAAAGTTTTTGCAAGTTGTAAAGCCTCTTTGCTCTCGATTCCTTCTCTCTTCTTATCTCGGCTACTTCTATTATCTCCGCCGTCTTCATCTCTCCGGCGAATTGGTTAGAATCTCTTTGTCTCAATTGTCTATTTTTTTTTCTCTGACGAATCGATTGTGATTTTGGTAATTTCTCTGAGAATCTCATTGAATCTGAATGGTCTCGGCATTTGTTTCTTCTCTCCTTAGACGTATTTAGTTGAATCTGTTTCTGTGTTTATTATGTTTTAGTTTTCGCCGGTTTTGTTGATGTGCCAGTTGGTTACTCAGTCAGTAAACAGTGTTTATCATTAAATCTCAATCGAATCATAGATCTCGAAGTAGCTTGCGATTTACTAATCAGTTAAATTTGTGGTGAAACCTTGATTTCAGAACTTTGGTTATAAATGTATAGCCTTTTTTGTTAATTGCATTCAGAAAAAAGAAGGTTGAAATGGCTGGTCCCAGTGAAAAGAAAGAAAAAGTTGCAAAAGAAAAGGTTGCAACGGCTGCAACCAGTGGAAAAAAGAAGAAGGATGTCAAGAAGGAAACTGGTCTGGGACTCAGTGTTAAGAAAGATGAGAATTTTGGGGAATGGTATTCTGAGGTTTGTTATTGTTTCGAACATTCTTTTTTTTTTCGCAAGCATGTTATATACTCTGTTCTTATTATAAATGTCTGTCTAGGTTTGTAAACACGAGATGATTGAATACTATGACATCTCTGGGTGTTATATTCTTAGGCCATGGTCTATGGCTATTTGGGAGATTATGCAAGTGAGTATCATCATTTCTTTATTTTTCGTTTAACTCATACAAAGTGGATTCAAGAATGGAAATTAAAAAGTTTGACCATTTTGTTTTCATTTATTTCCCTTCTCCTGTTTCTAGACTTTCTTTGATGCGGAAATCAAGAAAATGAAAGTCAAGAATTGCTATTTCCCTCTGTTTGTATCTCCTGGTGTCCTGGAGAAGGAGAAGGACCACATCGAGGGATTCGCCCCAGAGGTGTGTATATCTTAAATCACAATTGTCTTTACGACAAATCGGCCTTCTTTTAATAGATTTGAATGTTTTGTATAGGTTGCTTGGGTTACAAAGTCGGGTAAATCTGACTTGGAAGTCCCAATTGCTATTCGTCCAACTAGTGAGACAGTGATGTATCCTTACTACAGCAAGTGGATAAGGGGCCACCGTGACTTGCCTTTGAAGCTTAACCAGTGGTGCAACGTTGTTAGATGGGAGTTCAGCAACCCTACCCCATTTATCCGGTATTTAATTATCATATACTCTTTTTACTTTTCTTGTTCATCTTGTTAGTGTTTTGCTTGAACTACTCATTGTTTGTGCTGGTTGTAAATATTTGTGCTTGGTATGTATATAAACCTTTGACACATAAGTTTGCTTGTCATGTGCCCCATTGACTAACATTTTCAATTGCAGGAGCCGTGAGTTCCTTTGGCAGGAAGGACACACTGCATTCGCCACCAAAGAAGAAGCAGATGAAGAGGTAGGCGAACTTAAAACTTTTGCATGTTATATTTAGCAGCTCGACATTATTTAGGAGAAATGTTTCACCATTTTGCTTTTACTGTTCTTAGGTACTTCAAATTTTGGAGCTTTACCGTCGCATATATGAAGAGTATCTAGCAGTCCCAGTTGTGAAAGGTATGAAGAGTGAAAATGAGAAGTTTGCTGGGGGACTTTACACTACAAGTGTAGAGGTATGCAATCTTTCTGTTTTGTTTCAGTGACATAATCTTTATACTTGTGGATCTGGATTGGGATATACAATTTATGAACGAAAACTTTGATTTGACAGGCATTCATTCCAAACACCGGTCGTGGTGTACAAGGTGCAACCTCTCATTGCTTGGGTCAAAACTTTGCGAAGATGTTTGAGATCAACTATGAGAATGAGAAAGGAGAGACGGCAATGGTTTGGCAGAATTCTTGGGCCTACAGTACCAGGACGGTAAATATGAATTACTTAGATTATTTGTCCTCATGTGCTCTATAAATGTTAACTTTTCAATTTCAAACTTTGGATAGATTGGAGTGATGATTATGACTCATGGAGATGACAAAGGCCTGATACTCCCTCCTAAAGTTGCATCTGTGCAAGTTGTTGTGATCCCTGTGCCCTACAAAGAGGCTAATACCCAAGGAATTTTTGATGCTTGTACTGCTACTGTATCTGCCTTGAGTGAAGCCGGTATTCGTGCTGAAGAAGATTTAAGGGACAACTACTCTCCTGGATGGAAGTATTCAAACTGGGAAATGAAGGGCGTTCCATTGAGAATTGAGATTGGACCCAGAGATCTGGAAAATGATCAGGTCAGTCTGTTGAATATCTCCTCTATTTCTTCTACATATAGTAGTGAAGTGCTCGGTTAGTATTTGGTTTAAATATGTAAACAAGTAATGTGGCTAAACGATTCATTTATCTTTGATTTACATCGCCATAGGTCAGGACTGTGAGACGGGATAATGGAGTTAAGGAAGATATCCCAAGGGATAGCTTAGTCAAACATGTTAAGGAACTGCTTGAGAAGATCCAGCAAAACATGTACGAAGTTGCGCAGCAGAAGAGGGAAGCATGTGTACAAGAAGTAAAGACTTGGGATGAGTTTATCGAAGCTCTCAACAAAAAGAAACTCATCTTAGCGCCCTGGTGTGACGAAGAGGTACGTTACAACAAAAACTCTTATTTCAAGCTTATTGAATCAAAATGCAGTTTTCATCCCCTTGAATCAATATTATTGCAGGAAGTGGAGAGAGATGTTAAAGCACGTACTAAAGGTGAAACTGGAGCAGCTAAAACCCTTTGTTCTCCATTTGAACAGCCAGAACTCCCTGAAGGTCAGAGAGAGAGAGAGACCCTTTAATTGAAATCTCTCTTTAGAAATTTTGTCCATCCATTGACACGATGCTTTTTTTTTTTTTGGATGCAGGCACTCTCTGTTTTGCTTCAGGAAAGCCTGCAAAGAAGTGGACCTATTGGGGCAGGAGTTACTAAAAATGTTGACCATGTTTTGGTTCAATTCAAGAAATTGACTTTTGGCTTATAATGACTCTCTCAAGTTCATTGTGTTTTGATTTTATATTTTTACCTAAAGCTATTTGAGTTTTTTTTTAACTGTGATTCCACTGACTATAAAAGATGTTTTTGATTCAAACATAAGCTGGGAATTAACCTGATAATCCGGTTCATGATGGTGTGTTTGCTGAATTATTAAAGGGGTAATTATAAATGTTGTACAATCCCAGAATTAAAATTGAAAAAGATTAGTAACCGATTATGCCGTTTTTAAGTACAAATGACAAAAAGAAACTAAGATTTACTGCGACTATAAAAGGTGTTAAAATTAATAAGCACAGTCAACTCTTCAACTTTGTTACACGCCACGTGTCAGGTGATCCATCATCTTCTTCTTTGTCGTTTTTTTCGTCTCGTGTAACTGATGAGTGTAAGAAAATAAAAATCAACCTTCGATGTTGTATTCCAGGTCAATTTTTATCTTCTTCTTTTTATTACATTTTCTTTTAGATCGGATCACATGAAATACGCTGATTCCTCCTTCCAGAAAAAAAGAAAGAATAATAATAAAATTGATTACTTTGTCGAAAATAAATACAGACTGGTCACACACATACTCTCTCTCTCGGCTTTCTCACAGTGACCCCCTTTGTCTGTTTATAACAGAACATCAAATAAGGTATCTCCAGACATCTTAGATATAATCGAATGCTAATGTTGTTGTTCTTCTTCATCTTTAATTATGTTTTAAAGTCTCTAATCAGATGTTTTGCGCTTTCTTGGTATCGCCATCTTTGTACGGGATCAAGGTCCAATCCAATGGTAATGGGAAAGAGTACGGAGAAGGTAGAAGATGGACCTACTGCTTGAATTTTGGCGGGCACAAACGGTCACTTTCAATGATTTTTATTGTCCAGTGTGGGTTCCCCAGTTTCCTCTCACCTTTGTCCCATCTAATCAATCTTTCCAACTTGCTACTATCTTAGCTCCATGAGAGAGAAATTGTTTCCAAGTTTTTATTTTTACCGTCTGTGAGAGAGAACAACAAGCCTAACCAAAAACAAAGATATCTCAGATTGTTGCCAAGGTTTTGTTGATTTAGGTTTTTTCCTGGAGCTCAAGGAGATCACAGATCTTCTTTTCATATGAAGAGATCTTTCCTTGTAAGTCTATTCTACTGTCCTCTCTCTCTCTCTCTCTCAAATCTGGTTATCGATCTCTGTCTTTAAGATCTGAAATCTGGTTAAAGATTGAGATTTTTCCTACACTGTTCTAAGATCTAATCTTTCTTTCTGATTTGATGTTTGCTAGCTTATAGAGGTGAAATGTGGCTCTCATCTATCTCTGTCTCCATTCTTTAAGCTTGAGAATTTAGAACATCATAGGATCACAATTTTCTACAATAGGTGGCGAATTTGCCTAGGAAAAAAATGTTCTCACTGTTTAAGATTTCACTTTTTTCCTGATTTTGCTCATTGCTAAGTTTCTAGAGATGGAATGTGGCTCTCACCTACCTGTGCTTCTTCCAGAGTTTCGTAAAAGCTTAAGCCTTTAGAAATGTTGGTTTTGCAGCTCTTGTATGTGCTCCTGGTACAGGCATCCTATGGTGCTTGGTGTAGTGTTGGAGGGAGCCTGCATTGTGAATTTTCCAATTTAGCGAGTCTTCACCGGCCTCACAGTGTATCGATTACAGAGTTTGGAGCTGTTGGAGATGGCGTTACTCTAAACACTAAAGCTTTTCAGAATGCTTTGTTCTACCTCAATTCTTTCTCAGATAAAGGCGGTGCCAAGCTTTTTGTTCCTGCCGGTCAGTGGCTTACCGGGAGTTTCGACCTTATCAGTCACCTCACCTTATGGCTAGATAAGGGTGCAACGATTCTCGGGTCAACGGCAAGTCTCTAACTTTTTAATCTTTTACAAGCATACACTTTGTTATATGAACTGTGATCACTTATACAACTTGTTAATCCGCAGAGCTCAGAGAATTGGCCAGTGGTTGATCCATTACCATCGTATGGACGAGGAAGAGAGTTGCCTGGTAGAAGGCATAGGAGTCTTATATATGGTCAGAATCTCACAGATGTAGTCATAACAGGTACATTACTATAGCATTTATACAAAATGAATCGTTTTAAAGCGATGATGTTATTCTTAGTCTCTTAGATATGTTGTCTGATGATACCAAAATTTAGGCGAAAACGGGACAATTGATGGTCAAGGAAGTGTATGGTGGGATTGGTTTAGAAATGAAGAACTAAACTATACAAGACCTCATCTTGTTGAGCTCATGAACTCTACTGGTCTAATCATCTCCAACCTAACTTTCTTGAATTCGCCGTTTTGGAACATTCATCCAGTTTATTGCAGGTCATCTAAACTAATCATGATTCGATATTGATTATGGCAGATAATGTATCTTGGGATGTTCTGATATGGATATGTTTTGTTGTGTGAACAGGGATGTTGTTGTAAAGAATCTCACAATCTTGGCTCCACTTGAATCTCCCAATACAGATGGAGTTGATCCTGGTGAGTTTCCTTGCAAAATTTACTCGTAGATTTATGATCTCAGATAAAGGTCCCAGCATTTTGGAAATTTTATATCTTGAGATCAAATCATATCTAGCATTTCTAAAAACAAATGGCAAGGAATATAAAAACAGTTGTCATTTGATCTTTTGGTGGGAAATGTTTTCATTTTAGATTTCGGATATTCCCCTCAAAATCTTTGGTATATTTTCTATTTGCAGACTCATCAACTAATGTCTGTATAGAGGATTGTTACATAGTTACCGGAGATGATTTGGTATCCATAAAAAGTGGATGGGATGAGTATGGAATAGCATACGCGAGACCGAGCTCCAAGATCAAGATCAATCGGTTATCAGGTCAAACTACTTCAAGCTCAGGAATAGCAATAGGAAGTGAAATGTCAGGAGGTGTATCAGAAATCTATATTAAAGACTTGCATCTATTCAACTCGAATACCGGAATCAGAATCAAGACTTCTCCGGGAAGAGGAGGGTATGTCAGAAACGTTCACATATCAAACGTGAAGCTTGATAATGTAAAGAAAGCCATTCGATTCACAGGTAAGTATGGTGAACATCCTGATGAAAAATTCGATCCCAAAGCACTCCCCGCTATCGAGAAAATCACGTTTGAGAATGTTAATGGGGATGATATCGAAGTTGCGGGTCTTCTTGAAGGTATAGAAGGAGATGAGTTTAAGAATATTTGTTTCCTTAATGTTACTCTTACAATGAAGAAGAATTCAAAGAAATCTCCATGGAAATGCTCAAATGTTAGAGGTTATTCACAGTGGGTTTCGCCGGAAATTACTTGTGATTCATTGAAAGAGAGTATCTTCCCGGAGCATAAATCTGATTGTTTTGGGTTATCAGAGAATAATCTGGAGATATCAAGTGGTTTAAGTAGATCACCATGGTTGCTTTCTTGGTAAGTTACTCTCAAGTTTTGAACATCAAAGAAACAGTTTGCTTGATTATCAAGAAACCTCTTCGATTTCTTCTTCCAGTTTTTTCTCTCAAAGGTTTCGTTTTTCAAAGTGATGATTTCCTTCTTTTGCTGTTTTCTTGTAAATTTGTGTGCAGTGAGGAAAATAATCAGAGTGGCTTAAGAGTTTTTGTTTTTTCTGTTTTTCTTTTGTATGTGTTTTTTATGTTTTGGTTAGCGGAACAAAGTGTAATATCTTCGACAGTCATTTGAAATTGATACTTTTTTGACAAAAAAAAAAAATATATTTTTCAATCTCAAATTTCCTTAAGAACAAAATTCTAACTTATATATCAGTGTTTTATCGGGGAAAAAAAATATCAATTGGATTAAGAATACAGAAGTTGGAAAATAGAAAAAGAGCTTGACTAAAGTTAAACGAGTTTTATTATGACGAAAGCAATTAAGAAAAGGAACAAAAAAAAAACTCAACTGAAAACCTGAAAGTTCTAACTTTTAAGAAACATTAAAGACAGATTTTGTTAAAATTGGAGTATAAACCGACATCAGTATTCTACAGAAACGATTATTATTATATGATATTTTATTGTAACTTAATATATTTCTACAACTATAATGACTAATAAATCAGAAACAATGACGCTCTCCGCAAAATTCAGTGAACACTTAAAAAGGGTCTCCATTAGCTAATGCATTTTTTTTGAAAGAAAAAAAATCTCATTACAAGTTACAACCAAATTTTATAAAATGTAATCAACTAGAAACAAAATTTGAATAAATCTTCGACAAGTGATTTACATCAGACAAAACTAAATTTTTGCTCCACTGTATTGGTTAATTCTAGATTCCATCTTTGCTTTTTTAATTCAATAGTGATAAGCTCTTGAGATCTTCAGTCTTCGCACGCTAGACAAAAACATCCTATAGAAATCAATTAAGTTCCATTAGTATCTACATAATTATACCATTTATTAAATGTAACCTATGTTTAATTAGAGATTAAAATTATAAAAAAAGTGCTTACTCCCAAGGAACATCTCCAACCATCATCCAGTCACCTTCCTTGTCTGCGTACGTTAGCACGTGACTCTTCTCACTACACATCTCTTCTTCTTCAGCCCCTGTTTCCCATTTTATTTTTTAAATTAGCTGCCATTAGTTTTTTTCACTCTTATTAATTTATCATATTCATTATTCACCCACTACACTCATTCTAATTTAAATGAACAATTAAACAATTTGGTTATTTCGTTGTATTAGTAATCCAATATATCATCATATATATTCCATGAATACGAATCCCTCTTAAAGAAAATAGTAATAGAATAAGTTTTGGTCTACATGCAAAGATATCACATATAAGTTTGAAATATCATATTTCCGATACATCATCATAATTATATATGAATCTCTCTTAACGAATGGTTTTAGTTTACATGCAAAGATATATATGTGTGTGTAGTGTAGATAAACTTACAAAGGATTGAGGCGTTGAACATGTAGTCAAGAGTAGTGATCAAATCATGGTATCCATCAAGAGATAAAAGATCGATCTTTCTTCCAATAGGAACTCCTTCCATGTTCACCTTCACGTAGAAGCTTCCGACACTATTACACTCGTTTTGATCTTCTTCTTCCATGATCATTTCTTCAGCCGCTACCACTCCATATTCATGGTTTTCTCCACCGTTGAAATATTGTCCAGACGATGATCCGAAGCTGAGTCCGAGCCTTAGATCCGTGCTTAGGTTCCGAGTAGTACTCGAAGAGACACCAAATGGGTTGCTTTTGCAGCTGCTTTCTATCGATGAAGACGATGAGCTTCTCCCTCGTCCCATTTCTTCTTACTATTTCTTTCTCTCTCTCTCTACGATTTTATCTTAAGCAAGTGACTAATGATTTGAACGTGTGTCTATATATATAGAGGAGGAATTTTTTCCAAGTATTTTAATATAGTATTGTTAGAATTTAGAACTTCGAAGGAGGAAGTAATATTGAAATGGTCTTTCTGATAATTTTTTGTATTAAAAAAATATAGATAGTGGAATGATGAGACAGTGTGGTTAAAGATGTTGTTGATGTAGCAGACAAATCCACGTGTCACGCAGACACTTGGTCAAAGTGTTGGTTTTGACTTTGTGCTCAGATTTTTTAGCTGGGTGTGTTCTAATTAAACTTTTGCTGTTTCAAAGTAAATACTCAACTTCTAGTACTCTTCGTTTGACAAAGTAATTTATCTGAATTCTTATAAATATTGGGTTTGGATTTTAGCTATCTAATTAAATGACTTTATGTTGAGCAGATATCAATAAATGTGATATAGTAGTATGATTTATTTAGCAATTCATATAACGTAGTAACTTAAGAAACAAATGTAGTTAGGCCTAGATCGAAGGAATTAGATGAACATAGACAATAGATACATGTTTTAACCGGATAGGAACACTTTATTTTGAAAAAAGGAACAAATGACACTTATTTTTCAATAGGAATTTTGCTTTCATATTTGTATGTGTTTTAATAATTAGTATCGTGAGATTCGAATATTAATGGCCTTATCCTAATTAAATCAAGTTCAATGCATGAGATTATCGTGACGCGCATTGATGCATTCGTGGGTTCGACAGACACCATTTCCCTAATTAAGGGGTTTTTATAACCGCGAGACACTTTAGAGAAACTGATTTTTTAAAAAATTAAATAAATGTTTGTTTGATTTAATTATCAACTGCTCAATACGTCTCGTTTACGTCATTAACTCTCTAATAATTTTATTTAATTATGACCAAAGATAGACTACGTGGACTCCATAATATCCAAGCATGACAAAAGTTTGAGACCTAAATTTCTTTGATTGTTACTTGATCAGTTAATCTTAATTAACATATTTAGACCAAAATTTTTTTTGGCAATATTAAAATCAACTCTTTGCGTGTAACATTCACGATTCAACGTGTATCAAGTGATGCTAATTTCATACTAATCGAGATCAAAATCAAATATAGATTTTTCAATTGACTCATTACTTTGGTTAACTGAAGTAATCATCATTTCTAATATCTGAACTCTTCACTTTAATAGAACTAATTTTCTTTGGGTGACCAACTAGTCATTTCAATTGATATATCAAACTTAGGTCACATAGGTTTAATATGTTACATGTAATTAATAAATTAGAAGCAACGAAACAAATAAAAGTAGAAAGAGAAACAACATAAAAAGGAAAAGAGAGAGGAGGAAGAGTAATGAATGCGTAACCTTAAAGAAAGGAGCTAATGAAAGATGCTTCGCCTATGGACTAAAGACTAAGGAGACGTCACAATTCTCACACTCAAAAACATATTTTTGCAAGCACGAGAAATTGCCCATCGACAACATTTCACATTCCCCACGTCACGTGCCTTTTTCCACGTGTCTCCTCCTCCACTTATACTCTCCACAATCACTCCTTAGCTTCTTCCTGAGTCCTGACCAATCAACAAACTCCTTCCTTTTTCTTACAAGTGGAGCATGTTGTACATATATTTGTATTTCTACCACTAAACCAAACGTCCGAACGTTTTTTAGTATTTACAACTTGTTTATTTGAACATAGTATTTGTTTAAGAATTATTATTAATATAACTTTTAATATATTTAGAAATGAAGACCACATCATATAGTATACTACTATTAAACACACATGCATATGAATTTTAAACAAAAATGATTGAACCCGAAACATTAAAATACTGTCGTTATCACTTATCAGAGTAACCGACATTTATTGCGAAGATACCGTTTGGTTCGAAGAACCCAATAGATTTTAGAAAGAAGAAACAACAAGAAAAAGGGGGAAGAAAAGGATATAGCTTGAACCAAAAGAAACTCTAAACATGTTTAAGAGAGAAGAAATAAAGGGAAAAAGATAAAGAAGAGATATGTTCCCCACCACCCCTACCATTACCATCACCATTCCTCACTTTTTCTCCTATCTTTTTTCTTCAAACTTTTCTCTACACCATTCTTTGTCCCCTTCAATTATTATTGTTTTTCTAAACATCTTTTTTTGTTTAATTTTTTAATATATTTTCTCTTCAATTTCTTTTGTTTCTAGATTACCAATCTGTTACCTATATTTGGTCCGTATTTTTCTTTGGATATGATTGCCTGATACAACGTACGAATTTTCCAAAAACCCCCCGATTTCGAAAAATACATAGGTAGAAAAAGAGCAATATCACTCGAAATATGAAAAATTTACATAGGTAGACAAGTCGATTATGAGAGAAATAAACCATACTTAATTTTAACTTAATAAAAAAGTTGAGGAAATGGAGATTTTATATGAAAGTTTTTCTACCAATGGAGAAAATTATTTTCGAAAAGAAAAATAAATACATAGGAACTAATTCAAAAGAAAAATAGTGACTCTCAGATTTCAAGGCATTCATAGTTTTTTAGTTTCAAGATTTAATGATATTGTCTGGTCCTTTTATAAATCATTAAGTTGTAAGAGAGTTTTTCGCTCTTTTGAAAAAAAAAAGAATAGTTTACTTTATGTCTATCGCAAATTATGAAACTCGACTTTACTGCAATGTGTTTGCTTGTCAGTAAAAAAACATGGGCTGGCTTCAAATCAGGATGATTGCATGTCTCGTGACTCTTTGTAGCCTCTCTTGTTAGCCAACTCATTCCATTTTTTCTCGTTTTTTGTTGCTTTTCGTTGGTCACAAAGTTGACCATACCAACATGCAACAAGACCAATTATTATATCTAAGTTAAATATATATATATATATCTATGTGGACAGTTTTTTGACCACTAGTCTATACATATTTTAGGTTAGTATATAAGGGTTTAATTAACATTTCACGAACACGGTTTCAATAAACAATAAGCAAATTGTCTTGGTCTTTATTTAAAGTTTTTCAAAATTAGATACAACCCATAGACAGCACAGCGCACCTTCTAATCGATATCTGCAGTTGTTGAACTTAAGCTTAATATGAGTGATGAATGACTTAAAAGCTACTTCCTTTTTTTCTTCTTCTAATAAATACTGTGTGTTTTACTATGATTTTATCGTAAAGGAACGGTTTTGCTCTTGTTTCTATTTATATATCTTTCTCCCTTTTTTACTTTACAATAAATATTTCTTTTGGGTTCTTTTTCAGCAACATAGATAATGAGATTTTTTAATAAAGGTTCTCAAAACCATATATATTATGACAATAATATTGATTGAATTTACATGCTTTACATAGTATCAAGTAATGTTAGTATTTAATGAGAAACTACCACTCATTGACAAAGAGCCAAACATAATTAATATTTGTTACTTTTATGTCTGTTATGTATTCTAGTATTGTTAACTCACCAATAATTATATTAAAAATTAATTCCAAAAGAAGATGGAAATAATTTGTTAACTTTGTTTTTATGGTTAAGATTCAAATAGCAATATTCAACTTTCTCCAACAAATTAGAAAATTTCAGGCTATTTATCACAATCAAACAACTCAATAATGTTATATTTTAATGACAAATGTTACTCCTACAAAAGTTTACCTTATTGGGTCGCTGCAAAGGAAAAGGTATATCGATTTTCCCCTTAAAACTGAGTGAAAACATGTTTTCTTTTATCAAAACCCAAAGTTTACAAAAAAGAGGAAGATTTAGATTTGGTCTCGAAAGTAGTCTAGGAGAGAAATCTAGTGAGGTATTAGTAATGTTCTTTTCATATATTATTTTATATTTTAAGTTAGTTGAAGCTTAATACATTAATGAATATGAATGCATGAAACTCGATAAAAGCAGAGATACGGGGTGTGTGCGTGTGTGTTACTATTGAGGTTTTACGTGCGTACCTTTTTTTTATAGAGCTATTGATACTATATTTTATTTCAATTATTTGGGTTTTAGATTACGCGCTAACCCCGCGATTGATTTGGGATTTTTATATAATTTTCCCAAAATCTTAAACACATGATAATGATACGTGTGGGTGTGTGACATTATGTTCCTCTTTAACTTCGACTTTTTATGACGTCATTTCCCTTCCAAATGACATTTGATTTGCTTTCTCGATATATATTAACATTGTTTTTTTCACATTGAAAAGGTTAAAGCCTTTTAGCCTCAAGGCCCAAACATTTTGTGTGTGTATGTGTTTAGATGAAAAAGTTTTACATTGTTTCCATTCTTTTTTTCAGGTTTTTACTGTTTTACAGATTTTTTCCTATATATAATGTAACACTATAGTTTAGACAAGCCTAGTGAAATAGTATCATAATAGTTATCCCTTCTTAGTCCAGTCTCTCGTTTTCGCGATTGAAAAATTAGACTATGGTCAAAGTTTATGAACCAAATTCAAAATTAATTTCGCTCATGAATGTAGGATCACGTTTGCATATATAACAGAAACCTTTCACACACCACCTTGAGTAATTATATATGACTTTGTTTAACCGTACAAATATTCATACACACCAATGCGCAAGTCTTTTACCTTTTACACATTTTTTTCTTTTTGTTTCTTGTCACCTGTGGGTCACAGCAGACTTACCGTTAGCCCAAATTCTTGATTTATGAAGGAAATATCTCTTATTATGGGCGTTTGAATAGAGACTAGCTGGGAATGATATATAGAAAAATTAATACCACTAGATCATTAACTCCCATAGGGACCTTGAGTTATATACTATAGTGGTCTAATAAGATTATGAATTCGTACAAGGTGAGAGATATTTATACAACAACCTTGGAAAAGGTCAAGTCAAAATAGCGAATAGAAAATGAGAATAAATAAGAATGCATGAATGAGTCATAGTTATGGAGGACAGGTGTCAAAATAAAAATGCAAAAGGGGACAAAGGTCGTATGAATCACGTGGCTTTCACGTGAACTTCACGCCCTTATTTTGACCTTTTGTGTTACCACTTCTACTTTTTCCTTTTGCGGAGAATGCGTCCAAAACATCTTGTGGGTCCTGTTAATATTTTATGGTGGGCCCAGCCCATTCTTAATTGTCCTTACTAATATATTGTGAAAGCTCTTCCCACAACCACGTGGGCTTTTTGGCCCGTTCTCTCTCTCTCCCGACTCTTCAACAGTTGGATTTTCTGTTGTCGTTCTGTTGTTCTATATGTAATAAAATCTTTTAAATTGCTGAAATTATCATGTTTATCGATTTGTGGGATATCACGAATGCTGAGGAAATATATTTTTTGTTGTTTCACTTATGTTTACAAAAGATATTTGTATATGTTGTGCCAATTTTTCATATTGACTAATGTATCTCTATTCTTGTTTCTTTTTCTTATCTGATTGTATTTTATGTGATTTCGTTTTAAGAAAACGACGATATCCCTTAAAAAATAGTTTACAATATAATAAAAAGAATTAAAGAGATGCTAAGATTCGACTTGTAGTACAAAATTAGTGTATTGGGATATTAATTGCACCTGAGAAAGAAAAAAAACAAAACAGTTGAGAAAAATAATTAATAATAATAAAGGCAAAAAGAAACAAAAGCGAAATATAAATGTGAAAAGGAGCTTAAGTTGATCAGCAACAAAAGAAAGATTAGCTTTCACTTCACTTCCACTGAAGAAAAAAAGCCTTTTGGATCATTCAACAAATATGACTCCCTCATCAACCTTCAGACCAAATTAAGTTTTTGATTCACACATATATAAATATATGTAGATGATGATGTTCTTACCAAGCGATTATTGTTGCAGGTTAAGTGATCCAGAGTATATGGAGCTGGTGTTTGAGGATGGGCAGATTCTTGCAAAGGGCCTAAGATCCAACGTTTCTCAGCAGAATCAACGTACGATATCAATCATGGATTTGTATGAGGCCGAGTATAACGAGGATTTCAAGAAGAGTACGATCCATGGTTGTTGTGGTGGTTCCATCAAGAATCTCGAAGGCAGAAAGGTTGTTCAAGAACATGATGTTGTTGCTTATACAGATGCAACAGACATGTTAAAAAGCAATAAACATGTATTTGAATATGATTATCCAAAGAATATCGACTTCATACCTCCTGATGAGCAATCTGTAGTTGCTGAATGGTCGGTCGAATCGGGCTTTGAAACTTCCTTCACAGACTTCGCTGAAGACAGTGAAGGATCCTCGTACCTAAGCAGTGTAAGAGGATTGATTCATAGATTTTGTTGGTTTGGTTTATCTGGTTAGGTTCTTGTCTGCAGATAGCTTTTGTCTAAACGCAGAGTCCAGATAATGATGTTGTGACACCACGAGCTCCTGCAAGAACAAAAAAAGCTTTGATCAAAAGAAAACGAAGCGTAAGTAATCTCATTCAACTACAAAGCAAATTAGTAAAAAATGAATCTGATACATTCACTCGTTATTTGCAAAACAGAAGCAAAGCAAGGATATCAACAAGAAAATGCGTACTTTGCAGGATTTACTACCTAATTTTCACAAGGTTTGTTCACAAGAACCAACTTATTAAATTTATTTCAAAACCATTATAGCTAATGCGATTGCTCATAGGACGACAGCGAGTCAATGTTGAATGAAGCAATCAACTATATGACTACACTTCAATATCAAATTCAGGTATAATAAACAAAATATTTCCAACAACAAAGTTTTTTTCTTCTAAAGTTACAAATTCAATCCAAGGAATCTTGTTCTAAACTGTATATAAATCTTGAGTTGTAGATGATGACAATGGGTAACAGATTTGTTACACCATCAATGATGTTGCCTATGGGGCCGGATTACTCTCATAAGGGTCTAACAACATGTATGCAAATGTGCGTACCACAGTTTATGCCAGCGCCTGTTCCAGGACCTGCCTTGCCTGGGAATTGCGATGCAACAAATATGCTATAAGGTTTCTTAATAATCCTGGACTAAAGCCACTGCAACAATCTGCACTTTTTGCTCCAGTGGATAATTTGGTGATCGATAAACATCGAAAAGAGCACTACAACATCAGAAGTTCAGAACGAAGTTTCTCTTTTTTTGGTGTCAGCTTTTCAAGTTCATGTAAAATATACGAGAGGAGCTATAATACTAGTAATAATAATATTTATAATAATCCCAAGTACTAGTTTCCTACATGTTAGAAATATCTGTAGATTGTCAACCACTACCGGAGTGATCAAAATTATAATTCGACCCTTCTGTTCTATTTATGAAACAAGCTCCTTAGTTTATACTAGGGAGTGAAGCTTTCGTTTCTGGATGAATCCTAACAGGAGCATAGCCTACAAAAATACTTTGGAATAAAAAAGATCCCACCACAATGAAGATGTATTTGTTCAACTATGCTGCTTCTATCTTTCATCCCAACTGGCTCAGATGCTTGCTCTTCCACTTTTTGTTTTGTATTGCCAATGTTTAAGTTCCGTAAACATCGCAGTCAGTGATTCTCCAGTATCTGAAGTCCCTAGTTGGACCTGGGAACTTTCGCTTTCAAGCTCCATCTCTGCTCTCAGTTGTGCCTTTTGATCTGCTCTCAGTTGCCAGTTTCAATTCCATTGCATGCCTGAGAGCAACTTTCTTGTGTCCGGACTTTAGAGATGCAAGCGCTGATTTCTTTGACCTTCAAACGGAAAAAAGGGTCAATAACGCTTGGGTTCTATCTATTTAACCGTTTACGAAAAAGTTAAGCTAAATTATTTTTTTCCAAGGCTACGATCAATGTACGAGAAATGAAACCATTTCGATCCATATCAAGAATCAAAAGGTGCTACGTTTCACAACGTTGGTCCAACAATTCAAGTTGATATTGAAGCTTTTCTGTAGTCCTTAGCAAGTGCAGAATATCAGAGTCTAAAGTTGAGATACTGGGAAGGGATGCTTGTGAAAAAGACACTTTAACACCCTGCAACTGCAAAGCACAAGTATGTTGGATTCGAACACTATGCGTAGGCCTTGACCTGAAGTGAGTCTAATTCCCGAAAGTAGTCAAATTGACATTTTTTTATCATCAACAGATTGTGTAATTCAGTCAGAAACTTTTTGGACAACAAATCCAAGCAAGATATTTACATGCTTATTGCCCTGATATATATATATATATATATATATATATATCTCAAGGAACAGTACTAATTTAAAATCCATATATACTATACTAAATGACTAACAAATCTCTCCATCGCACTTCACACAGCAAAGAAAAGATGGATAATAACCAACCTTGATCAGTTCTCCCCGATTGATAGAGATTTTATGCGCTTTTCCACACACTGACAAGTGACTCAAAACAGCAGACGCCTCATTGGAACCGTTGCACAAATTTCGAAACTTGTTCAGCGTGACAACTCAAGTAGAAGTCCAGCCGCTTTCTCCTATACATTACATAAGACAAATTATATCAGCCATAGACTTAATACAAGAAATAGATAATGAACGAACAGAAGCAGGACGATAACGAGTTCATTATCCAGAATCTCTCCAGGGCAGGCTTCACTGACGGTTGAGACATTAAATTCCTCATTGTCTTCAACAAACGAGATATACGGCACCTACACTTATCATCGAGATCACTAATCCGCACAACGTCACCTTCATTATGCATCAATAAGTGAAAACAATAAAGATAAAAATAGAAACTTGGAATCAATCTCAAGTTAAAAAAAAAAAAAAAATCCTTTTTCGCCATGAATAACTCGCCAACACATGATCAATGCATTAAGATGTCATTCCTCCTCGATCAAACCACACTTTCGAAACATAAAATATTCAAAAATCACTTCTTGACCATCCCTGAATAGGATCAATGATGAATACTCCCAACTGACACGAAACCTTGAGGATCAATCAAATCGCGCCAAAACTGAAATTTGGGTTCCCAATCAGATCTCTGCCCATTAAACGCCTTGAATCTGGCCGTTGCCACTACCTCATCGTCCCAATCTGGAACTTCCCTTCGTATGAATTCCTTTACTAAATCCGAATCCATTTTTCTTTGCTTTTACTGTAAAATCAACAGTGATGAGGAAGATGAATTTGTGTAGACTTGCAAATGTTGAAACTCGATTTCCCGCCGCACAAGTTTTGTTTTTATAGGGAGAGAAAGCAGCCAGCCAAGTCCCTGAGCCTGAGGAGTTCTACAATCCACATGCTCTGCCGTTTGAATTATTAGCTTTAGCGTTGTTTGGCGTCTCTTTAAAACCATTATTAACTCGACTAATCCCTCTTAACAATTGGGCCTGACTGAGATATTATATTTTCTTTGGGCCGGCTCATTACTGAAGACTCAGCTTTTCACTTTTGGTAACGAGACTGATCAAAACATCCAACGGCCACTGTCGCTCCGGTTGTTTTATCAACAAATCCATCCACCATCAAAAATAAACTACGGACTACCTAAACTTCCTCTTGTTTACGAATACAAATATTACATTTATATATTGAAGGGCGACTAAACTTATAAAAGTATATTACAAAAAACTTAGTTCCTAAAGGATAAGTAAAACATCCTATGGGCCGACCATGAGGTGACCCAATACAAATTGCACACTTAATATCTTTTCCATGATTTTAAAAATATAAATATGGTTACGTCATGAAGTAAAATAGTAATAATTGTTTTTTCTTTTCTTTTTGTGACGATAAAAGCTATAAATAAATTGAAAAGGTTAGATCAGAGCCACACGAAGAAGTGAGAAAGTATAAAAGAAAAGTGTAAAAACACAAACGGGACAAGAAGGTCTATAGAAAATGCGTTATATTAATTACGACAATGATATGTTTTATCTGTTGACACCATACAATACACCTGATGCAATCCAGTTCCATACACATCGACATGTTTATATCTACACAGAATAGAGACGTTGTAATGGCTTAACTCATCCTGGTCTGAGATATTTATAGCATGTCACGTGATTTTGCATATTAGATATTAATGTCATTTCTGTCTCAGTCCAGCTTTAATGCTCTATGGTCTATTGGCAGAATGTCTTTAGCCGCTAAATAGATCAATACCAATTGACTCGATGGATTGGATTCAATTGCGATGAACTGGTTTTGTATAATTGTGAATCAATGCTAAACTTAAGTTTTCAGCGCATAAAACAAATGATTAATAGCAAACCAACTCCAATTTTGGTCCTTGAAACATAAATATAGGCATGTCATTATTAAGTGGGATAGTAATTTTGACGTTCCTGATTTGCTTGCCACGCTCAAATTTCGTGACTAAGATTATAATAACCCGATCCCGCGTTAAAGGATATTAGTAGGTTTAGACTTTAGATTATGTTGTCGATTGGTGATGTAATTAACGGTCGATTAGGTTAAAGCTTCCAGTGTTGGATTATGGCAGCCATTATCTATTTGCAAGTTATATAAACACGCTAAAAGGGTATACGTGTCACTATTTATTAGGGCGACAAACTTAGAAACTGTAGGAATGAATTCAGGGCGGACCCAAGACTATAGGAGGTAGGCAAATGCCTCATACTAATTTTCTAAATTAATGCAAATTTTTACTTAAAATTTATTATATATTTATTAAAATTAGCAAAAATTATAAATTTATTAGAATTATGCTCCATATAAATAAATTTTATTAAAATTGTACCTTCTATAAATTTACTTTCTATATATTCTCTCGAGCATTAAGACAAAGGAGAAAAATATGGCTCATTACCTACATAATTTCTTTGGTTTAAACATTTTATCGAGTAAAATAAAATCTACTTTCCAGAGCTCCGCTTTAAAATATGACCCGAAGGAAAAATACACAACGTTCATATTATTAAAAATTGCTAAATTCGACCAATTTTTGTTTTTGGTTATTATATTTTCAAATTTTTTGGTCGTCTTAAATTCTTTCAGTTAATAATATTTAAATCAATATAGTGATTTTTAGGTGTTAGTAAATAGGATAGAATTAACAAGTGAGTTATTTATCCAAAAAAAATATAAAAGTAGCATTAGGTAATTGTAATTTTCAAAAAGGGCAAAAGCGTAATTAGCATAAAGCTGAAACTTGGGTATAAATGAAAGTGATCATCTGGTTTAAAGAACGAGTTGACGCAGTGTTTTGTTGTTGTTGCATATAACGATATAGTGGACACTCCAAACGTCAGTCTCTTGAGTGTCTTCTTCTCTTTCATGGCGTTAGAAGAGAACTTAGTGATGGTTTCTTCTTTTCCAATTATAGTCAAAGAAGATGATGGATTCCACCAAACGCGTAATTCTTTGTCGAGATTGTCTATATGCACTAGCTCTGTTTACAACAACGAAGCCACCAAGAATCAGCCAGATCTGAGTGTTTTCACTTCGGTGGATAGTTTCGACGGAGCAGAGGCTGACGGAGAAGTTTCCGATGATGGAAGAGGAAAAGAGAACGTTCACGAGTCTGATTCCGACAAAGAGACACGTGTGTTTTACTCACTTCCTGTGAAACCATCTCGCCGGAGGAGAAAACTTACAGTTTCCGGCGAGTTGGATGCGAATGAGAGTAAAACAGATAGCAGTAAGTGTAATTCACGGAGGCAAAGGAGGGCAATGAGGGAAAAGAAGAAAAAAGGAGTTAACGGAGAAAGTAACGGCGGTGGGGGAGAGGGGTTGACGGTGTTAACGAGGGCTAAAGGAGGAGAGAAGTCGTTGAGGATGGGGTTAAAAGAAGTGAAGGCTTGTAGAGATCTCGGGTTCGAATTGGAGGTTCCGGGTCGGATCTCTGTGTCAACCGGGTCGAATTTAGATACTCAGACTAGTAGTGGTGGCAACTCACCGATCGCCACCTGGCGGATCTCTAGTCCCGGTAAATAAGTCAAATATACTTTAATTTCTTTGTTCTATTTGGTTTTGAGAGAATTATTTTTTGAATTAGGTGATGATCCAAAGGAGGTTAAGGCGAGATTGAAGGTGTGGGCACAAGCGGTAGCTTTAGCTTCTGCGTCACGTCAAGCTTCTTAATTAATAACTTCTTCTCCGTTTTAGGTTTTTCCTTATTTTTATGCAATATATTTTTAATCATTTTATGTTTTTGCTTAGTAAGTTTAAAGATATATTAATATTGTAAAAATTTGGATTTAGTTCGTTTTTTCTGGGGTTGTAAATACGATTACGAGGATTCTTAATTTTTTTTTTAAAAATATATCAAGTTAACTCATTATTATTTCTCTAATACTTTATGCACAAAATATAACCTGCAAAATGTTACCTCGCGTGCGCTTTGGTGAGAAAAGGTGAAAGTAAAGTGATTGACAATTGGAATTTCATAACACACAAAGGTGAAGACTTTTGTCATCAAAAGAAGAGTTCATGATCGGTTTTTGAGATTCGGACGTTTTGTATTAAAGTCCAATGAATAAAGGAATATAAACTTTTTTTTTTTTTTGATATTCTATTCTATATAATGACATGGATTTTGTCACTAACTAGATTCGACATTCATTTAAATCAAAAGTGAGGTTATAAGAAAATGAGTTATGAAAAGAATAAGGTTTCACGCTATACCTACTAAACTAAGAATCTTAAGGATGAGTTTTGCCAACACAAGGACCAGAGAGGCTCTAAAGAGACAAAGACAAAACCTTGAAGAAGCTGAGATCTCTAGAGCTGACTGATCAAAACTGCACAAAGACTTGCTTTAGTTCGATGGGAGGCATACCAACTTAGGTCAACTTTATGGGTACGTCTTTCATCCAACCGCCAGTGGAGAGCAAGCGCCCCACCCGAGTCTCCAGCGAGAAGCGTTTTTTATGTGGAAAAAATCGATAAAAATAAACATTGAAAGAAGAAAGCTTATTTATATCAATAAAAAATGAGGTCACACAAACATAAAAGATAATATGAATCGATAGACAAAGTGGTTCTCTTGCGAGATTCACGAATGTTACAGATTTGGAAGTCTTGATAAATATATTAAGGATTTTCCAACAAATAATTGTACTATTAAATATTAATTACAAAAAAAAAGAGAAATGGGTTTCAAGTTTCAAAGAGTTACTCACTCGAAGATCAGATTGTGACATGTTGTGTCGCAACGGTAAGGACAATCAATGTCTTTGACATGTTTTGCTCGGTCGAAGTATCAGTCACCTACAGACTCTGCGACTCTCTGATAAAATTTTTTTACAAGAAGCGTTTAACAAATCTGTGATCGCTACGTTGAGATAGAAACTGCATGAACAGTTTTGGAGAAGCAAAGTTACATTTCCGTTTAGTTGGGGAGAATCTTGAGCAAACCAAGTATCTTGTCTTTCCGACTTGACAAATTCTTTTGGAGGTTCTATAGATGAACAGAGAAACGTATTTTAGAGTTAGAGTAATCTTAAGATAAATTTAAGTTGAATGCTTCTTAGTCATGTCCACTTCATCACAGTTTGGACCTAAGATAGTGAGATCACCTGCACTGTAACAACACCTTGGAACATATTCCTAAGCGAGTGGCCCCCAGAGACATCCACTCTGCATTTTAAATGGGAAGATTTCAAGTTCGATATTTTGTATATAGAAATATTACTTCTCCTAACAGAAAAGCCAAGTTCAAGAGATTATACGCATCCAGAAACATTCCAGCATCACTTAAGCATTTGACTTTCGTGGAAATAGGAAATAGTTCCCTGAACTCATCACAATGCAAAATGGAAGCTAATCCTCCGGCTGAACATCCAGAAAGCAGAGCCTGTGATAAATATTCACTTGCAAGCGATTAGATAAGAAGATAAACAAAACATAAACTAGAGCAAAAAAAAAATCAAATAGACTCAGTGAGAGGAATCAAGGGAACCGAAGATGTCATCAGTTCATTTTCCAGAAACGATATCGCAGTTTCAGTATCTCTCGGTTTCCCAAATCCTTTGCTAGATCCGCTCCGAGCCACCGCTGCAGCGACTGCACATAGCCAGTACACGACCACCGCAATCGATAAAACGCTCCTCATCTACTCCGTCGGCGTAAAAAGCCAAGTCCCGGAGCTCTGGGACGAATCGAGCGCGAAAATTTGGCTTAAAGATTAAATCGTACTCGTTCACTGCATGAAGACAAAATAAATTGTATTTAAAAAAAAAAATTATGCAAACGAAGCTTTTATAAATTCACTCGTGCGTAGATTTGTAATAATTATGTTCACTCACGAGAAAAATACTGAAATTAAATGTCTATATCTAATTGCATAAAATACTGTATTTTCCTCTATTTTTAACTAGAAAGATTCATTTAATCCGGAACTTTTTTCTTACAGATTTCCCATTTAATATATTTGGATTTGATAATTCCAGGAACAAAATCAGGTTTTCTTGATATCATTTGGAAATATAGGATAACATTGACTATTGTTGGCAAATTTGTTTGCCAAAATGATTTTTATTTTATTGAAAATGAATTTTCTAGTAGCTGGAAATCTTTCTTCCACAATTTTGTTTACTGATTTGGCATATATTTGAGCTTTTTTCTTAGCATTTATTAGAAGTATATAATCCCTATTTCCCGATAATATACTACTGATGGGCAAGTGCATGTTTATGGTTTAAATTCGGATTGAATGAGGGCACGCGAGTCTCCGGTTCTTCCGGTTTAGAATCCAACATAAGAAGAAAATGAATATTCGTTGAATACTCATGATAATCTATGTCATTATATGATACTGTATACATTATATTAGTTTTAAAACCTTTACTTATTAATTGAAAGTGCTCTCTGAATCAGCTAACCATTCGTTCATTGTATTATATGCAGATTTTTGTCAACATTATTAAATGCAGATTTGATTCATTTTTCTACTTATTTTAATGGTAGGTACATACACATAATTTTATATTTAATTTGGTAAAATATATCGATTTCCGCCTTCAAATTACTAAGTAATAATATGATGTTAAATATTTCATATTTTCTGTATAAGCTTTTCACACTTTTCCTGCCAAATAAATATAAAATAAAATTTTGTATCATTAAAAACAAAATCTAGGATCTTTAATTAGGTCTAGTTTATATATTTGTATTAATTTAAAGCGTGGAATAACCACGATATTCGATTTTCAGGTAATACCAAGAATATTAGGTCCAGATCTCACATGTGCCTCGTCCTATAGAACAATTACCCACAAGGCCGAATCTAATTCTTTCTGATTATGTGCTCATAAATAGTATTACACGGAAAATGCAATTTTATTATGTTTCCCATAATAAAACGTTTATTTGCTGCATGACACTTGACTTTAAAAAAAAAAAATTCTATCTACACTTGACATTTCAGAATATGAGAATATGTTATTGTTCACCTTTATTTTTACCCTTTTGTTTTTGCATTACTTGTAGAAAATGAAAATGGCAGGTCACGGAAAGTGGGTAATGACTAAGAAAATAATATGAAAGATAAAAATAATAGCATATGCTAAACACCTCATCTTATTGCCCCTATCAGTGTATAAACGAACATGGCGGATCATTTAAAATAATCACCAAGTCACCATCAACAATCGACTTTCTGAAAATTATTTCATAATAATAATGCAAGCCAATGTATACAGAAAGTTAGAGACAAAATCTAAAAACATTGAAAATGTTATCGTATGTTTCTCAAATAAAATATGTCTATTATTTAATAACTAGTTTTAGTTCTTATCGTCGCAATAAATCTCTTAAATAATATAATTTAATATATAAATATACGCAAATGTACATCGATCAGTACATGAAAACTTTAACAACTGACAATAATAATATGATTTAGCTATAACCAAAACGTAATGAAGAAAACCAAATATTCTATGTGTCCTTTGAATTGTGTGTATAAATATAGCCAACTCCTTCACATTGATCATAAGCTCTCTATCTCTCACACACCTTTCAGCATCTTCTTCCATTTTTTCGTCGAGTGGAATAAAGATGGATAGATTTGGAGCTAATTACGAATGCTTGTTCTTTGGTAATACGCATGTCATCTTAAACCTGATTTCTCTTATGCAGTATATGAAAAGTTATAAGAATTCTTGTTTGTTGTTGTTGTTGCAGACTTGGACGATACTCTATACCCTCTGAGCATCGGAATCAACTTAGCTTGTCGAAAGAACATCCAAGGAAAAGAGACTTAACGTTTTAAGATCGAATGTTTCTTAAGTTTTAACCGCCATTTATGTATATTACTGAGTTTCTTATGATCTGGTTGCTGTCTTTTTATTTTGTTATTTGCAGAGTTCATGCTTAACCAACTCCAAATTGAAGAGAATGAAGTTCCAAAGATGTGTTTGGATCTTTACAAAGAATATGGAACCACCATGGCTGGTCTCAAGGTAAACTCATTTCTCATCGACTCAACATATTATTTTAGTCATCGAACCAAACATATTATAACTAAAACAGAACCTTGCTTACAGGTTCTAGGTTACGAATTCGACAACGATGAGTTCCATGAATATGTCCATGGAAGACTTCCGTACGAAAAACTAAGACCTGATCCAGTTCTCCGTAACCTTCTCCTCTCTATGCCTCATCGTAAAATCGTAAGTTTCTTCCGTCTTCAAGCTTTTTACTCGCAATCCTCCATTGGTTCCTTTTTCTCATCCTCTGTTTTTTTGTTTCCTTTTTCTCCTCAGATCTTTACTAACGCAGATAAAGCTCATGCTACACGAGCCCTTAACAGATTGGGTCTAGAGGATTGCTTCCAAGGAATCATTTGCTTCGAAACGCTAAACCCTTCTTCTGATTCTAAGACTCAAATCCTCTGTAAACCCTCTGTTGAAGCCTTTGAAGCCGCCATTCGTATCGCTGATATAGTCGATCCACGCAAAACGGTAAAGAAAAAGTCACAAGGATCTTTCACTGTTTCAGATACCTAACTCAAGAGGCTGTATCTTTTTCTTTTCAGATATTCTTCGATGACAGTATTCGTAACATCGCTAGTGCTAAAGCAACTGGGCTAAAAACCGTGTTCGTGGGAAACTCTGTGCTAGTTCCAGGTGCAGACTATGCACTAAGCAGCATTCACAACATAAAGGACGCAATACCTGATTTATGGGAAGACAACAAAAATGAGAAACTCGAGCCAATTGTTCAGAACGCCGTGGTTGCAGCCATGGTCCAAGCATAGTGAGATGGTCAAATTATAAGAATCCCACATCGATTAAGAGAACTTTTAACTCATGTATCCGAAATAAAGAAAAATATATATAACTAGAATACGATCATCTTTGGCTTTTTGATGGTTTAGGTTTCTCATTTCTCAATAGTCATAATACCAAAAAAAATAAAAATAAAATAACAATGATCACAATGACAATGAACCCGGTTCATTATGATCTTCAAGCTTCAATTGGGAGCTCACCGCATGCATAGATTCTACAACCCTTCTTGGGAACATTCATGGCACGAGTCTCCTGGGACTCAAGAGTCCTCACAAGCTCCATACCTTCAATCACTTGTCCAAACACCACATGCTTATTGTCTAACCATGGAGTCTACATACACAAAAACAAAACAGAGAACACAAATTAGTGAATAAATCAGGAATCAAAATGCAAAGCCAAACATATGAAACGCTTTGATGAGTGAGAATCTTCACCTTCACAGTGCAAATGAAAAACTGGCTTCCATTAGTATTAGGACCAGCGTTTGCCATGCTCAAGACTCCAGGTCCAGTATGCTTCACTACAAATGCAGAAAACAATAAATCAAAAGCATCAATAACCTCGAAAAAGCTCTGAAAACCAAAATCATTCTTTATTCATAATACTCACGGGTGAAGTTTTCATCTTCGAAGTTGGTACCGTAAATACTAATACCTCCAGTACCCTATGAGACCATATCGAAAACGATGGTTTAGAAAGAAATATTAGATAACAAAACAGTCTTATATGTCAAATTATCGGAAAAAAACTTACATTTCCCTCGGTGAAATCACCTCCTTGGATCATGAAGTCCTTAATAATACGATGGAACGAAGAACCCTTGTAACCGTACTTTTTCTCACCTGAAGAAATCAACTTACTTTGGTCAATGGATAATGTTTTATCTATAAAGTTCCAAACTTTAAAAATCAATTTCTTTCATAGTCGAAGATAAAGAGATGTATCTACCAGTACACAAGACACGGAAGTTTTCAACGGTTTTGGGCACAACCTCTCCAAAGAGACCCATCACAATTCTTCCAGCCACTTCACCTCCAATTTCCACATCAAAGTAAACTTTGTGTGTTACTTTAGCTTGAAGTTCTGGTACTTCTTCCTCCTATAAAAAACAAATACACAAATTCAAGAAATCAACAACAATAATACGTAAGCAAAATTAGTTTTTTTAAAGAGAATGTAAGTCTTACAGCCGCCATGGATTTAACACAAGCGGTTCTCTGGTGCTTGTTAGTCGCATAAGCTCCAGAAATTTGCTTAATGGGAAAAGTTGATGCATAGTGCAATCTCGAAGATAATTCAATAACAGAGGAACGAGCTCCGAAGCAAACTGATTGAGATGTTCGATTTGCGGAGAATAACTGCGACTTAACACCAAAACCAATCTACAGAAAACAAAAACCAAACAAAAGAGATTTAAGATAACAAAAACTGCAATAAATATCCGATGAAATTTCCTGCCTAGCTTCAATATTGAAACACAGTAAAGCCAAAGAGACGCCACTTAAATTGAAGAAAGAACTCAAAATGTAGGAATAAGCTGCGAACCTGTGAAATGGAGCGGGAAGTGTGAACCATCTGCATTGAAGAAGAAGAAGCCATTGATCGAATAAAGAAGAAGACTTTGTTGGTTCGCTTAGACAATAGTCTCTAGTTTCCTTGTAGATAAGAGAACCGCTTCGAGCCTTGTTTTTTAAGTTAGCAAATAAATGTGGATTTGGTATCTCATGCTAACTTACGCCGCCTTATTAGGCCTATACCAGGCCCAGCCCAACAACCTATTTTCTTGGTTTTAGGCGACATTTAAAATAAATAAAAAAACTACTAGAAACATCGATAAAAAGGGAATAACGGCTCTATTATCACAGAAAATAAACAACGGCTAGGATCTAGAGGATGCTGTTTGCTGTAACGGATCTATTATCGCAGAAAATAAACAACGACTAGGATCTAGAGGATGATGTTTGCTGTAACGGATCTATTTTCACAGAAAATAAACAACGGCTAAGATCTGGAGGGTGGTGTTTGCTGTAACGGCTCTATTATCACAGAAAAGAAACAACGGCTAGGATCTAGAGGATGGTGTAACGGCTATGTTTTCTTACCGAAGTAATGGGACCAATTTCGCGTAAACGGTAACATTTTTATTTTTTTTTACCGAAATCAAAATTCTTTTCCATTTTTCTATAAATACTCAATCTCTTCTCCTTTAAGAAATCAAAAATTTAGACAGAATCCAAACAAGAAAAAAAAAATCTCTTCTTTATCCTTTCAATCCTTATTAGCAAGTTCTGAGAATTGTCTTACAGAGAGGATCACTGATCTCTGTGAAGCCGATGAACCATGTACACTGGTGCGAATCCGTAGCAACGTCAATCAATCATGGAGGATCTCTCATCTCTGTTCCGAAGATCCATCCACGACGCTCAAGCTACGCACCTCCATCGCTATTTTTGGTTGGAAATTTTTCTTAACGTGATTTGTATAACTGCACTGCTCTTTCCTTTCAAATATGTGTAAGCAAGCAGTAACATTATATATTTTGTGGCTTTGTGTTGTCAGCTGAGCGAATCTGTGAGAAGGCTAAGGTGGTCAATTGGTCAAACCACCTGAAGTCAGATCAAAAGCTCTGTTTCAAAAAATGGTGGAATCTGTTTCAAACTCGGCCAGATTATTGGGTAACTCTGTATCTCCTGAGAATGAAGATGCAATTTTGAGTTTCGTCCACATCACACAGACTCAGGTTTGTTGCTTTCAACCGTTTTGCAAAAATAAAAAAATTCACTAGGATTTTTCAAACTAAATTCAACACTTCAAAATAATTTTTAATGATAATAGTGAAAGTAATAATAATAATAATAATTTATTTGAGAAATTTTTAAAATTTAGTTACAAATTCAAAAATAAGTTTAATTTTTCATCAAATAACAAAAACTAAGTTTAAGTTTTCAAAAATTAGATTTCTATTATATATATATATATATATTTTTTTTTTTTGAATTTGTGACTAAACTCAGGTTTTATCAAGTGATTTTTAATTAGTCAATTAAAAATAATTTAAGTGTTAAATGTTAAACATGTGAAAAATAATATGAACTTAATAACATCCTGTTCTTAGATTTTTTTTTGATCTGTTAGAGGTGTTATTAGTTCAATTTATTTGTTTTACACATATGACAATTTAACACTGATTTTATTTTTAGTTGAAGTTATTTTGATAACTTAAAATTTCTGTTAAAAAGAACTTGTTAAATAATATTTTACTTTATTGATATTTGGATTTTTGTAAACCATTTAAATTGAAGTAAAGGTTTTATTTATGAATACCGATATCATTTCAAAAAAAAAAGAGAAAGGTATCACACTATGAATTCGAGATGTTTTGGGGTTCTTCTTTGCTTTATTATCCCTCAGACTCACTATGGTATATCTTGCTTTGCGTTGCAGATCGCTCTTCAGGTACCGTACAGATAATATATATGTTCTAATAATAATGTTTCAAATCTGATATAACGGATTTTAGTTATATATTTTGTCATATTATAGTTGTATATATTACTGATTAACTACTGTATAATATAAATCCAGATTAAATTATGTGTTTACATTGAAAGACATGAAGAAACTAAAATGTGGTTGACTTGGGTTATATATATATGTAGTGATAATAAAAGTGAATGGGTTTAAATGTAAACCGGAATCAAACATCACCACCGACTCAGATTTTTTCTTCGCTGGGAACGGAAAACCCGCTCTCGTTAACAACACCGTGGATTCCGTAGTCACGGGGGCAAAACGTAGAGAAGATCGTAGGGCTCAACACACTCGGAGTCTCACTCGCGCGTGTCGACTACGGAAGGCGAGCTTGACGTCGGATTCATCACAACAGCGAACAAGCTATTCGCCAAGACGGTGATGAAAGGAGAAGTTTTTTCGTCTTCCCGAGAGGATTAGGTTAATTCATTACCAGAAGAACAACGACAAAGCCAAACCAGCGTCGGTGATCCCGGCCTTCAACAGTCAATTATCAGGAACACAATCGATGGCTGCTACACTCTTCACGGCAACTCCGGCGATTCCGGTTCACGTTCTAATGACGGCGTTTCAGATCGGGACGAAGGAAATCGAAATGATCTAAGCTTGCTCCCAAGAAAGTCTAAATTGCGATTTTATTTGAGTAATTGGTTTTTTAAAAAAAGAAAATGAAGAAGCTATAGGGCTTTAAAGCAAGCCATATAAGTAACTAAGGGCAAACCTATAAACAGAGCAAGCAAAACACAGGAGGAGAGAGGAGGGAGAGAAAGCTGTACAATTTTTTATACACTAAAAGCTGTTGTATAAACCAAACAACATAAACTCTTCCTACATCTCTTATATATATATATATATATATTATGTATGGAAACTGAAACCTCGATCATTTATCTATCCTCAGGTTATGACAGAGGTGTCCGAGTTCCGGCCGCGAATTCATCCAATCCAAGAATTTCAGTTCTTCCGGGGATGTGCAATAGAGGTATGATCTGAATGTTATCAGGTAAAAGTAGCGCCTGCTCATACACAAGGAAATAAACAGAACAATTTTTTTTAGACCCAAGCCATTTGTTTATTTTATCTTCAGTCCAGTTTTTTCGGTTTGGAGTTAACGAACAACCTTAAGGCTTTAATACCCATGTCCATGATGTACGAACGGTTTTCATCTTTTGTAATAGGAAGCTTGTTGAGTTCTTTGCTGTAGTAAACGATGTCTTCTCTCAAATGTCCTGCACCAGCACACCTATCAAATGCCAACAACACAAGAGAAACTAACTATGAGCGACGTTGTTAAAAGTGAAAGAAATTTTGTCAAAAGAGAGTTTCAATTCTACGTACAGTTCTATTATTCCATCTACGTCTGATTTGCTTTGTGGACCATGAGAAAGCACTCTTATGAGACTCAGTATGTCACGGTAATCTCCCATACTCAACGCTTCTTCATCACAAGCCTTTGAAGGCGAATCATCTTCTTCTAAGGTAGAAGAATTTGTGGTTGGTGTAACTGTGAAGTTCTGACCAGGTTGAAGTAGGAGACAAGTAATGGCCATTGCATAAGAAACTCCTCCAAAACCAGTGTGTGATACAAACAAGTAACTCCTCGCAGAACTGTGTTGAAAATGTGCCCATTCTCATTCAAACAGACCAGATTTGGTAGCTATATAAAATTTTAAAGAAAAAACGGATGATTGATACTTACTTGTCTTTACAGTACTGGATTGCGTCTACATCAGAAGCTAATGCGTCTTTTTCTCTTGTTAAAGGTATCCTCCGGTAAGAAATGTTGTAATTTTCATCTTTCAGAGCAGCATATACTTCTGCAGGTGTCTTCACATTATCTGGTTGAATATTCTCCCAATATCCAATAACCCGAGATTGATTTGATGCCGGGCTGTATTCTTCACGATGCAATAGCATTCGGCCTCCAGTCTCTCGAACTTCAGACAATATATCTTCTTTTAACCGTGTTTCTATGCTTTCTACCTGCATTGAGGATACACATCAATATAACTGTTTTTGCAATTGCATAACTATTAGGTGTGACTGAAACATACCACTGCACCGGTTATTCCAACATGCTTGAGGGTATCAACAGGTTTACTCAACTCTCTCAAGACAAATGGAGTTCCATTGATGTAAACAACTGCTTCTTCTCTCAAGTCTGTTACTACTATTCTTTCTGTTGAATCCCCACCTTCTTCCTTTAGTTTGGTGCCTAAATAGGCGAGCATCTTTTTAGCGCCGGAAATTGTGGGAGTTGCCATGCTGTACACAGGATATCTATCGACCTGAAATGAAGGTTTCTTATGATCATTTTAAGGCTATGTAATCAGGAAACCACGAGTACAAGAGTCACATTTCCATAAGCCTACCTTGTATACATGAGGTGCACCATTAATTTGCAAACGACTTGAAGTCCTTTGGCCAGGGAAAAAGTACATTTTAAGTATAGAACCTTTGCCCAAGACAGAACCACTCCGCTCGTTGACAATTGACTCCATGACTGCATCTCCGTGTTGCAATTCAATTTGTGCCCGCAATTCCTCCTACATGACAATATCCAAAGTTTTAACACACAAAATAAAGAAAACATTACAGTTTCCAGCATGAAAATGAGATATTTGACTCACAGGAATAGTAAAAAATCGTCCAGGTCTTAGCCTTATGCTCCACTTCATTGCTTGCACCTCTGGCCTCTGATGCAACCAATTCTTGAATGTCACCTTAGATTCTCCTTCCACAAAGTATTCATCAAAAGTTCTGCTTCCAAGATAGGCAGCAAAGGCAATCAAGCGGAAGTATCTCTCCAAGTATTCAGCGCCACGTTTCAAAGCAGCACTCCTTACTCTGGGCTCAACATGTTGTTGGTTGAAAACCTTCCTGTACTGCAGAACAGCTTCACGAATATTTTGCAATGCAGAACATCTATCAATCACAGCATCTAACGCCTCACGGGATTCAACTCCATTATCAAATAACCTAGTGATTTTCCACAGCAAAAGGATGTCATCCATTCCAAATGCATGACCTTGTTCCTCCTCAATTCTTTGTCCTGAACTACGAGGTCTTGCTTCAATGTTATTACTTCCAGTTTCTTCACCACCACTTGAGGAATCTTCATCCACAATTTCATGAGTCAGAATGTCATAAAGAACCTTGATAGGTCTCCCATAATTGATGCGAAGCTTCACTAGACAGGCAATGACAGTTCCAGTGGTTGTTCTACCTCTCCCCATCTGTGAATATCCAAATGAAAAAGGAAATACACTAAGTTGAACATATAAGCTCAAGAGGATTACCAAATATATCGAAATACACAAGCAGATTGGGATACGGAAGGAAACTCAACCTGGCAATTAAAGACAAAAGCAGTGTCTTTGGGAGCAGAAGCAATATTAGATGTCAATGTGTCAAAGTCTGAGCTTTTGGGAGCTTTACCATCAGTTATAGGTACACGCGCATACTTGATCGGAAAACCATCAGCCTCTAAACATTTGTAGACCTCGAGGGGTGTTTGAACAGAATCAGCATCCACATTTTCCCATAAGTCAAAAATCTGTCCATCCTTGGTTTCATGAATGACCATTATCGCACCATCATATCGCTTAGCTTCTCTCAGAATATCCTCTTTCAGACGAGCCTCCATTCCTTCGACCCTATCCCGATCAATTCCCTAAACAAAGTCATTTATGTAAGCTTTCCAACCAATTTGTGAGAGGTGGAGAGAGATTAAGGATAATCACCCACAGGTATTGCATCTAAATAGTATCTGAAATATACTTTAAAAGACGGATTATTACCGTATATTCAAGCATGTTCTTATATGGCCTTTCAACTTCACGTAGAACAAATGGTTTCCCATTGATATATATAACAGGTTCTTCTCTCATATTGTGCCAAAAAACAGGCCGGCCACCTCTGGAACTCCCAACCCTTTCAATGACAGATCGAATACCATCTATAGTTGGATTCGCAACACCATACACAGGAAATCCTGGAACCTCTCTAAAATTCGGTGCTCCTTCCACCCTCTCTGGTAGGCTTAAAATTTGACAACCAGGACTATGATCACTCTTCAGAACAGTTTGGCTTCCAAGAACTGCCCCACTTCTAAGTGCAGCAACAACACTCATCTCATGAGGACGCCCGTCAGTAGATTCTGCAATCTTTGTTAAAGAAGGCTTCATAGCTGCATATCCAAGGGCACCCATGGGATCTCTCCTGAGCAACCTGGAAGAGGCAAACAAACTTGCATGAGACATCTGAAGATAATATGCAGTCTGGAACACGAGAATCAGGTTAATTAGGTATTCAAATTCTTTGACATAGTGTAAATAGATACAGCTGCAGAGAGCTTCTCAAACATAGGAAAAGTCTCTCTTATAAGTTTTTCAAGGGAACCTAAGGTACAGCAAACAGAAAGATAACAGGTTCAGAGTTGTAGAAAATTAAACTGCTGGTAAGTACCTGCGGAGAATGCTATAGAGCTCTGGCCTAGCTCGCATCCAATCAGCAAAACTGCCATGACCAAGCGAAGCATATTGGAGGAAAGAACCCTCTGAATGAAGATATACAGCAAAGCATATAAGGAAGTAATATCTTTCCAAGTACTCAACAAAAAATGAAAGTGCTGCCTCTCTCTTCTTTTCATCAGGTTGACGCAAAATACTACTTCGATAGGTTGCAATAGCCTCTCGTAAATTCTGTGAGTTAATTCATGGATAAACTTTAGATCTTTTACCCTAAGTGAAACCCCATAAGATAAAAATTATACAGTTGCTTCTATATTAGATTCTGTACTTAATTTGGGTATATAAAACTTTACGCAGATACCTGCATGGATGCACATTTGTCGATCACTTTATCAACTTGCCTTTTACCTTCTACACCACCCTAATTCATGAAACCAGTCAAGAGTTAGAAGCAGGAGGACTACCAAGATGATCAGATCAAGAAAAACAGAAAGCAAGTAAATACCTCTAAGACTCTAATTAAACTTCTAACAACTGCGTATTCCCCTCTTCGGATTGCCTCCTCAGAATTTGGCAGATTAACAGTAATATTTTCACCAGCTTTATAGATTCTCCCAAAAGAGTTGTTTCTTGGGAATCCTTGATCTTTGATGAACATAATATACCAAAGAAAAAAAAATGACAGGTTAGTAGATACCATAATGGCTGGCTTAAATCTCAAACATACATAATGCTATATTCTTCTCGAGAAATATGTGGCTCCTTAGATATACATAAGATCAGACTTGAAAGAAGAGGGTCGCGAGATTATTATTTGACTAGCCGATAGTGTTTCATTTCTCTCTGATAAATAAAGCATTTATAGATATGATACTCCGAAAGTGGTATAAAACTAAACAGTGCAATAATTAGGATTTCCCCAAATCAGCTTCTTATTTTTTCCGAATAAAAATATAATTCACTGAATGAGCTTCTCATAAGCTTCTTCACATTTTGAGCGGTTGGAGACGATGAAGTACCTGATGCTCCAGTACGTTTGAAATAGACCAGGGTTGCAATCACCATTCCAGTCGTCGTACGTCCACGTCCCATTTGACAGTTGAAAATGATCTCCGTATTAATGTCAGCCTGAGATATCTTCCTAATCTGGAAACATAAAAGTGTATTAAAAAAATAATTGACAGGAACATAGCAATCTTCATACAATGTTCTGCTCCTAGCAAATACCAAACGGAAAGAGATAAGATCATTCAAAGTAGTCGACTTAGAGGAATGGCATAAAAATAAATTAGCCTAGTGTTTGGCCAAAGTTACCGAAAAAATGATCTAAGTAATTCTGTAAGTATAAGACTTACGAGCAAATCAAAATCTGTTTCTTTTGGTGACTTTTCATCCGTTATAGGAACACGTTCATAGTCTACAAGGTAGCCTTCAGCTTGCAGTTCTTCGTAAACCTAGATCCAGAGAAGAATATAACCAAAAGATAATGATATGAAACTGGAACTCCCATAAAAGGGTGCATGCTCTGAATCATACACATATGATACTTCAGTCCAATGTCCTACCTCGAGCAGTGTCTTCAAAGAATCAGCTGAGACTGGTTCCCATTGGTCCACCATCTGACCATCTGGCAGTTCATCAGTGACAAGTATCTTATTCCCATATCTGCCAAGAAAACGATCAAATACACCCAAATGAAAAACAAAGATAGAAACAAAGTTAGGTGATACAAAGGACCAAGTGAAGTATATACCTAGATGCCTCCATGAGAATATCTTCTTTTAACCGTGCTTCCATTTGCTCTACCCTTACCCTGTTAATTCCCTGATCAGAAACATAGGCTAAAGGTCACAAATGAAAAGTTCCAGTGACACACAAGTTTCTGATTTAGTTTGTTAGAGAAGAAAAATTGCTTCTTCTGCCCAACAAACTAAGTAATGTACACAAGATGAAAAATATACTAGGAGAACAAGGCTTTAGTACCGTGTACTCAAGATTAGTGAAAGGTTTCTCGACATCACGTAGAACAAAAGGTCGTCCATTGATATATACCACCTGCCAATATGTGTAGTAAACAGCAAGTTAATAAGAAAGGATATGGAAGCAAGAATAAGTTACACATACCTAGGGTTTATTATATATATTTAGCAGAAGTTGAAGAATTATACCGGTTCCTCCCTAAGACTAATCCAAAGAACTTTGAGTTGTTTGCCATCCTTATGAGCTCCAATGTGCCTAAGAACGTTTCGTATCCCAACAGCGGTAGGGATTGCAACTCCATGTACACGTAGTGAATCAGCCTGTAAACCAACAAAATGAGATCACCAAATACAAAATTATAAGAAATCTGCATTTTGAAACACACAAGATCATTCCACAAGCCTAGATTCTAGCTGGAATTCAAAGAAATCATAGGATTAGTTTCAGTGATCCGATTTCGATTTCATTTCACAGATTCAGCTCAGTTGATAGATACAAGCATGTTTCCAAAGCTAGGCGATAGTTAAAAATTGACAAGTCGAATTGGAAAAAGACCTGACGGTAATTGGGAGCTCCTTCGATCTGAGGAGTCATACGCTTATTCTGACAACCAGGGAAATGGTCACTCTTAAGAATCGTCTTCTTCCCAAGTACGGATCCATCTCTTAGCTTCATCACTACCTCTGGCTCCTTTGGTATCGACGACATCTCTCATCTAACTTCTAACAAACCAAATACTCCACACACCACACTTTAAACTGTTTCGAAAAATGACAAAAAAAAAAAAAAAAATCCTTGGCCAATGCGGAACGAAGAAACGCTCGAATATTCTTTGATTCGCTGAACAAAAGAGAAAATTTATGCAAGTTTCGGAGATGGATGAAGAAAACGGATAAGGTTGCTTAGATATGAAACGAAACGAAACGAAACGAATCGATTTAACGCCAAAGGATAATTCCAACAAAACTTCTAAGAGCGGAGACTTAAATAAAAGAGAGAAGAGCTCACACGCTAATTTATTTTTCTTTAACCAAATTAACTGAGAAGAGAAGGCTATTTATCTACATTTATATTCGGATTAAACCGAATTTTTAATTGGAGAAGGATATTTTTGAACAAAGACTTGAAGATTTTTTGGTTTAAAACAAGGAAAGTACAAACCAAATTAAGTAAAGGATACTAAATGAAATTCATATTAATCTCAGGGTATGTGACAAATTTTATCATTTAAATTATATGCACCTATAGTGATGAATGAACCACATTATCAACTTGAATATATCCAGATTCCAGATTCAACACGTTTAAGAGATTCAATTCAAGCCAACCATAAAGAGATAAGAAATAATATACTAACTTGTTGGTTATAAAGTTAACCTCTTCTACGTTGTAACAAAATAAAAAAAGTTAACTTTTTAAAAGCATTAAATACAACATAAAGTAGCCTCCGAAGAATAAGAATTATAAGAGAGGAAACAAAAGTATAGCAATCGAGCTGGTGGGTCTTCCTTCACACAGGAACGTGAAAGGCGTGTCTTTTTCTTTAACTGTTTATTAATTAAAGAATTTGTCTTATTTACACGTTCTAATCAAATTAACATATTTATGCTTCCAATATTTTTTATAAAGCTTAAAAATTTTAAGACGTAAATTATTTTCTGATAGTTACTTCTTCTTTTTTTGTAAGATTAAATTTTTAATAGTATTTTGAAAAATTTTATGTTCGAATAGTCATCCGACCATATTTGTTTTATAGAAATATAGTACATTCGATGACATTCTTACAGTAGAAAATTATTGATGAGTATATGTAAATTTTCCGTGTACTTAAATACTATAGTATCAACTATATATATATATATCATACACTTTTTTATTAATTGTCACTCACTCACTATATGAAAATTATTGGTAGACAACTCGTTTAACGCGTCGTGACTTAACATGATCAGATTCTTCGTCTCATGTAAATTGGTTCCCATTTGATATACGACATTTTCTAATTTACAAATACTATACTAGTAGTCTTACATTAAACATTAAACATTGAACATTAAAAACAAATACACGCGCATTTTACACGGTCTAGGGAAATTGTTATTTTACTCCGTAATCATATTTTTTTTTAATGACTATTTAATTATCTATTAAAAGCGTTAATAATAATTATACGGTTGACAACAACAACAACAAACGCAAAAATACAGATGTGTTCTTTGTAAAATTCATTTAATCCGTATACTTTAATTCGTTTAAACTAGCATTACTACCACTTTACTTGAACATGATTTGTTCTATAGGCTCGTACATCTGTAGACGCCCAAAAAAACATTACTGAAAAATTCGTTTCTATTTTTAAAGTTATCATAGTAAATATAAGATTCCTAAAATTATTCTTACAGAACTTGTTATATTTAAAGTTAGGTACTTAAATATAACAAGTTCCTTTTAGCAAAAAACAATGCCAAATATTCCTTTACGAAGAGGTCGAGTCTTTGCTTCTCCATTAAAATATCTGCTAAAAACAAAGATTTACACCTAAACATGTATTATAAATGGCTGGATGTATAATGTAAAAGATCATATACTGAAAATCCAGACTTGATTATTTTAAGAGTTCAGAATTTATAATTAATTTGTAGATCGCATATTTATTCTTTCTACCGGACGGTCTTTGAATAACATTATTCTTTTTTTTTCGCGCAGTAATACTCTTTAAAAATAATATATATTAAAGACAACATGTCAACAACTTAAGCGTATGACATATAGTTTCATATGTTTACATAATTGAAACCTGTCAAATCACATTTGATTGATTGATGTACATTTTTCAAATGCGATTCTCGTGGACTTAAATATGTGGTTGGCAAGCTTTTTTGTCATTTTTTGTATTTATAAAGTATAATAACAAATGTCGTAATCTAGTCATATCACAACAAATGTTTCCTATTCAGTTTTAGTGTCAATCTACTCATATAGATAAAATAAACCAGTTATAAAATAATAATCAGTATTTTTGAATTCTTTTTCTTTTGGTAAAAGTATTCTTTAAATCTTTGTTGTATGAACTTGTTAAATTATCAAATTATTTATGTCCTACGAGTTGGAAGATCTCTCTACAAAGCGTACTCACGACAAAAGAAAAGATCCTTTAGGAAGAAGCTTTGTCATACAATATCACTCAATAAAGGAAGTATATAATTTAAGACGAAGTGACTGTAGTTTAATATTGCTTAGTAGTAACATATCTGTTGGCGCAAATAGGAGAGTGGTAATGTAATAGTTTGACAAAGGTTAAACACTATTGTGCCCTAAACATTAAGGGCACTTCTGCATCAGCTATTTTGAGTCTCACTTGCTATCCACTCCAAATCGCTGATTGTTACGTTCTGTTTCCGTATTCAGACGATGCTCTGAGTCGCGGCGTGTCTCTAAATCTCGCGTGAGAGGACATGACATTCTACGTCCTCGGTTATCATGCAATCTTTCTAGGTTTGGACTGGAGCGTACGTAACTCACGATGGTGGTAAGCCGAGGGTCTTCGGTTTGACGAGATCTTACGGACCTTTGCATCTATTCTTCCATCAACCTCCAAAGAAAAAAAGTTGGGCCCAACCCATCTAATATTTCCAGGTTGTTTTGTCGAGAACAATAGTTCACGGTCTACCTGTGATAGATGTTAAATGTTCAGGGGTTTATATGTAATTATATTATCTTCAATACATCATCGCGCGAATGAAGCACGGCACCGGTTCACCCGACCCGAATCTCGGCGTCAAAACCGACCCGGTTGATTATAGCAGACGCAGATAGATTTCGAGTCAGTAACGCCTCGTCGAGTAAAATCTTCGAAGATGGCGACAGGTTTAGCTTGCAATCGCTGTTCGATTTCGGTATGTAGAACGGCCTATAGTTTACTTAACCGGCCAACGGTCTCCGTCGTCAGGAGTTTGAAATTTAGTCGCCGGCTAATCCGAAACTGCTCGGCGGCTGCAGCGACTCCTTTTATTGTGGCTGACGACGAGAAGTACGGTAACAAACAAGTTATCAGTCTCACTCCTCGCCTTTACGACTATGTCCTCTCCAACGTTCGCGAGCCCAAGGTTTGTAACTCTTCCTCTGCTTTGATTTTCTCAGATTTCTAGGGATTTAAATTGTGATTTGGTGTCTTGCTTAGATTTTGAGGCAACTTCGAGAAGAGACTGCTAAAATGCGCGGTAGTCAAATGCAGGTAAGGATTAGTGTTCTTTTAGTGGTTTCAGCTTGTTGATGAGCTCTGGTTTATGCTAATTGTTTGGAATTTTGCTGTTTTTTTCACTACTAAGCTTAATTTTGTGGTAAATTACATTTAGGTATCGCCTGATCAAGCGCAATTGCTCGCGATGCTTGTACAGATGCTTGGAGCAGAAAGATGTATTGAAGTTGGAGTTTATACGGTGTTTAATCTTCTTCCTATGTGTTTCCTGAGTATCGTTTTTGTTACTTATGATAACGAGCTCTTGTTTCCAACAGGGGTATTCATCATTGGCTGTGGCGTTGGCTCTGCCGGAATCAGGGTGTCTTGTTGCCTGTGAAAGGGATTTTAACTCTCTTGAAGTTGCTAAGAGGTACTATGAGCTTGCTGGAGTTTCACACAAGGTGAGATTGAAAGATATCTTATTTAGTTGTTGAAATTTTATTGTTTTATTGTTGACTTAAGTCTTGAGTCTTATCTTATTAATACTGATACCATACTAGTAAAATGGTTTCTCAATGTATATATATTTGGCCTCTTGGACACCCTTATATGACATGTATTTGTTCTCTTCTCGATTCATTACTAGCAACTGCATGATTCTTTAATTTGTTTACTCTAGTCAGGTTACTGTGAAACATGGTTTAGCAGCAGAATCTTTAAAATCCATGATTCAGAACGGTGAAGGATCCAGGTAAATACAGTAAGCCTCTTTCATTGTAATGTTGAATGTGGCTCTATTTGAAATGATTGCCTAAATTTTAGCTTTCCTATTTTGCAGCTATGATTTTGCATTTGTTGATGCTGATAAGAGGATGTATCAGGACTACTTCGAATTGCTTCTTCAACTTGTAAGACGAAAATCATAATGCTAGTCACTTTTCCGTAGTAGCCAAGGTGACTTCAGCGGCTATCTCTGTTGATACAGGTCAGAGTCGGTGGAATCATCGTGATGGATAATGTTCTTTGGCATGGACGAGTTGCAGATCCTATGGTATGCATCTTACTATAATCATGCTCGAAAAGTTTCTCCATTGAGAAGAAGACCATTAGTTCGTAACGAGATAAATTCAACAGGTGAATGATGTGAAGACTATCAGCATAAGGAATTTCAACAAAAATTTAATGGATGATAAACGTGTAAGCATTAGTATGGTGAGATTTTTATTTTTCTGAAATCTATTGCTTTGTGCTCCCAACAAAACGAGCTCTTCCAAACTAATTACTTTCACCTTTCTTTTGTGCATTAGGTACCCATCGGTGATGGCATGACGATATGCCGCAAGAGATAATCAACCGTTAAAATAACCACTTGGGTCGCAGTGAACCTAATCCAAAAGAGAAGTCTTAAAACATAAAGGATCGATGAAGAGTCTAGCATACAGAGAAAAGAGGTGCGGTTAAGTTTTGGCTGAACCAGTAACTCAGGAATTGACTCATTGCCCGCTCAACTATTTGGTTCAAACAGAATGTTTCTTCATAATGACTAATATGTTAAGAGTATTTATCAATAAAATTATCAAAATTAATGGAAGAAGCTTCCTCGTAACAAAAATAATTTCATTTTCGTGAATCTAAATAAATTGATAAAATTAGCAAACCGAAGTTTACCACTTATGTTTTTGCCTACTTAAATATAAACGACATGACGTTTGATGGTTTGGATTAAAAACTGCGCATAGTTTCTCTGACGCCAGCTGTACCAGTACTAGTAGCATCAACTCAATAAGATATTTAATCAATCAGAATTTATTATTAATATGTTAAAATAAAATAAAACAACTGAATATTTTAATGTATTTAATTAATTAATTTTGATGTATATTTTTATTAGTTTTTAGCTTTAATATTATATTTTTAATATAAATAAATAAAATAAAATTACGAAAAAAATTTATTAAAAAAATTATATAGTCAAAAATAATAAAACGATTAGTCAAAATATAAAAATATATATCCTAAGTATACAAGCCAATGAACCCCAAAAAATAACAAAACGAATTATCAAAATATAAAAAAAAATATATATATACTCTAACATATATCTTCTTGAATTTTGTATGCATGAGAGTAAGAGATATTCATTCCTCTCTCTGGTGAGTGGAAGATTCTCAACAGATTTTAATCAGGCATACAAAATATTGGATCTCAAGAAAAATCAATTGCCAATGTTTGCTACACTTAAGTTACTAGGAGGCTAAAAAAACATTTAGAACTTTTAAATTACTTTCGTCTAAGGGATGCATGCATTTTAAAATTAATTTGAGTTTTCTCTTTTCCTTTTTTGGGTATGCGTGGCTCATGGACGTTTCATCATCATCATTATTTGTAGCTCAGTCTAATATTGCATATGCTCCTCTTATGTAAATAGGCAATTATATGATTACATTATGTGATATATAGGTAAATAGCCCTCGCTGATTTCGATGGCTTTTTCACACCTATGGTACATATAGGCTAATGACTTTAGCTGACATACTCCTGGTTTTGCTTAGTTTAACGAGCTATAAATGTTTAAATTCTATAGATTTCTATCCTTTTCAAGTTAATATTTCTCACAAAAGTAGCAAATCCTATACATACAAACACGGAAACCTACACATACACATACACATACACATACACATACACATACACATACACATACACATGTGTACACAGACAAGTATATATAATGTATACACATGAATAACCGTTTATTAACTTGGTGTACAAAAAAAAAGCTAGTATCAAACAATAAATATCTTATAAGTAATGATAATGGTGAATCGTCTTTGTTACAAACTTACAATGTACGTATTAGACAACTATTTCTTTGTCCAAATTAATATGCATTTTATATATTTGTTTCATATTCACGCGCCTGCATGCGGTCACGTTCGTATATATAAGGTCACTTCTCTTAACGCTGAAATACCTAAAATTTATTCCAACCCTTCCAAAAGGGTATAATGTTTTAATTCAGAAATATCATTAGTGAATAACTTGAATGTTTAGTTTTATAGTGACATTTATCAATCCACATTAATTAAGGCTTTACTACACCTATCAATATAGTAGTATCTTCTTAACCCATCTCGGAACTAGCTATAAGCCCTAGATTTGATGATATATAGACTAATTAATGTTTGTGGCTATATATGCAACAAATCATAGAAAAAACAAGAACACGAACGCGCACATATATACATGATATGGTATCAGACTCGAGTACATAATCTATAATTATAATCACGTTGTATTAGCTAGTAGGTTAGTTTATTTAACATTTAGTTAAAAATCTTGATATTACAAACGGAATGCAATTAAGGGAATTAATCACACCGAACAAGACCTAACAGTTACAATCCCTGCGTGTGTATGTGTGTGAGTTGTGCATTAATGGTCCAGACAAGAAACCAGTTTTGTTAACTAAGAAAATAAATAAATAAATAAAATCATTTACTTCTATATCAATTAATGCATCAGCGATCTGTGTGAAAACAGATCATACCTTTTCAGTCTAACCTAGATGAAAAAAGAGCTATTTAAAAAAAAAATTAATATCAGATATATAATAAAGAAAGAAAGAAAAATTGTAGATTTTAAATATCTAATTTTAACTCTGTCCATCTCCTGCAAGCTGCAAAATCTGCTTGACTAATTACGCAGCAGCAAGAGCTACAGAAATGCAGCAGTAACAGGACAGCAGCCATATCAAATAATAAACTAAACAAAGTAAAAAGATGGATAACCATTTAATGTCATTATACACACAATGCTGCGATTACATATTATATATCTATATACACATTTTCACTTTTCTAAGACAGCCCATATCTTCTGATCAGTTTCTGACCAGAGGGGCATGCGTTTTAAAGTTTTACACTGATCCCTATCCGAAGGATCTGTTCTGTATATACAAGACCAACCAAAGCTAAATAGGAGACTCATTAAGGAATGCTTCAAATTTTCTGAAGAACAAGTCAGAATCAAAACAAAAAGACTTCCCTGGGATCAATTTCGAATCATTTTTCTTTTAGCTAAATAATTGGAATGTTTAGAACATGTTATTTCTTTATAATATCATTAAATCTTGAAAGACATCCTTGTGTCGCATTCACATATATATATATATATATGTATAACTATCATATATATATGTGGAATATATTATGTGTATTAATTAAAAAGTGATTAATCTCATAATTAATCATCATCTATCCAAATCGAAAGACAAAGAAGACTTTCCTTTCTTTGTAAAGAAGTGATGATCTTCAATATTTGCAGCTTCCATTGCTACTAAAGACTCATTATCACTGCTCACTAACCTCAACTGGAGGAGAGAACCAGCACCAACCATAGAAACTCTGCCACGTGGCATACTAGCACCGGAAGACGATGACTCTTCCTCCGTACTATTAACACTTCCTCCTCCTCGGCCACCATCTCCACACTCCATATCAATTCCAAACAGCCTTAGCCTCTTCCCCCCGGCTCTTGAAGCTATAGCAGCCACTTGTGCTCTCCTTTGCATCATGACCGGCACAGATTCAATCACAGCCGTTGGATTATTCCTCTCCATTGACCTCACATAGTATCCAATTCCTAGATCTCGTTGATGAAACCGATGATAAACGTTATTATGACTTTCGTAGTTTGTCGGCATCTGAGGAGGGAAAGAGTAAAACCTAGGGAACATAGCTCCGGCGAATTGGTTAGAAGTTTGATGATGACGATGATCGGGAATCTTAGGTCGTCTCCTCCAATCGATGAAAAGCTTATCTTTATTACTTGAATCTCTCTGAAAAGAAACGATGTCTCCAGCATCAAGCTTCTTGTCTTTAACGAAACGGCTCCAACCTTTAGTCATGACATAGCTTTGGCTACTGTTCCAGTAAGAGTAACGGAACCTCCATGAGTTTCCACTTCGATCTTCGAAGTTTAGAAGCAAACCTTTGTTGTCGTTTGTTGATGAATTGTCTAAAGGGAAGTATCTCTCTGCGTGTTGCTTTGGGATCACAAGTCGGTTTAGTTTCCCTACGTCGCTTGGTGTTACTACTTTGTCGAACATGTGCTCTCTCTCCATTGATGAACAAGCTTCTTCACTAGGCTTCTCTTCTTGATCAAGATTCATCTTCTTAATTGCGGCAGGACTCAATCTCAGATCTCTAAGGATAGTTAATTCGACTTCCTCACCATTTAAGAGAGAGATAAAACCCTAATTGCAGAACTGAGGGTAAAAAGGAGAGAATAGTATGATGGTGGATGAGATTGACCTAATTATACAAAAATAGAAAGTGGGTTCTCGCCTAACTTCACTGATTAGCACGATTCTCTCTAATCTCTCTATTGAAGCTATCTATCTCTACTGTTTATGGAGTAATAAGCTCTTCAATTCCGAGAAAGGAAAAGCAAATTAGGAACAATCTCTCAAGAACAATTAACAAGGAAGGTCGAAGAGAGGGAGGTCATGTAATATAAGATTGATAGAGATATGGCTATAGAGCAGAGAGGAGAGAGAAGAGAGGGGGCCCATGAACAATCTGGTTCTGTTCATGTGAGCTTCTTGTCCTTTTTCTACCATCCTCGTTTCATTTTCTCCATATGGACTTATTCATTTACATTTATTTTGGCTTTTTTTTTTTCTTTTTCCGTAATATGTTTTTATTTACATATACAATCTAAGAGATAATTTGATGACTAGCCTGATCAGTTCACAATCAGAGTTAATCAATGAAAACATCTATTGAACAAAATGCAAACTATATATGTATACCATTTTTTTTGGCTCTAACTGGTAAATATATAGCCCAAATAATAATATTTTAAATGAGAAAATGACCAGATGGTAATCATTCACAAGAAGAATTAAAGAAATATGAAATACAGTAATATACTCTGTCATAAAATTTTAATATGAAAATATGAATCTTATATAAACTATTGACAAAAGATGAAATATATAAACTACAAAATAACAATTAAATTAAATATCATTCTAAATTCTTTTGGATTAAAAAATTATCACAGTACTTCAGCTTTGATTGTTACAAAATTATTACAATATTCTTACAAACCTAAAATTACCAAAATATTTTTTTTGTTAAGGGTTGTCTTAGACGTTTAAAGTTCTTCTTGAAATTTTAAGAGTGCCCCTCTACATTCTTGTCATTTTTTCGAATTTTGGTGGTAAACTCAGAAAACAAAACTAGAATATTATTTATTTATTTTAGATGGAATTATTTTTTATCAATCCGTCAAAATATTGATTATATTAATCCAAGGAAAATACAACTAAATAAGGAGTATATATGATAATGTCGTGGGCTTAAAATTAAAGTTTTGTTTCTGTTGAAATAAAAAAAAATCTAAAAGATTACTAAAGAGAAGACTTTTGGATTTTCATGAACAGTGAATCATAAATACTAATTATTGAGGATCTCTGGTAAGGCTTTTTGGGATGGGTTGCCTCTCACATTGCTTTTACAAGGACAAGATGACATTATGTTTTATAGTTTTGGTCTTTACTGTTGACTTTTCATATGTGTGCCCTCAGGCTTATTTTTGAGAAAAATTCACACATCTAGTTAATTCGAAACAAAATACTGAAAAACTCATTCATACATGTGTATAAGTAATTGACAGAAATTGTAGTATACCCATATGTATATGTGATACAAATGTTGTATCACTTACATGTTTCTAACATGTAAGAGATCACTTTATTCTTTTAATCACATTCACGGATGTCAAAGGTAAAAGAAAATTCACATTCATCATTACTTGTTATTTTTGTTATTTGTAAGTTAGTAACATTATTATATGTACACACATATAAACAAGCTTTAATTGAGGTCATATATAAGGGTAAAAAGGCTTAATTATATACATATAAAAACGCTTTCATATATACACACGATATATATTAGGGGTCTTAACTCTTAAGTTTGAACCTAACAAGTTTACTAGAAGAGAAAAGTTAGGACCTGACGACTTAAACTCGTGCCTATCTTTTTTGGAAATCATGATTACAGTTTACGGACCTAGCTAGATTCCGTTTCTTCTTTTATATATATATATATATTTATAACTTCTGAGCATAATAGATAAGGTCTATGTATTACGGAGAATCGTCTTATGTCTCCTCGAAATGTAAAACTAAACGAAAGCGATTCATCACCATCTGTGACTGGAATGGTGGGCTGAATTACTTTTCCCCTCAATTATTTATTATGAATCTATCATTCTTAATTTTACTTTATTCCTTTCATGAAAATGTTTTTTTACAACTAAATAAATCAATAACATTAGACTTTAACATATGTAAAAAAATATTTAAATTCATTTTATTTGAATAACACCTGATTTTGATAGAGTTTCTAGAAATATTAATCAAATAACTCATGATTTTAAATGATTTACAAAACTTTTAAAACTACTAAAACCAATAACACATCCTCTTTCTTTTCATTTCAAATGTCGTTTTAGGTTTTATTTTTTTCATAATGAGTGTTATTTTGTGTTTTTAATATAGATGTTTGATAAAATTCCTAAATTTGTCCATATTATTTTAATATTTTGACCAATGAAATAAAACCAATAAACATTAATTAAGGGTAAAACAAGAAAATCAATTGTTTTTTATTTTGTGTGTAAAACCCTTTAATACATTTAAAATAATACAGAGTGATAACTTTAACAGAGAATTGAAAACTAAAAATTGAATAATCATAAACTTTTTAAAAATATCAACTCTTTAAAAGTCTTATAAACAATAAACCCCTTAGTTTGTTTTAATATTTTCACGTAAATTCATGTTAAATGTTATCGTTATTTACGTACCTGGTGAGTGGTCCTGAAAGAGACAAAGCGCCATTCATGTCTCTCTGGCTAACTTCGGCTTAATTAAGGGAGAAGAATCAGTTAAGTAAGTCTTAATTAAGCCGGATTTATACAAAGGTTAAGTTCATGTTTAATTTTTGAATTTAAGAGTAGGTGAAACTCATGAAAGAACATTGATCGAAGTGGTCCAAACTCTCATCTCACATTACATAATTGAGTGGTCACGAAACTTTCAGGGGATAACCTATTATTTTTCTTTGGTTTGATGATTTATACTCGTTAAGTTATAATATATAGTAGGATTTTTTTTTTACAAATATAATATATGCTACTATAATATACATACTCGGGCACTTTTTATTTCTTTAAATCATGACAACGCCTCCAAAATTAAATTATATCAACTAATAATAATATGCAATAATGAATCGGTCCAAATATGACTCTATCCGGGTGGCCAGTGGGATTTCTTTTAGAGTTTATCTGCAAAGTAATAAAGACGAATAAAACAAATTATTTTAAGAATCTGGAAAATGGTGAAAAATGATATGAAATGTTTATTTTATAGAAATGGATGAAATTAGGAAGGAGACGTCGTAGCGTCACCCTTTTCAAAGCATATACCCTTATAGCCACGGGACCTGTCTATGATTCTATTATTATTTTATAAATCTTCCTTTACATTCTGGATTTAAATTTGAATTGCACCTCCAAATGCAAAAAAACTTTGCCATAGATACAGTCTGACGTGCGGGAAAAAAAGAAAGAAAAAGAGATATACACATGACTATGATGTGGGGTTACACGATATATCATAATTATTCAATACCTGCAATGCAAAGTAGGAATTGGAGGATCCGATTTATTGTTTTATATTCAGTATGTATCATGATAAAACAATTCAGGGAGAATATACGATGGATGCTATGCTTTAGAACGAGAGTTATATTAGTAAAAATCGATGTGATCCCAAACCCGAAATTATTGTACAACTCAGATGTATCTGAAATCATGCGGTTAAATTTAAGAGAAAAATAAAAGATGGAGAGTAATATGGCAGAGGTAAGAATGTGTGGTGATATGCCAGATGAGTATTAAAAGAAGAGATTAGGGTAAGGACCACTGCTTATAAATAGAGTAAACCCAAGCTTTGCATTGCACTAAACCCTTTTAAATGCATACTTGCACTTATTATATCATCTACACCATTACTAACTAACCCTATTATTTGTCTACTAGCTAGCTAGATCCTTCTCAATACAAATTTTCTATTTTAATTGGTCTTAAATAGAGTTTATATTTTCTTAAAATCAGAGGAAGACAATTACGAAGAACTGGTAATTAGTGATCGTCATGCAAAGAAGAGCATGATTTTCGAATATTAGTTTACCATTTTCTCTTAAAGACTACATTTTACTTGTAAGCGATGGTGCATGATATATTTTTTTCCCTGACAAATTATTAGAATCATTTCTGATTTTGACTGAGATATATGTGCATGTGGGCATCTTCGATGGTAAATGAATTAGCTAGGGTTTCTCTTTTATTTTATTTTTGGCTAAGTAATTAAATGTAGTGTAGAATTTTTGGACCGAAGCGACATGTACGAATGTGTTAATCAAATCTGGTATCATATGTTACACACCGCGACCATATTATGGCAGAGGAAAAGGAAAGCAATATAACAAAATGTTATTTGATTGTATATAGCTACGATAAGTCGCAATCGAAGAAGGTAGTGGTGAATATGGTGATACAAAAGGCGGACCATTTTATTTAATAAAGATAATGATAACAAAATTGGAGGATGGATGGTGCGATAATGGCGACAACATGTTACAACTGTCATTTGCCCCCCAGGGTCTAGGACTCTCTCTCTCTCTCTCTAGCTAGACCCCTAGCCAACCCTTTCTTCTATTTAATTCAATTACATAGATAACTTAAATTAATTACATTTTAAAAGCTTAACTTATAGCATGGGTCTTGGAAAGTTTCATGTAGCTAAAAAGAAAATCTTTACCTTTGGTATCTAATTCCGAATTGCTTTTATTCTCATAGAAAAAGCTTTATACGTTCCGAGCATTGATTTTGCCCACATTATTCTCGGACTTGGCTTTGTATAGTGGTTCGTTTCTCGACTTTGGTTTAATTTGATTATTCATCTCAGTAATGGCGGCCATCAAAAATATTCCATCTACATAGGAAACAGATCAATATGAAGTTGGGGGTAGGGTTTTGTATGGGATGAGGGTTGCGCGCGGAGGAATCAACCCCAAGTTATCTGCAAGGAAAGATTCTATTGTATGCAAAAGTGGATGCACATAACCACACATATATATATATATATATATAAAGTTAAAATTTACAAGCAAATGTGCATATAATATAGCTAGAGCATGTCAATATGTAATTAGTGGAGCTGAATCGAGACTTATTCCGGCACTATATTAACATTAGATTATAATCAATGTCAATGTCTATGTGGTATTAATTAACTAACTGTTGAATGTTCTAACTTTTCCGAGAAAATTTGGTTCAAGTTTTCTACAAACGCTTTGTTTATTAAAAAAAATTATGATAAGTAAAACTATGAGTGCTGTAGTAGAAAATTTTATCTTACCCTATATTTATCCTCAAAATCACTCATTGGAAAATCCTGTTAAAACCTCTAAAAAAAACTCGACACTAGTTGGACATTCAAACAATATTAGATTTTAGGGTTAGTAACGGGTTGACTAACTATTTTTTATGTGTTTTTATTTTATGTTTAATTTACCATTATATTATTATTTAAAATAATTCGTAAATATTTTTCATATTAATATTGTTATATATTGTAGGTAAATTTCATTATAAATTAAAAGTTAAAAATATTTGTTGATAAAATTAAACTAGTACAAATAAATGATGAACTATTTATTTTTGATATGAATTCGAATTTGAAATATATACTAATATAATTAACAGAAAATATTTTAAAATGTGAACCAACACAAAATATAAAATGCATACACTATTACATTTACTTTTGAAATTCATGAACTTTTACACAAATTTACTTGACACACACAGTTAACGTCTAGTAATTTCATTTGACATACACTAATAAGTTTTGATCTGGAGATTGGGCACATATGAAAGATGTAATGAAGAGGACGATGAAGGTGGTCCAATCAAATAAAGACGATAGAAAAATATCAAAGAGACTCCATTGTCCCTTCACAAATCTTATTTATCTTTGTTTATTTGGTTTAGTCGCTATCCTTTCTCTACCAACACAATGCCACAATCTTTTAAATGTTATTTATACACCGCCCAATGCGTTCACTCACGCTCATTAGACCCTACTACGGAGTATCAATTAGTCTCTCTTACATTCAGCATAAACAATTGAAATTATTTCATTGGCCCAATTAATATGCGCCGACGTAAAGCCCATTAGTGGCCTATCTCAAAGTCATAAATTGTGGGCCGTTACGATTACCGGTGTTACTCCCACTCTCTTCTTATGCGGGTTAATATTTCTGCGCTTGTTTCCAAGCTTTTGTGGGCCTACATCGGATTTAATGGGCTTTTCTTGTCGTTGAGTTACGTGGCAATTTCACATGAGCAGATTATTTTCGTGAAAATTAGAAATGGTCCGGCCCCATTGACATTGATCGTCCCAGGTCACAGGTGATGTGGCATTAACAAACGATTAGTTTCATTCACTTTTGTCAGATTAACACCGTACCAAAAGATCATGTAGAAAAAGTCATTAGCGATATATCCTTTAAATTTTTTAAATTTGTATAATTCTATACGTCAGTCAAAATCATAAAGAAATATTGCTCCTGGTAAGATCTACATTTTATTTTGACATTTAACCAACGTTATACGTCAAAAACATGTCGACTATATCAATCCGATTGCTTCAATGATGACATTAACATCGTGAACAAAGATGTCTACTCTTTATCATTGTTTTTTTTTCTTTTTTTTTTTTTCTGAATGGGCTTAGTAAAAAGAAACCTACATTAATGTAACTATATTTTGACAATATTGTTATAAATTATAATCCGTTAAACAGAAATGACGCGTTTCTACATACATTAAATTGTTTATCTTTTTCTAGAATTATCTCTCTATCATTAAAAGTAGAATGTCATCACATCACAACTGTAAAGATAAATTGAATTAGTACAAATCTTCTACTTCGATGCACATTCATCCACCAGTTAATAAAAAAAAAATAGACGCCCGTAGAATCTTGAAATATACTGGGAAAATAATTTAAATGTTCTTAAATATATTCATTGAATTTAACATGTTAAAGTTAAATTAAATTAAATTAACACAGTTATACAAACAAATGCTAAACTAAATGATCAAAAGCTAACTAAAGAAAAGTACAAAAATAGCCATATATTATTGAAATTTGAATCTAACATATACATTAGATGGATATAAATTATTTAAAAATAGCTATAATTTTGCTAGAATATACAGAAAAATTGATAATAATTTTAAAAGGTAAAAATTAGTAAATGATTAAATATTAAGAAAAGGTAAAATTCTGAGATATTTCCAACGTATTTTCCTTGTGGAATTTGGATTCAAGACGTCAATTTCTGAAGGCTTCTTCTGGACTACAAGGAAGAAACTCTTCGCTCATAAGCTCATAGTACCACACAAAACAAAACCAACAAATTTTTTTTTTTTTTTTTAAAGTTGATTTCTTTACTGTAATATTATATATAATCAATCACTTACACAATCTTACATCATCTCCTTTCGTTAAACAATTACAGTTTGATGTTCTAAATCCAGAAGAAGAAAAGGAAAAAAAAAAAGTTAAGATTTTTCTTATAGCCCACTGTTTCGTTCGTTGGTTAAAAAAAATCTGTGAGTAAGTAAACTTGAAAACAATGGAGGTCGATTCAAGAAAGGATCCGAAAGTCTAACGGGTCAAAACCAAAAACCCGGATATGGAGACGGCACGACTTGTGGGTGACTACGAACTTGGTCGGAGAATAGGGTCTGGTTCGTTTGCGGTGGTGTGGTTAGCGAAGCATCGATCATCTGGTTTAGAAGTCGCTGTTAAAGAGATTGATAAAAAACTTCTTAGCCCTAAAGTTCGTGATAATCTTCTTAAAGAGATTTCAATCCTTAGCACTATCGATCATCCCAATATTATCCGATTTTACGAAGCTATCCAGGTTTTGAGTTTGCTTCCTTCTTTTTTTGTTTTTGTTTTTCCAACTGTTGAGTTTTGGATTATTGAAATTGAAAATTAGGGATTTTTTTTGGATTTGATTTTTTTTTTGTAGACTGGAGATAGAATTTTTCTTGTGTTGGAGTATTGTAGTGGAGGTGATCTTGCTGGTTACATCAATGTCCATGGGAAAGTATCAGAAGCTGTTGCTAAGCATTTTATGAGGCAATTGGGTAAAACATTATTTATCTCTCTGTTTTTTTTGTTGGTCTTTTCATGTTTCTAATTAGGACTTGTGTTGTTTTGGTAAGCTTTGGGGTTGCAAGCACTTCAAGAGAAGCATTTTATTCACCGAGATTTAAAGCCTCAGGTAACTTTAAAAAATGCCATTGATTCTCTCTTAGTATTGTTAAAGACTACCCACGGCTCTGTTCCTCTTCTTTCAATTTTTTCAGAATTTACTTTTATCTTCAAAGGAAGTAACTCCATTGCTAAAGATAGGAGATTTTGGGTTTGCAAGGTATTGGTTACATCTCTGTATCTCAAAAAAATGTTTTTTTTTTTTATGGAAAGGTCTTTGTTTAGTGAATTCACTGTTTTTTTTTTTTTGTCTTTTTTTGGTTTTGGTAGGTCTGTAACACCTGAGAGCATGGCTGAAACTTTTTGCGGCTCGCCATTGTATATGGCTCCAGAAATCATCAGGAACCAAAAGTATGACGCAAAGGTGAAGAGACTTCATCATTTCCAGAAAATATTTGATCTTTCATTAAATTTTTTGATTTTCATTTTTTTCTTGTGTAATGGATATTTCAGGCTGACTTATGGAGTGCTGGTGCGATTTTGTTTCAACTTGTTACTGGAAAACCACCTTTTGATGGAATTAATCACATCCAGGTTCGTTAGCCTATATTGATTGAATTGCCTCGTTTGTGAACTTCTAATGATGGTCTGATCTTTGCAGCTTTTTCATAACATTGTGAGAGACACTGAGTTGAAATTTCCTGAAGATGCTTTGAATGAGATTCATCCAGATTGTGTTGATCTGTGCAAAAGTCTTCTCCGTCGAAACCCAAGTATACTTCTTTTGTTGTCTACTTATCTTTATGATCAATCAGATCACAACTCAAAATTTTAATGGAAAACTCGGGTCTTTTGACTGTAGTTGAACGTTTGACATTCCGAGAGTTCTTCAATCATATGTTCCTTCGAGAGCCAAGGTAATGCCTGGAGGTTTTGACTAAACCAACCTTTATCATTAAAGCTTTAAACTCTCTTCACTCAATCTGTCATACCAAATGTTGTTAGCAAATTGCCGGATGTGGAGCGTTCTGATTCTACTACCTCTACGGGGAAATCATCGTTGCCCTCCACACAAAAACCAAGTGCAGAGAATGTCTACAAACCTGGAGGTTTCTCTAGTACCTCAAATTCTCAGATTTTTATACCACATCTCTCTTTTGAAAAGACTAGAAAAGACACTGACGGACAATGCTCATCAAACCAAGCTGGAGGTTTGTTATTCACTTTTTGTGTCTAATCTCTATTGCTTTTTATAAGCTCGATTCACTCTGAACCGCTTGCTACTGTCGTTCGTGCAGTTGTTGACTCACTTGAGCTTATAGAGAGAGAGTATGTACTTGTAAACCGTCCTTTTGGCTCGCTAGAAGGTTCATCAGATTGTGTCGACACATCATTGCAAGATTCCGGGGTTCCTAATTTCTTACCCAGGAATGACAAAGTTTCATCGAGTTCACTTGAATCACAGAGACCGTTGTCTGATGTGTCAGCTCCACGACCGGCAAGTGGATCATATCTGTTAACAGAAGTACAACGCTTAACCATTGTTCATCCTCCAACTAAGCTCCGACTTTTGCATCAGTATGCCCAAGTACTAACAGAACTAGCTCGCGAGATGGTAATTTTAACTCCTTATTTCTCGGGCCCTGGATAATAACATTAGAGCTTCTAACACAGTTGCTTACAGGGCAATGCAGAACAGGTAAAAGAATCTTTTTCTGTTACGCTAGTCGTGTTAGCTGTCTGGAGAAAAGCTTTAGAGATATGCGATTCTTGGATGATGTCTGTTGGAGAGAGTAGAGTGGACCCCCCAGATCCAACCACAGCTCCTGAGACTTCAATTCCGTATTTAAATTCACCTGCATCAGCTAAAACCTGGGTGACACAAGAGTTTGTTACCGCGTTTAATCAAGCAGAAAATTCATCAACTAAACTAAAAGAAACAAGCTGTAAGTCCCAACCAAGCAATTCTCTGTTATGCTTCTTTGCAACTCTCTGAAGGCATCTCCTTCGTTTAATTGCAGCCACTACTCATATGCCTGACGCCATGGATAAAATATACGAGAGGGCACTAGCATTCGGCAAGAGTGGTGGAGTAAGTAAAATGTTTCCATCTTTTAAACTCTTCTTTTACCATTTTGTTCTAAAGTCTGAAACTTTTTTTGTGAAAAGCTTCCAACTATTATTCACCCATTTGTCCTAAAAGTCTGAAACTTTTTTTTTGGTGGCTTGACGGTCCAACTATTTTATTTCAGGCTGAAGAATATTTGAATAACAAGGAAACTGCAGCAACATTATACAATAAAGCAATTATTCTACTCTCCTTTATAATCGAGGAAGCAGTGACTCTATCTCTAAACCCTCCTTTCTCATTAACCCTTGACGACAAGAAGCGTATTCTCTGCTACATCTCTAACTTGAAGCATCGTCGGTCTCATCTTTAGCTAAATTGACCACGACTTTGTACAGAAGAATCTTTCATGGCTCTGGCTTTAGTTCCAAGTTTTTATATAACATTTGGGTTTTTTTTTTTTGTTCTCTCTTGAAATTTCTAAACGGTTACTTCTACATTGACGATGCTGTGACCAAAAGTATTTGCCTTCCCCCATTGTTTAGTACAAAATATCAATAGCTAAAAAATACTAAAAAATGCAAGCCTGTTCGGTGCCAATAGTTGTCAATTCTGTTTCTTCTACTTTTCAGTTCGTTTTAGCTAATTGGACTGTATGGGCTTATTCTGTGGCCCCATTAGTAGTATTATAGGCCCATATAGCTATATACCAAAGAAAAAAACAAAGGTTGCTTTCTCAACCTTAGACATCGTCATTAGTATTAAAAAAACTATTTCTTGATCTAAAACTCTGAAGTGAAGTCACAATAGAGTCATTACGATACTTAATAATTGACAATGAGCGGAAAGTCAACCCTTGAAATGGAGACAAAAGTCAAAGCATAAATGATGAAGTATCGTAAAGACGAATGAGGTCAAACACTTAATTAGATGGGACCCAATCCACAAAACAACCAAAACTATAATGATATATGATCGAATAGTCCAATAATATACGAACAAAGCAGAATTTAATTCCGTCAGTCGGAAAACGAAATTACGATATACGTTTTTTTTTTTTTCTCTTATTTCAGAAAAATGATTAAAGGAGAAAAAAAAATATACCATTTTGTCAGCTGTTATATTTCTTTTGGAATTTTATGTGTTAATCAAATCGTCGGAATATCGAAAATCTGATGCGCCGCCGCCGTAATCTCGTCCACTGATATTAAGTCACAGTCATCTTCCATCTACTCCAACAAAATTGGAAAAAAATATTATATTGAAATCAAAATCAAAATTCATTAAAGATTGGATTCTTTTTTTCAATGTTGGGTTTCTGTTAATTGAAGTGAAAAAATGGAAACTAGTGTTTACCTTGAGGTTGAAGGAATAAGAGACAAAGGAATGTGATGAAGGTGCGATACTGAGATGAAGAACAGTGAGACGAAGCTTCTCGAGCGAAATGATTCCTTTAAGAAGTTGTCCTTGTTTCTTTAGACATTGAACTTTGAGGCTGACGTGGTTTTGTATCACTGTGGCTTCGACTTTGGGGACGCAAGTTTGATCTTCTCGAGTCGTCCACAAGTTGTTCGATGAAATGCCTGAGAGATGGTTATTTGTGTTTTCTACTACTTCACTGCTCTGTTGCGTTCTCTTTTGCGATTCAAGAGATTGCATGATTTGTTCGAGAACCTTCACGTAGTTTATTGCTCCTCCTACTATGGACGCTTGGTCTCCCTGCAGAACAAATTAAGGGAGTTTGATAAGGTTTTGACGATTAAAGTTCGAATTTTTCAGAAATATTTTGATATTACTCGTTGGACATAGGAAGGTAGGAGAAGAGCACGGAGGGAGTTGATATGTTCGTTCATTTGACGCCGTCGATTTCGTTCAACAGCAATGTGGTTTATTCTTTGATTCTCAATCTCTTCAACGTTTTTACTTGGTTTAGTTTTCCTCCTCTTTCTCTTTTCTGGAGGCAGCGAGTGGCTGTTTTTGCGCTTGCGTCTTGAATTTGCAGTGTATGGTGTTGAGGAAGAAGAAGGGATTATCATGTTCGCTTGGCTAAAGGGAAGTTCTTGGCTTGACAAAGCTTGATTGGCTCCTTCAATGGATGATGCTGGAATTGGGTTCTGACAGAAGAGGTTGTTCTCGGATTGGACGGGTGAATGAAATTCCGGATAGCTTTCGAGTTCCCAAGGCTCTTTGAGAGTTTGAAGAGACATTAGCTTTAGAAAGTTTGGCTCTTTGATTGAAAAAAACGACATGGGGTCTTCACTTTGCAGCATTTGTAGAAACGGAACTGTATCTTGCAAGATTTCTTCCTCTTCTTTAAAGGCAAAGCTTTGAGCTTCTGCAATTCCTCGAACTTGTAGGCTTCTCACATCCGCTTTTAGATCGAAAAACTGCAAGAAAAACAGAGGATTAATTGAAAGACAAGTGTAATCTAATTATACTGTGAGTTTGTTGGGACATGGTGGCTTAGGACAGAGAGATAAACAAAAGTAGAAGGGGAAATGGAATGTTTTCAAAGAGAGGGAAACATAATTGATTGCAGAATTTGTACTGTTTTCTATAAAACAAACAACTAAGGCATTAAATGCAAAGCATATAGACTAATTAGGAATGAGTACATGTCCATGTATCTGAGTTTAGAAAAAAATGATAGGGAATAGAGAAGATTGAAGAAAAATAGTAAAAGATATCTAAATTAAGCAAAAGATACATACACAGGGGTTGATTTGTCCTTGAAACCTCTCCATTTGAGAGCTCTTGATTGATATGTAGTGATAAATGCTAAGAATTCAACAACGAAGCAGAAGAGGAAACTCATATACTCTCTTCTGATTCTGAGCCTTTCTGGACTTGTAACTGTTAGCCTTATATAGAACACTGAGTCTTTCTTTTAGTAGCTATTTTGAGTAGAGTGGAAACACAGGAGCTGTAAAAATACAAAGTGGTAAGAATACATTTGGGTACCGTAAGAGTTGGTGAGGCTGAGCAGAGCAGTGGAAAGATAGAGATTTTTGGTGGAGGAAATTTTGTCAGGAAGTAGAGACAGAGACTTTTGTGGGGACATTCTAAATTACACAGAAGAAGAAGGTAAAAAGGGACCTTTCATGGGTAAGAGATCTTCCATTGGGTTTGTGTCATCTTTCTCATTATGTCTCAATCATCTTTTCTTCACCATACCCATACTATAACATCATACACTACACCACACTATTGCTTTTCTTAAATGCTCAAAAAGCTTAACTTTATTCAGAAACTATGTTGCCTCCTTCTTGTTCTAATGATCCAAATCAATTAAGAGCTTTAAAAGAGTTAAGGTTTGTAAAGTATTGGATTTTGTCTTTTACTTTGCAGCCAATTATTAGCTAATTAATATATTGATTACAATAAAAGGTTGACTCTCTAGATATATCATACAATAACACAGAAATCTTATCTATTAATGCCTTGGCTTCTACGGCATTAAACAGTGTATGACTGTATATCCTATAAAATGTCCCATAAAATGTCCCAAATTCAGATCCGGTCTGTAACAAAGAAACAAAAATTCAGACTTTGCATAGTTAACGAAGACCTTAGAAACCTTATCAACAAATAAAAACTCCAGAGAAATTTTGAATCTGGTTTATAATATTGTGTACTGTGATATGGTTGTTAACTGTAGCACACGAGCTACGGTTACTTGCTCTCAGGACAAACATGCCCCACTTTTTTTTTTGCTAGGCCTGTTGTTAAAGATAAACACTAAAGATTCTGATTCTACTGTAGTAACATAACCCAAAGCCCTAATCTCAAATAAAGGCATGTCCTTTCAATTACCCTTTTCAAGACAGGACAAAAAAAACTTCTTCAAACAAAAGACAATGGCATATGTCATAACAATGTAATGGAGAGAACACGAGAAAGTGGAAAAAGACTGAACTTTGATCATGAAAATGACAGAAAACAAGAGAAAATAACCCTATCAAGCTTGCATTGTTGTTTTAACGCTCGATTTGTATGGTAACGTGGCTGATACCATACTCTTTACAGATGTAATCAGTCACTTTGTTCAGCCCCATATCATCATCAGCTTCTGGTCTAATCATGGAATGACAAGAAAACAGAGCTTTCTAACTGTAATTGCCCAAATGTGCAGACCAAATCAAGTACTTTCCATTTAGGGTTATACCAAATCATTCCCCCTCCAATCGTTACACCAATGCTCTGGATTAGATCCCCAAGAACATGAAGATAAGCCCCTTTCACATTAATATGTTCTTCCTTTCCTTTGATCTCTCCAAAAGTTTCTCAGCAAAAAGCAGGAGACTCATTATGATGTTTACAACAAAACCGAAAGCAGCAACAAGAACCATAGAGAAACCATCAACACCATCATTCGTCTCTTGAACGAGTTTAGTTATGGCTCCATAGACTAAATATCTCAGTAAGTAACCAAATGAGCTGGATTGAGACAAGAGCACCCAAAATCTCAATCCTGAGGAACCCGTAATTCTGTCGTGTATTCGCTTCCCAAGAAGAAGCCCATAAGAAGAGCGTAGAGATGGCAAAAGCAGCAACATGCATCAGTGAGCAAATGAGCTGCATCGGTTAGTATAGCCAGACTATTAGCCTTAATGCCACCAACAATTTATTTAGTCATGAACAACAGACATAACAACACAACGAAACAGAGCTTTCTTATATCACACAGAGAGTGGACAAAATCTGGGAAACAAATCTATCGTCTGCTTTGTCACGTTATGAATATCGATTGAATTCAATCACTTTTTAATCTAATATACTTTTTCTTTTGCATAATCTTTTTTCACGAGTCCACGAAATTGATTGTTTTTCAACGGAACAATTGCATTAGCTGTACGAAACAAATAGTGATAATTCGATTGCAGGATCATTCATCTTTTAACTAAAATTGATGGGCCCATTTGGAGTTTATTAATGGGCTAACTACATGTTTTGGGCCAAGGATCTACAGTTCGGCTGCTATTACCTTGTCTTTATGCTTACGACGAAAATTATACGGTCTTCTTAGACGGTATTTGACTTTGACTGGAACTTAATAATAAGGAAACGTTTACATTAAATTTAGTGTAAAATCAACTTCTATCATCCTTCCAAGAAAAACATAATATTCCATCTAATCAAATCCTTGCAATCTTCAAAATTAGCATTAATTGACGGAATGTAAATGTTTGTTATAAAAAAGTATGAGAAACAATAGTATATTTTTCTTTTAAAAAGATTTAATTATTAATTTTTTTACACAAAATGATAGAATTTATAACCGTTATATCCATTATTCACTGCTGATGTAACGAATAGCATCGCGATAAAGAGTTTTCAACCGTTACCTATACGGAAACCATATAATTAAAAGATAGTTATATAAAAACAAAATTATAATTTCACAAGTTATCAAATTGTAGGTACGTAAAACTTATTTGCAAACACAATAAAAAACCCAAATACAGTAAAAGTATTAATAATTATCCTAATTCTATTTGGTACACGAATTCAATCATTTTGAAGCTCTCCGATGAAGTGCCCTAGGCGGAGATCTTATTTTTCTTAGTAGTCGCACTGTACACGGTGGAATTTGAGCTTTGGATTAATACGGCGGAGATCATAAATAGTTTTATGGCTTTCGATTAATTTGAAGTTATCTATTAGATCTGAGGTTTATCAATAAGTTTACATTTTTCCATGTCCACATATATATATATATATATATGCGATGCTAAAGCGCCATCAAATTTTACTATAGCCTCATAAAGTGCATGATCATTAAGATTTTCGACAGCAATGAAGGTTTTTACATTTACATTTATATTATATGTTAAAATATATGACACAAACAAATACACTGCCTTTAATTTTTTTTTTCTTTCTTTCTTGATTTATTGATAATGAAACTCATTTTTAGATAAAACCTTTAATTACGTTTTATATGAAAGGCTAAAGAAAATTATAAAAAAGTGCCGTAATTATCTAACATTTTAAGCCATATTATAATTAAACATATTGAAGGCACATAAATTAATTTATTATTCTTCTGTGATGGAACTCAATCTTCGAGACACCAAGTAACTTCCACACCGTTGAGACCGAATATCACCACCGGAGCCAAGCACACTCGCCGGTAAGCGACCTTCCATACATTCTTTAAGAATCAAGAAACCAATCTTACCACCGTCCTCCGATTGATCACCACGACGCGCCGAATACAAAAGCTCATCCAGTTGATCTCTTCTCAAACTCACTTTAATCCGCAAACTCCTTCTACGTTGTTGCAGCGGCTCCTCTACGTGTCCTCGTCTTCCTCCGTGGTCGGAAGCCGGGTGCACAGAGCAGCTTCTCCTAAGAAAATTCCCCATTTCTTGATCTTTCTTGTGTTCCAATTTGATACGTGAACGATTTGTTTATATATATAGGACTATAAGAGATTGTTAGGCATTTTATCTAGGCGTAGGAAAATGGTTTTCTCGTTATTCGGTTTGGGTATTTATTCGGTTTTGTCAGGTCCTAACTCCTAAGACAAAAAGATTGACCTAGTTTGGTTCGATTTGGTTTGGTTGTAAATTTTTTTTTTTAAATCACTAAAACAATTTTAGCAAATGTTGAGTTACAAAAAAAAAAGTTTATTTGATTCAGTTGCACCAAAATTTTAGTTTTAATTGGGTATATAAATTGTTAGCATTCGATTAGATATAGATTGCGGTTTTGATTTAAAAGAATGAAACGGGTTCGTTTATTATCCAAGGTGTAAATATAACAAACTGAGGAAGGGGTTGAGTAAGGATGTGAACTAGGATGCATGGGGCATGCGAGGTTATTAGACGGAACGGAATTAACTATTAAGTGATGTTCTGGTTCACGTATCTGCTGACGTGGAACTGAAGTAATTAACCCCATAACATAACGCAAATGCAGGGTGTGTTTCACGCGTAAGCTGCATAATCAGGACCATGAACTCATAATGTAGTTTTCGTTAGGCTCATTATGTAATTCCACTTGGTAGAGGTCCAGCCCATTTTTAGTGTTGGTTAAGCCCATATAGGTACGGTGTTGTTCATGTTTATAACTTCACTGCGGTTCTGCCACTGCTAATACCGATCTAATTTGAACCATAATGTAGAAAATCAATTTGAAAGTTCAGAAGAAAGAAAGGTTTGAATACTACAGTTTAAATATACGAGTTCAATGTTTTAAAATCTTTAAACTTTTTTAAAAGACTGGATATATATACGTATGAACCAAAACCACACATTTCTCATTTGAATCCTACAAAAAAAAAAAATCAGAGCCGACAAATGCAATAAATAAATAAGGTTTCATTTGTTTTTCTATCAATTTTAATTTTTGTTGGTATTTGATGGACGACCAAGTCAATGACTGCCACGCAAGCAAAATCGTGGACCCCAGCTTCGTCGCTAGCTGGGCCGCTTTGGATCGGCTCGTTGTCTCGCAACTAAATGGGCCCAACTTGCATTCAATCCCAGCCGTCGATAAGATCCCACAATCAAGGTTCCATGGACTAAATCGGTCCGGTTACTATAATACCGGTTTAATCATCGTACCATACATTTTAGAAAAGGGGTAACTTTGTGATAATCGCAGTGGTTATGGAATCATTACAGAAAATAGAAGTATTCCTCTCTGTCTGTCGTACAATTTGATATCATGATCTTGCTTTAGAGAAGAAGAATGGTTGCGCAACTTCTTTTTCTTGGTAGTATTTTACTATTTTTACAGAGATTTTTATTCAGTTTTTACTTAAAGGGACATCATTTTGAGAATACAAGTTTATAACACAAGATAGAGTGGTAAGGCTTGGATATGTCAAATATGAAAGTAAAACTTTGATTAATATACTAATATCCTCTTATCATCATTTCATCCTTCCTCATGTAAACTGTTTGATTAAGTAAACAATGAAAATCTCGTGGTTTAATTACTTTATAAAAAAGTCGTATGATTATTGCATTTTCAATTTTGCTAACCCAAACGTCAAATGACTAAAATATGAAATATCTACTGCTAATATTTAAAATTTTATTTTTTGTTTGTACCTTTATATGGATTTAGTTTCAATTTCAGGTATTGTTTTCATTGTCTACTAAGGTAAAGTTTAAATAGGAATAAATAAGGCGAATTAGTTTTTTTTTTAAGCACGCTATATATTATAGTTACCACAGCCGACCGACAAATGAAACGTAGCCACTTATTACATGTCATGATCATGACTGATGAGTCACCGAGCTTGAGTGGATTCGTATTCGTACTCCTTTACTTACGGGAATTTGGGGAATCTCCAAAGTTCAAAACTTCAAAATAACTTTTTTCTTCATTACTTTGATATAAAGAACAGCATAGTCCTTCTTTATTACAGAGACATTATGCAAAATAATCAAATGGTACCGGTTTTTTTTTTAAGTACGAGCTATTTGACCAATGATGAAACACCAAATAATATAGTGTAGTTAGTATACGAGCTTGTCGACAAAAAAAACATATATATATATATATATAGTATACGAATACGATCTATAATAATTCTTATTGTGCGAGAACAGAAAACTACTCGCAAAAATAAGTTTGGTAATTAGAACATATATTAGGTTTATCTGTAACTGTGTGGACGAATAGATTTGTTTTTGGGGTCAACAAAATTTAATGCGCGTCGAAACTGCCCGTTATAACAGGAAAGATAAGAAGCATTACTGTTAGTTTTGTGCATAAAGAAACACTGTTAATTTCAAATCAACTAAGAATCTCTTCTTTGTTTCCTTTAACAGATAAAATTAGTTTATTAGTGGACAATCCCTTTTCCAGTTATCAAATTTATACGTCTCCTAATAAAATATCACACGCAAATTTCCAAAAACTTGTTCGTCATCGCTCGCTACCATCATCATTAATCAGATAAACGAATAGCACTAGAATAACAATTAACATTCGTAATTTCACATTTATTTAAATTTAAGTTTCCAAACACCACTTGGACTACTTCTACGTATCTAATCTTGTGGGTTAGGCCGTGTTTGGCTCCGCAACTCCACAAGATCAAACCCATAAAAAGAAATGAAAATTAAAATAAACAAAAGATTAAAAAAAAAAAAGTTAAGAAAGAAAGGCTAATTTTTTGTACTTGCTTGCAGTTGCATATCATCTTGCTCATATATCTTTGTTATCATCATCATCAAGCTCTAAAACATCCAACAATATGATTATGACTATGATTATGATGATGATGATGATTAATATGATAATTAACCGATCTCTCTCTATCGATCTTGTCTTGAACATACCGAAAAACTTCCACGTGGCAAGGGATTGTGATGGTACCCTTCTGTTCGAATCCATACTCTTCCTCTGCTTCTCTTAAGAGTTGCATGAACAATGGATGGTTAAAATAAAAAACAGGAACAACGAATCTCTGTTTCTCCTCTTCTCCTGATCCCACTTTGATTGCTAAACACCCTTTTGGAACATCTTTGATCACTTGTTTGCTATTGTTCTTCACTTTGTAAGAACGATGTGGATGGAAGCTTTTGAGGGTTTTTTCTCCGGAATCCATCACTTAGAAAATGATGAAGAAAGAAAAAAAAGTTCGAGAAAATTTGGCTTAGAAAACAGGGAATAAAGGCCAAGGGTCTTCTAGTGGAGGTGGAGAGAGTTTAAGAGACCTAATAAAGTTGTTCATTTTTTCTCATTTCGGAGATCACAAAAATTTGGATTTAATGAGCGATGCTGAATGAATTAAAAGGGTCACAAGGGAGTTTTTTGTACAGAGAAATTCGAATATATATCTTTAAACATCCTTCTTTGTTACAAACTTTCTTTTGACTACAAAAATTTACAGAGAATTTCCATAAAATATATTTAATTTTATACTAGTGAATATAGGGAAAACTATATTATTGGAAAAAGATATTGTGGTAATAAATTAAATAATGAATACTTATATGGGCACATAAATTAAGACGACATTTGTAGATATAATTTAAAACTAGACTAAATGAGAATCTCCGTGTTTTCAATTGAAAACAAGCTTGTTGTAGTTAGGATTGCACTATGGTCATTTTTGCATTTCGGATATGCACAATAACAGGGTACTTTTATACTTCAAGATGTGTAAATTTGAGAATTATATCGTGTACTAAAGGGTAACGCAAGTAGGGAGACACCACTTGCATTTGTTTTAGGTAAAGAAATCAGACACTTGGAAATATTTCATCAAAATACACAAATAAATAAATCTGACAAGTGGAATAATATTCGTTACATCATACATTTGCGTATGGTTTGTTTTGTGGGTACAACTTTAATTTCGTGTTGTAGGTTAAAGAACAATAGAATAACTGTCGTCTAATGGGTAATGATGAAGAATATAAACATACGATATCACATAGCCAATGTATCCAAAATTTTAATTAAATGTTTTTCTTAACAAATAGACAATACTAAGAAAATTAACAATTCTGAAGACTTTGCGTCAGCTAGCTGTTTCTCTGTAGGGTAGTCGAAAATAAAATTTCATAGGTCAAACAATAATTTGCTTACATGTCGTGTTTCCTGAAGCCGCTATCTGGTACATCGGAATTATTCAATCATTAGACTATAAAAATATTTGCTATAATATTGCAATTACATACAAATGTCAACGTTTTTTTTACAGAATATTATTGATAATGGTAATATGTCATGAATAAACCCAAAATTTCGAAAAAATCTATGCATGCCCAAATTTGGATACAGTATGCAATGAACCCAGAAACAACTTCAGGACATGGCCACGTATTTAATTCATTTAATTTTGATAGTATATCTCATTAGTCATCGACTTATTCGAACGAGATCGTGACGACTAAGTACTCAACCAAATCTTATTTTTCTTATTTGGTTGAAGGTCTAGAAAATCTGCCCAAAAAGAAAAGAGTTAATCATCCATAATCGCATATTGATTTAGTTTATGCATTTCAATTTCGTTTAAAAACATAATGTTTTGGGTTTTCAAGCGCTGCCTAAATATTTTAAAGAAATAACTGATAGAGTTGGCCTAACAAATTTTGAAAATTGCAATTTCGTGGACAGAACATTCAAGCAAATACCGATCTGTCAAGTTCAAGTTTGCTTCATTTTTTTTTTTAAATTGGTTCATTCTAATGGCTCATGGGTTGGTTAACCTTTTTGTGTAAGCTACTTTACACTTTAATCAGCTGACCCAAAAAAAAACACTTAAAATAGAATACTGATTAAGAAAAAAATTCAAGCAAACACCACAAGGAAAAAAAACAATTTATTCAATTTTCAGATGAAGTTTTAAATGAAAGAGAATAGACAAAAAGAATAAAAGATCATATAATCAGGTATTAATTATTTAAGAACGAAAACCGGCTTTAGACTATAAAAAGACAGGTAGATCATTCATCAGATTATTGTTTACATACTAACCAAAAAAAAGGATTGAAACTAAACAGCGATTGACAACATCAAACTTCAAAACAAATAAATATTGTGACTATAAAAACATATATATATATATATCCTATATCATATTTCATTGAAGCATCTGTGAGAATTTATATATGGGGGAAATTTTTTGTATGAGAACTGCGAAGACACAGTATTTGTGACTAACACAAGTTCCAGATTATATAATGTTAATGTTAATAGATTGATTAAACTCGTGGGATAATTAAGACAGCGAATTACCAAAAAAAAAACTCAACCCAGTGGCAGAATGGCCAATGCCCATGCGGAGGGCAAATCTTTTTATTATTATGTCCAGAATATAATTAGGCCTATCCAATGGACCGAACTGGGCCTTCGCCTTTGCTTTAAAAGTCCAAATCTAAGTTCCACTTACCAATGTTTCAAAATCTTATTTAAAAAATGTCCGTCAAAATCTTAATAAAACTTCTCTAAAATGAAAACTAAGAAACAGTGGATAGATAACGAAAAAAATAGTTTCTTTTCAGTATCAATTTGAAAAAAAGAAAGAAAAAAACGTTGGATGATACTGCGTCACGATATAAAGAAGAAAATAAATGCAATTACACAGTGGAACAAAGATACAAATTTGACATCAAATCCTAGAGATGGCTATAAAGACAGACACTGAAACTATAGTTAGAGAAAAAAAATGAGCCCAAAGTCTTCGTTGGTAAAGCAACTTGTAAAAAAAGAAAACAGAGTCAAAAAGACAAAAAGTAAAAGTCATGGTAATTTGTGTCATCACTAGCGAAAAGATAACTTTTGGAAATCAAAAAGCAAAATTTATTTATATTACTTTAAAGTCTTTCACATTTTCTTTTAGATGGGTGTTAATTTTAAATATTGAACCTTTCATAAGTCATCTCTTTTTACATCTTCTGTTCCAGCGAATGTCAAAAAAAAAAAGGAAAAACATTCTTTGTTTCACGCTTTATATCCTTTCACTTTGTAAATTTTCACTTTTTCACAGAGGTTACGATACCAAAGAGTGTTTCACTTTCAATTTCACACTGCATGTGATCAAACCAAACGTGCAACAAAACAGTAATTTAAAGAAAATCTTTAAATAATTTTTGATTTTAGCTTTGACGGTACTTGGTTCATACAGACCTCAAATGCAGTTTGACTACGGTTCGCTATCACACTACGTAACATACAAGTTTTTTCAAGTGTTGATTGATTATACGAGCTGTTGCTTTATTAAGTTTGGGTTAAAAAGAAAAATAAAACAAAAAATTAACATCAACAAAAATCAACTAACCTAATAAGCTTATTAGATGATGTAAATATCAGTCAAGTGACAATGGAATAAGATAGATCATTTATACCAATCATACAGATGAAAAAATATTATTACATTCACAATATTACGAAATGGGAAATAATCCGCTCGAGTTTCTTGATCTTCCATGCTATTGAAGTAACTGTAGAAAGCAAAGTGTTAAACGCGTAAACAGAAAAATATCAAACGCCAAAATTAAGAAGAAGAATGAAATGTGGAAATCCATAAAAATTTTAGTTATGTTGTTTCAAAAGTATTTATGATTAGTGAAATGACGAAAGTCGAAACCCTAGGCTATTAGTTGTGTACTAACAAGAAACATAAATACTAGTGGTAATATGAAAGATTCAGATCTAGCTTCAGATCTAGTTGATCTGGTTTAGTTTTTTAGAAACAGACGGATCTGAGACCAAACCACCCTCGTCATTATTCATGACCATGAATAGATTCACTCTCTAAATGCTAGCTAACTCGTCCTGACATCATTAAAAAGGAAATCATTACAGAATCATAGCTAGAGAAAAAAACAAGAAAAAGTTAGTAATGATGATAGGCTTTTCTGCTTCTCACATGAGTCAGATTCCTTCATCATTACACCAATCTGTAAGAAAAAACAAACAAGAAAAGCAAACCCACCTGAAACTAAAAGATTTTGAAAACCCACAAGAATCAAAATTGATTCCAGGGTAAAAGATCGAACCTTTATCACATTGAGATATTGAATGGAAACCCTATATCAAATGATGAAAAAAGGAAGATACTTGTTGGTTAATTCGGATTGAGAGGGAGTAATAATTGGGGGGAATGAAGCCTGGTCCGACGACACTAAAACCCTAACCAATCATCAGATCTGAGACTAATAAAATGAGATTGTATTAGAATAAGAGTCCTCGAGCCAGACAACAGTCCCCTCAAAAGAGAAACCCCTCTTTAAATCCTTTTCTTCAATTAGGATTTTCTAGAAATTTCTTATTTTACACTTCTCCCCCATTAGATCCGGCTAAGATCAAGGAAGAGAGAGAGCTGAATGAGTTGATGATGATGAGAAGGATATAAATGAAGAGGTTTTTATGAAGAGAAAGACTCAGGAGAGTAAGTAATGGAGAAAGAGCCAAAGCTAAACAAGACAAAATAAACATGGGTTCTGAGTGGCTGGGTTCCACATCTATTTTTATTTTTCGTATATATGTTTTTCTTATGGTCAACAGTCTAAAAATATTTCAAGTTTCAAGATTTCAACGTAAACATTTGGATTTACTTTTTGAGACATGTCAATGGATTTCTCATTTACCATTGTAATTTACTTGTTCAAGAAAATTTTCAAAATATATTCCATACCCCTCGCTTCCTCTTTTTCCTTGAATTTTGTTTCAGACCCATCAATTTTCTTTTATAAAATTCATTTTCCTGATGTATTTTGCTTTTGTGACAATTTGACCAAATCAAAGGGGAAAACAAGGAAGATGGTAATCAGTGACCGTGGAAAGAAAACAAAAGAAGGGGTGAAAACTGGAAACTAAATTAAGAGACGATCAAATCATAAAATAAAATCAGATAAAAGTCATATATTAAGATAATATATGAAAAATTAGAAAAAGGGAATCAAAAAGAGAAAGGAGGTTTGTCTATAAAGTTAGTCAGAGGAGTAGTTGAGTTATTGATCTGCCCAATATTACCATTCTTCATTTATTTATTATCTATCAGCTTCTTTCCCATTTTCTTTCTCCTTTCTAGCTCTGAAATTATTTATTATAGTTTTTCAAAAAAAAAAAAATCATCTGACTGAATTTAAAATTAGTAAACCAGCATATATAGTTTCAAAATTTTCCTACATTTACAAAAACTGATATTTAATTACAAATAAATAAATTAACCAGTGTCAGCAATTCTGCGTAAAATTACAATTTGCTTACATACTGTAAGTCTGTAATCATGCTGAAAATGGGGATAAAAAAAAGGGTTACTTTTCGAAGAATTTGTTTTTGCACAAAAGCATTTCCTTTTGTCAGCCAATATATGTTTGTTTGTATGTATTGATATATTGCATAATGCAATAATTCGATCATCCGCCCAGCTGTAAATTTAGTTTAAAACAATTTTACAAAATGATATCTTTAAATATACACACAACTTTGGGTATCTTCGATTTTAAATTACATTAGCAACTGTAGCACATGATAATATATCTATGGATAGTTGTGGTGTATTTTTTCTGTTTTAAAGATCTCAATGTGTGTGTACGTTACGTATATTGTCTTTGTTACATCACCAAATATATATATATACAAAATATATATATCATTATTACATAAAACACACAGAGATTGTAGCTAGAGAGTGCCCGCGACATGTGCTGCAACCTTTTGTTAGTTTCATAATGTCCAAGAAATCTATTGAAATTTCCTCGTATATATACACACAGATGATATATATACTTATCACTAATTTTAACCAAAACCCAATATGTATATATATATGTATATAAATGATAAATATCTACAAATTCATGTATCATGTATGGTACACAAAAACATACAATTGATTTAGATAAATAAAATATCTTAATTTACTGCAATCAGACTACCGATTGAAAGATTTCTGCGTGACGAAGCTGTAAACACATGTATATCTATATTATGTATTGGTGTTCGTTCTTGTTCATTTTGCCACCTTATATTCGAGACCATAGAGTTTCTGTTATACAAAATTAAATGAATGCATACGTGGGAAAATACGTAGACTGTGCATGAGAATGACAAATGGAGAAAACGATTCTTTGCTCCAGATTTCAACGTTGTTGGCAGTCTTCGAGAGTTGTGTTTGTGTCTTGAAGAGAGAAAAGAGTAGAGAGTACGAGAGAAATAAAGAGGAAAACGTTAAATCCCCACGTTGTCTCACTCTTACATTCCCTTTTATTTTCTTAAGTATATACATCTTTGGTTGTTAGCCAATTAGTTATTGAATATGTTTATACATTAGGGAGTTTTACATTTTTACTCATTTTCACTTTTTATAAAATTTTAAATTTAATCAAAAGTGTAATGTTTATTTGCAAAAGGAAATCTGGAGATCAGTTCCCACTTTCGCATCATAACTTTTTATATATATAGCCACACCATAAATGACATTTCAAAGGGAAATACACACATAATTATTTTAAGAATAACCCTTGCTTGGCGATAAAAAAAAAAGTACATTCACATAGAAAATGTAAATGTACATTTACAATAGTTTTGTACGACTTAGGCATGATAATTTTTAAAAAACTTCAAACCATTAATCTCCTATAACAATTTACATAGTTTTCTATTCTCATTAAGAAAGGTAAATCTCTTATAATTCGAATTAAACACTGAGCTAAAGTCAAAGCACACAAAAAACGTTAATGAATATGTATGATGTATCTGTAATTTAAACTCACAAAAGAAAAAGGTGTTATGTAGAGGTGAAAGCTTTATGTAATAATATAATTTGTGTCTTATGTAACTTAAACATGCATACTAACGAATATAAACCTTGATTATGACATAACATTGGTACTAATACAAAAGACTATATATGAACTCTGGTCCATGACGAGGTTAATTAGTTGAAATTTGCAATTCCCTAATTTATATGAGGAAAAAATATGAATATATAGGGTAGGGGTAGCATTGTAATTAGGGAAAAGGAAAGGGCGAGAGTACAACAGCATTTAATGCCTCTTTGTTCGCATTCTCTGCCATCTGCCTCATTAATTCCTCCTCTTGTTCCCTCGCCTCAGATTCCAACTCGCTAAATAATAATTAAAAAAATTGCACCTATTTTTTTTTTTTTTGTGTGTATTGGGTCACATGGAAAGACATGGAATTTTCACTGTAAAAAAAAACTACTCTAATAACATTCAAAGGTCTATTGATTAGACGCTTGTCATAAATTTGTTACTGTTCTTTTTTACCATGTCCTCTAAAATCTCCAATCACTCTTTTCATCTTTTACTTATCTCCTTTTTTATACCATAAACTGTATCCTATATAAAATAGAAGTCACATCTTATTGCTTCATATTAACAAAAAAATTTATATTAATCTACCAAAATTTTTAAAAATAAAAATTTATACATAGCAAAAATTGAAAGAAAAATCATGGCCAAAGTAAACAATAAAATGCTATAAATTATACTAAATCATGAGTTTATTATAGAAAACTATGAAATAATTTATTATTAATGAATTTTCATAATTTTATATATTTAGAAAATTAATTAAAAATTATTTAATATTTGACATAACAATTTTCAAAATAAAGGCAATTGGTACAATAATATTTCAAAATATCTATTTAATCTTTTATATATTGTATATAAGTAAAAAATAACAAGAAAGTAAAAATTAGATAAAATTTCTGAAAATAAAAGAAAAGGAGAAAATACTAAAATACAGAAAAGAAAATGACAAATCCAAAAATTTATAGTATAGGTTCAAAATATATTGTATAGATTCAAAATATTTTCAAAATTACAAATATTGGAAAGTATAATGATTTGGAAATGAAGAAGACCCTATACAATTTTAAGATTAATCATATATTAAGGTTATAGTAAATTTAATTCAATATTTTGTAAAGAAAAAATTCATAATTTTGCAAGTATAACTAATAAAAATGGTACAGGAATATTTAATGTATATGTCTATTCGTAGTTTAAAAAAAATAGAATATATTTAAATCAAATAAAAGTTTTAAGAAACCTTAAAAGAAAATCAAAGAAAAATAAAAAGTTGTAACCAACAAAGCCCAAAAACTAATGACGCAACTTGGATAATTGGTCCGGTCACCAATGTTGGGCAATTGGCCCATAGAGTCTTAAAGGGCTGTTTATTTTAATTTGTTCTTATTTTGGGCCTTAAAGTACTAATGTAATTCGAATCTAAGAAATAACCAAAATTCGATTTTAAATAGTTTCATTTACACAAAAAATTATGGTTTATTGTTGTTCTTACCGCATTATTTCAACTGAACAAATCTTAAACCGAATGAACGGCACGATAATAAACCTCGTCTAGCTAGATTTTGCCCATTAACTAACGGAGCTTGTGCCTTGCACGTGAGTCGAATAGACACTTCTTTTAAACCTTCTAGACGAATCGGAATCTTACCCCCACACAGGCTTTTTCCAACAAAAACTAAAAATACAGCAGGTTTTTAACGAACATAACTAGTTAAATTAAGAAGCCAAGATTGTTGGCCATTAATATTGTAAAATAAAAAGTAAGAAAGTTATTGGCCATGTTTCACTTATAGAGAATTTAATCTTAAATTGTACTTTAGATAGATAGTAGATAACAATTTAATGATTAAACGAATTTTTTTTATAACTTTCATTTTTTTTTTAATAATTTCCCGTAAAGGTAATAATCATCAAATACACTTTGTTTTTAGGACGGTAGTGAAATAAATGTCTCTTCCTCATTTGGATTGGCATATCTTATTATGGACCCCTCCTTGTCGTGGACAAGCTGTATCAAATTAATTTGCTTATGTATGTATGTGTCAGCGTGTGTATGTCAACCAGTAAACTTAACTTCGATCTGTTTTTTATCTCTTTTACAAAATCGAGCTTAGTCAATAGTTATATCATTTTCGAGTAACAGGTTAGGACGTTATTTTAGACAGTATATCATAAATTAACAGCAGCGGCATTTTTAGGTATCATGTATGTCTGTTTAAAAATTAAAAGTTTTTATGATTTAAAAATTGAAAAATGTGATTTAAAAGTTTTTTGTATTCTCGGTTAAATAACTAAAACTATTTTTAAAACCGATCAGAATAAAGCGTATGGAAAGTTAAAATTCGTTTTCTTTTTCCATGTTCGAAATACTCATCATCGAAACTGGCTCTTAGTTACTTAAATTTTGTATAAAAATTGAATCAAAATCTAGTTTTGTCTATATAAATAATTGAACCGAGTTTGATTATTTAAGGTTTGTACATAGCATAACCAAATTATTAGGGGGAAAAAATGAAAGAAACAAGAAGTAAAGAATCATCCTCTCTTACGCATCTTATCAACAACGGCTATATTTAAGCTAACCTCGACACGTGCTAATATATATCGGGCGAGTTATTCTGACAACCACAAAATAATAGCCACGTCACCTTCTAATCAACTTGACTATCTGAATAGTGCCAAATGGGATTGAATCAGAGGTTGCTCTCGACAACTTTGATTGCAACCTCTCTGAAATTCTACAGATCTAATTCATTACAATGTATACCAAAAACTCGTCCTTTCCTAATTGAAACAATTTGATGAAAATTCATTCTCTTAAAAAAAATTCATGGAATAATTTCATGGGTTTAAAGCACACTAATATGTGACTTGTGATTTTTTCCCTTTAATTAGTGGCTTAAGCTACGATGGATCGATGAATCAGTCGTAGTTTACAAATAGCCAAAATTTTAATTTGTTGTTTGTTAATTAGTCAAAAGAGTTTTCCTAGAAGCAAGGTGAAGGTAAACCTTAAACTAATCATTAAACATTAATATAGAGTTGCTTTTACCATAAATGTTGCTTGCTTAAATTTCAATTTGTCAAAATGCAATTGGTTGTCATCTGCATGAAAGTCAATAAATCTAAAATCCTTTATCTCGTGACCATCTTCTTGTGTTTCCGTGTAGCTAAAGTAAACGCGTAACACACCGTAAACTATAATCCTATGTTTGATATGCAAACATACTTTTCTGTAATATATAAAGCTTGAAGAATTTTGTTTTGGTTATGAATCGAATTGATCAAATTAATTATCAAAAAAAAAAAAAATCAACTCACCGCGCACAAAATAACAAATTTAGCCATGAGTTAAAAAAGAAAAAATAGCCATGATATTAGTCTTCTTTGTAGCGAGATAAATCAAGGTTATATTTATTTGATAAGATGTGTGACACTCTAACGAAGAGTCACGTTAAAACGTATTTCACGTCACCGACCTCTAACGGATGGCGTGCGAGTGGCGACAAATGAAATCTTAAAAGAAATTTAATAAAAAATTATTTAATCTAGTTATGTTTTAACACCCCTCGTACATCCTCATATGTGAACGTGAAATCGCGTTACAAGATTGAATAAAATTATTGCTTAATACGATCTGTCTTTTTCTCAATAGTGATTATCTATCAATATTATATTGACTAAAAAGTTAAGTAGCCCAGTCACATGTTAAATGATGATGTATGTTGGTGAACATGTTTGAACATAGTAAATAAATTACAAATGGAAGTAAATAGTTGGAACAAACGATAGAAAACGAATTAAACACTTATAATTAGGAGCATAGATGGAATAAACTGATAAACACGATTTAAATATCCACTTAAATTGTATATACTAAGAAAATTTTAACTTAAGTATTTTAAAAGACGTGTGACCTAATGAATCTTTTAAGTCCAGAGCTGATGGCCAAATAATATTTATCATTTACTCCCATTAAACAGATAATACCAGGGGAGTCTTGAGAAAACAAAGAGTTGGAAAATATTATCATAGTTAGATGATTAGTTCACATCGAAATGAAATGCGACTTAAACTGAAAGAGACTTAAGGCAATTCGTGTCGAGCCACAAAATTTGGAGCTATATTTTTAGCCCATGGTTCCAGTATTTGCAGGTCCCCTAATGACTTCGTTTTCTTGGTTAAATAATGAATTTTTCAAAAAAAAAAAAAAAAAAAAACTTCTCTGGCCCTACCCTACAAGCACACACAGTACTCCCACATTTCATATATAGATATAGAGGCCAATATATTATTAAAACAGAGATTCCAAAAAAAAAAAAAAAATCCAAAAACTTCTCTCCCAATCGAAATCAAGAAACTTGCAAGATCTGGCGAAAACCATGGAAGAAGACTTTTTCAATGGTTGCTTAAGCGAGATTAACAGTGGTATTACCATGAATAAGAATGCTAAGAAGAAAAGCCATAACCAGAAGAGGTTTAGGGAGGACCAGATCAAGTCGCTTGAGCTTATATTCGAGTCCGAGACGAGGCTCGAACCGAGGAAGAAGGTGCAGTTAGCTAGAGAGCTAGGGCTGCAACCAAGACAAGTGGCTATATGGTTTCAGAACAAGAGGGCTCGTTGGAAGTCTAAGCAGCTTGAGGAAGAGTATAACATTCTCAGAGCCAGTTACAATAGTTTGGCTTCACAATTTGAAGTCATGAAGAAAGAAAAGCAAGCTCTGGTCTCTGAGGTACTTGCTGATTCTATTGACATCTTTAGATTTAACAGAATAATGATGGAAACAAAACTGATGAAATCAAAATTCGAAATGATATTTTTGTATAAAGTATAAACAAAAGTGTTATGAATTTTTTACCAAAAAAATAATAATATGAATAAAAACTATATTAGTAATCTTAATAAAACATAAATTAGCCAATTTAATCTTGGCACATCCATAAATTGATTTCAGGGAAAACATACTCGATTATTTGCCTAATAAATTTCAAAAGAAGAAGATCATTTGCCTAAATTTAATTTTCATACTTATTATTTTCTTATCTTTATAATTCTACTACACAATCATATTTTACAATTTTCTAGTTTTTGCTTTGGATTTTATTAATTATATAAATATAAATTGATTTTCCACATTTGATAAACCTGAAGTTATACCTACCATGGAAAACCTCCTAACATGTTCGGGAAATCAATATATTATATGGTTAATACGATGTACGAAGGAAATATCAAAGTGGCAAAAAAAATGATAAACATAGAAAAGATATCAGTGGGTTTTGTTACCTATTTGCAGTTGCAGAGACTAAACGAAGAGATGCAAAAGCATAAAGAAGAAAGGCATCATGAGAGTTGTGGTGATCAAGGAGGGATTCTAAGCAGTAGCACAGAATCACATAAAGGAAAGTGTGAGCCAGAAGTGAGGCTAGATCAAGGGATTGTTCTGTGTAATGATGGTGATTATAGCAACAACATTAAGACAGAGTATTTTGGGTTCGAGGAAGAGACAGATAATGAGCTGCTGAACATTGTGGAGAGAGCTGATGATAGTTGCTTGACGTCTTCTGGTAATTGGGGAGGTTTCAATTCTAATTCTCTCTTAGACCAGTCTAGCAGCAACTACCCTAATTGGTGGGATTTTTGGTCATAAAAACCTATAAAGAAAGAAAGAAAACATAAGTGAAGAGACAAGAGTGTGTATAGTTTTGTAGATGTGTTAATAAAACTAAATTTTTATTTAGTTTAAATCTGGTTTCGAGCTATATGTGTACTCTTTGTAGCTAAATTAGTAGTAAAAAAAAGACTTTCACTTTGAAATAAACAAACTAGATTATTGGATTTGATCTCCAAGAGACTCATTGAAAAGATAATATGAAAAAGTAGCTTATGACGAAACGAGAAAAGTTCTGAATCACTAACACAACTTCGATCAAACATATCATTTTTATCAAGAAAACCAGACATAGGTTTCAACAAAAAAAATATAGATAACAAGTGGCTACAAGGGTCGCTCATTATCATATATTTGATGTATCGTTAGCCAGTAAAAGTTGTAAAACTACCAAAGTTAATGAATGCCAATTAGGCCAAGACTCGATCTTTTGGAAGTAATCGACAGGCACTAGACCATCAATGCCTTGAGAGTCGAAATCCAATTAGTTGGTTGTCTGAAATATAGAACGCAATCCCAGAAGGATTAATCAAAAGTGAAAATGAAATATTGAAACTTTGGAGGGCATCGCAATATTGTTAGAACAGAGAAGTCAGAAGTATGTGTCTTAGTACTAGTTTAACCTCAAGTCTTATTCTTTAACAGAACCATACTTTCACATGTTCAGTCTCAGTTCAGTTTCCATGTGTCGCAAGATTCGCTTCATGAATTATCCATCCAAAAGAGTTTCAAATTTAACCTATAATCCCTACGATAAACATCTCGAAACAGAGTGATGATCACACTTTTTAGAGTCTTCCAAGTTCCAAGCGCATCGATTGTGTTTGAACTGATCAAAAGAAAAGAAGCTTTGTTTTTCATCAGAATTGAGATTAGAAACACCCATGAAAGCGGAAACAATAGACAATTTCGGGAAGATACAGAGCTTGAGTTGGGAGACGAAGACGACAGAAACGCACAAACCGATTTATTTGATAGCCGGTCCGAAATCGTAAACCCGGTTTAAAAGCTACATCGTGTTACCGGGCCTTGCTACTTTTGAGTTTTGACCCACTTTCTGAAACGGGTTGGTCTATATTGGGCCTTTCAAAAATGGGCTTTATTAAAAAATTTAGCAATGAAGGGAACCCAATAACGAAACCTCAAATCAGAAAGTTATGTACTCCTTAGCCACAAAAGAAGAAGAAGGATATTCTATGACTAAAAAAGGCTTATCAGTTCTATATATATATATATTTTTTTTTTTTTTTGACTTCAAATCAAATCGAAATCTTGGACCACTGTTGCATATGCATATTTTTGATATAAAAAGTGAATATAATATGATAACCACTGTTAAAATCCTAACTTACACGTTTTTTGACGTGGAGGCCTTTGCTCCCAAGGTCCAGTTAAGATACACCTTTATTAAATGAGAATAATTTGTGTGTTTATACAAATTGAAATCACCCAAATCGGTGGTGGGAAATGAGTAATTTAATTAACCTACTCTGTTAATCCAAAAGGAAAAGAAAAAATACCATATAGTTTTGCTTAATACGGATGTAAATTGATTTGGGTATTCATTTCTACTTTGATAAACTCCAAATATATATATATATATATATTTATTTTTCTTTTTTTTTAGTGACAAAGACTGTCAAAAGTTTGTGATTCAACTCCAAGATTCGACATGTTATTTATTTTAATTGATTTTCAAACCCCCGAATATAAATGATTCGGTAATAAATATCATGATAAAACTCAAAATATATTAGTTTAATCTAGCATATAGACATATGTCGTCAGGGGTGGTCTTGTCTAAAGTTTAAACTAGTGAAATTTGAAGTGTGTGACATATATAGATTCCATTTGTCTGTAAAATTCTCTTGACTTATAATCAGTGAATTTATTGAAAACATATGTCAATTGATATAAATTCAACACTATATGTGCTTTCTCCGTCGTATACTTTCTTTCTTTGCTCGGGCTCCGTCGTTTACTTTAACTTTAGATTAATATAAGGGAAGGTTATTAAAGAGAATTTGTATTCTTCTTTTTTTGTTCACTATTAGAGAAACTATTTATGAGCTCATGAGTCGAACAAAAGCTTCATGGACCCCTTTTTAACACGTCTGGACATTAATATATACACGTATCCAGGATATACTTAAATAATATCTTAATTACAATTAATAGTTAATGGCTTTTCACAAAATTTTGCGTAATTAGTAATCTATCATATCCTTTACATATAAAAGCAAATGTCAAATATTCAAAGGAAAAGAAAAATGATCTGTCAATTTCAAAGTGACTAAGAGTTTTATTTTTTTAACTGTTAGCGTTCATCTCAAATTATAATTGTTAAAAATTACCAAAATCTGTTCTAATAAAGCATCTCAATTTGTGATATTGAACAACACTTATAGTTGATTGGGAAATCAAGGAGACACACAAAGACTTGTAAGCAAGTTGTGCCTATGGCATTATTCTGTGGCTTACTGTAAACACCTTTTTATCAGAAATTCAGAATCAAATTTTCATATCTAGTTATATACGTTTAGAGACCGAATCTAAACAGAAATCATATTAATTAGCTATTTTATTTCCACACAAATAGTTCTTTTTAATTAAATTCATATATATTTTATAAAATAGTTGCAAATTTATATCTTAATTCCCATTATTGGAAAACATGGGAATTCTTTTCAACCGGTTAGTCGCTGGATCATGGAAAAGAGAATATAACTTTCAAACTTTTATATTTTATTTCTTAGTAGATTCTTTCTTTTGGTTTTTAGTTTACTAACTTAGATAAAAGTTAATAATTCATATTCTCATTTCCATTAAAATTCTTACAACAGGCTCTCTCTGATAAATCTTACGGTCCCTTACTAATTTTCTAAATAGATTGTAGTTGTACTAGTAAATCTCGATCTGCAACGACAAAGTCATCTTCCTCGAGTTTCCTCAAGAGATTGACCTATATATAATAATATATTATATGTAGGTCAACAGCAGTCAATGATTCAAGAAAATTTGATTCCAATTCTAAATAAATCGTCTGCTTGGCGAAACTATAGACTAGACCACACTATTAGTTAATGAAAAGTGATGGATATACCATTATTAAATTAATTTGTTTATCGATTATAGTCTTATAGCAATTGTTTATAAATCTCAATATATCATGTGATATCATTTTGTGTAAATTATAAAGACTATAATTCAAATTCAAACTTCACATCATAATAGTGGCGACAATATAATTAGTGTGATCATCCATAAACATATGAACAAGTGTAGACTTCCATATATTATTTCCTAATATATAGTTATATACTAGTTTTTGCAATTATCCACAGAACCGTTTAAAGTTTTTTTAATGAGTTTACCTTTTATTAGTTTTCTTATATTTTACAGAAGGAAAACAAAACGAATAGGAACGATTGAAAATTCTGTGATTGAGATTATGTAGAGCATCGAATCCATTATCATCAAGCTAATAAAGCAAAAGTTGGTTAGGCCATCGAATAAACAAATAGATACTTAAATACCATATGCTCATTGACGTAATAATTAACGCGCTAACTGTAAACAATATTAAGTTAAGGAAATGTATGTGTCGACCGTATGAAATATATTCATATAATTCAGTACTTTCGTTATTCATTTATGTATTAACTGCATTTTTCATCCGGAGGAAATTGGGTAATTTAAAATTTTATATTTGAGATTTCTATAGTTTAAATTTTTAATTTGGAAAATGGATAATATTTAATGTAGTTTTCAATTTAATACCTATTTTCAAATTAAAACTTAAACCTACCTAAACTCACTATAGAAACTTTAAAACTACCCAATTCTCAAAAAAAACTTTTCATTATTCACGAAATTTATAATTTATAGAATTTTACCTTCTTTCTACCTTATAAATTTTAAAAATCATGAATATTATGACCTATGCGAACAACTGTTGTTCGAAGCTTATTTGCTTTTGTACGAAAAGGTGTGCGTGTATTCAAATTGGTTGTAAATGACTGTGACGTGGTCTGGTCTTATGAATATATGCACAGTACATCCAATGATAAATATTATCTCTAATTTTGGTCCAATAGTTCTTTTGATTGGCAAACCAAATCAACAGATTATTCGATATATCTAAGATTAATATTCCCATATAAACTGAGCAAATCAATTGGCATTAATATAAGCAAAAGACTATCCAACTTTATAAAGTACAAGATACTGTGTACCTAGCCACGACAGTCCACTATAAGGTACCATATGAAAAAAAAAGTTAATTACCCTTTGAAAGGCATGTTTATGGCTTAAATAGTTTAATAGCTATCTAATCATATGATTATGTAATCATATCTCCAACGGATTAAGGAATTCGTGCAATTTGCTCATATAGTTTAGTCACCTTTTGTAAAAGTGGATCGTTTACGCTTACCCACCAACACTAATTGAATTATACTTTTGCTTCTTCTGCATCTTTTATGCTGTTCAGTGTGCCAGTCAATTACGAGTTGTGGTAAATATCTATGATAATTTAATATTTCTAGACAGATTGAAATATTAGATATCGATTTTACTTCATGAGTTCTACTATTGATATTTTTATGTAATAGTTTTGAGTTACTGAAATTAATATGAAATTTGATTATTCAGTTCTTTCTGTTATACACCGAAATATATCCTACAGCTTGAAGATTACTCCCAAGAAAATGCTTGCTCTGAATAATTAATATAATTTTGGTCATTTTAAAATAGTCAATACTCGAGATGATTTTTTAGGAGGCAGCCAAGAGTTAAAGTTTCAAATAATTTTCTTTATAACCTCAATTACATATTTTATTAAAAAATCTTAATACTAATAGGTCCAAAATAATAGGTTGTGTATTCATTTACGATGGATTGTATATATCTTATTCGACTGTTTTGAAATCGGAAGAGTGGCCCGCATATGGGGGAATTGCTCATATGCCACTCTGGCCAACAAATCAATATCAAATACCTTTTCTCATAAAAAGATAATTTTGCCCTTCGATTAAATATATATATATATAATTGTATACGATATTAAGAAAAAAATGGTGGGCCAGTGGTTCGGGATCTCCCGCGCGCGTACACGTGACCAGGGTTCGAATCTGGGATTTGAGGTACAACTAGTACGACTAGGGATTTATTGCGGATTTAATAGTCAGTTGTACCATGTGTCCGGTACGACTGGGTACAAGTGGGTACGACTAGGGGATATTGCGTGCATATTGGATACGACTGTTAGTCAGTTGTACAATATATATGATACGACTGGGTACGATTGGTAGTCAGTTGTACCCAGTTGTACTGGACAAGTTGAAAACAATTTTAAATAAAAATGAAGGGTATTTTCGTCATTTCAAATGACATAAAAATTGAAGAGAGGTATAAAGATTAACTCATATGCCCCTAGAGCATATGAGAAAATCGCCCCCCGCATATGCAGGTAAGATGACAAAAGTTGACATTGATGAGTAGAGGTTTTTTAATCTGATTGATGAATAGAGTTTTCTTTGATATTTTACCTCACTGGTTTTTAGAATACAATTGGCACATACTTGTGGTTTTCAAATCTGAATCCTAACATATGAATTAATTTGTGTTCAATTAGAGTCACTACTTGTGACTCACTAGTTAGAGTTAGTGTTGATTTTATGAAGTAATAATCATTTACCTATATTAATCTACCTTACCATATTTGTAATTACTACATATGATGCCACACTTGCAAGTTGCAAGTAGTTCTATCACGGTCCAAAGTGAAATAAATCTTAACAGAAATTTGCCCTTTCTAATAGGGAAACGAACACACACTTATAAGGTAACGTTAAGTTCTACATGTAAAGACGTGCCCTCCTAATAAATTGACTTATCATATTCATCAAATGACAAATTTCTATTCAAACAAATTAATGGTCCTAATTGCAATAATGTCCACTCATTTTCAGATAATGACAAAACATTTTGCTTAACAATTAATTTTGTCCATATGCTTCCATATTTAATTATTTACTAGGTGATTTACCCGTTGATAGTAACTAGTTATATGATATTAACCAAATTTGGCTCGTGGATATTATCCTCTTTTTTGGGTGCTCGTAGATATTATCTACAAAGTACAAACATGTCCATTATTATTTTGTTCTCTCAATATTTTCTATTTTCTAATTATAAATAATTGTTATTGGGTTGGAAGTAGCAATCTGTATCTTTATTTGTTGACATAAGTCATTTCTTTCTAGTCTTCAGTCGCACCTTATTAGTACATAGTATTTTCTTCGTCGTTATTTTTCATTTACTCGGTGTAAAAGACAAAAAATTATATAATCTCAATGAAATATATATTTTTAAAGTTCATTTGACTAAATTTTACCTGTCTAAATTTTGAGCCGGCACAAAGGAGGTCGATTAGAGTAGGACTATAAATTCTTTTATTAAAGGTACTTTTATTCATCCAGTTTTAATATTTTGTTAAATAAAGAAAACTTATATTCCGTGGTTATTTTAAAGTCTATAGTCAATTAGTGAAAGCTTATACTCCGTGGTTATTCTAAGTTTATAGTCAATTAGTGAAATGATCCATATAAATGTAAAAATAATAATTCATAAGACAAAAATCGATGAACAAAACCTTGAGTAGGTGTTAATTACATCAAAGATTAGGTACCTTCCATACTACGATGACAATACATTGACCGTTTATTTAGTCATTGACCAGGTAGATAACGAGTCATCGGAGTTGTCTGCTTATCTAAAAGACATATATACCCTTCTCAAATCGTATTATTCTTCTATAGGTTTTGGGTATTTTAGTAATAGATAGAACTTCGAAGATCGAACACTGGGACGTTTTGCGTGAATCTGACACGTGGCTCCAAAACTGTATGGTCGTGACTAATGTGATTGAAAACGAGATCCAACGGTTGAAAATTTGGAGCATTTATGTGCATTGCACTACGTCGCAGCGTATCTCGACCGACAAAGAAGAATCCACATAATATATTTGTGACCGGAAAGAATTTCTTTACACGCGCACAATGTCAATTTGTGTCTTAAGCCCTTACCTAAAGGCTAAAGGTCAATTCGTTTTTCTCTATGATTAAATTCATACATTTGAAAAAAAAATGGTGTCAAATATATTTGCTAATTTCTATGTTAACTATCATTTGATTTTGTTTGCCGCCGGTTACATATTTAACTAAATCGCCATTTGTTGAAATTATTATATACATACGGGGCCTTTTTAACAAGTTTAAGCTACGGATATATATAAAATAAGAATATACATTCGTAAAATATTTAATTTGGAATCTTTCGTTGGATATACGGATATACTAAAATCTAATTAATATTGGGGGTTTTTTTAACTTGATTAAATGTCGCTTTCTACTCGGTTTTGAATTATAATCGACGAGACTCATGTTATTCATTCGAACTTCAGCACGATTAGAAAATATGGTCGGAAGTTGGTCTAGGGAAAATTATAAAACGATCAACTTGACAAAAAATGACATTCGATTTTTATTTTATGGAGTATTTTATGACTCTCATACCTACATTAGGATGTCGGAAATGTGACAATGTATTGGATCATTGGTAATCGAATAACACATATAGTACTACTCTGCATTAATTAGTGGACCATTGTCTCCTAGATAGAGTTTAAAATTTGTTTCGAATGATTAGATAATACAATTTGGTAGTTTAAATGTTATTATTTTATAGTTTGGATAGTAATATTAAGAATATATAAAGTGACAGAAACCATAGTATGAACTCTGAAATCATTGATTGCCCCCACGTCTTGGATGATAAAAATAGGTAGAAAGTGTCTACGGATAATTTGATATCAAAACTTTATATAATTAACCTCTTGGAATATAATAATTTAATCCAAATTTAGTATATCGATTTCTAAGACAGTTGATATTATTACTTAAGAGTAGTTAAATGATTTTTTTATCTAACTAACTATCTGGATACTGTTATAACGCTCTGTGCTTAGAATCTTCTAAAACATTCCCTGGTCAGTTGACTGCTACAGTATATATAATTATAGATCGAGGAGTCTCAGGAATAATTAAATAACTAACTAAAGGAGCTCTTTAAATATGACGCCACCCGAAGGTCCATGGGTTAAAAGATTTGAGCGTCACGCGCGCTAACGTACACTTTCATCCAGTTCACATCCCTCACGCATGGCGGCGCTAAACCGTTAACTCTCATTTGCCTACGACGCAACTCATCAACGGTTACAATCAACGGTTACACATACACTAATTTATTGTGTTTATGGGTGGCATATTGTTGATATAAATTAATAGATATACTTAACATCAACAAAGGAAAGATAACTACATTTCATAATGACATAATCCATAAAAACGTTACGATAATGGACTAATATAATATAGTAGTATATAACGGAGATAGTATTCTTAAACTTCCTAGACGCTTATCGTTGGTGAATTAATATGTAGTGCTGCAACCTTCAAACATATATACACACACTACAAAAAAAATTCCATTTTACATCATTTATTAAAATTTGTTATACTCATAAATGATATAAAATTCACATTAATCAAATAAATAACTTTGATTTTGATGATGTAAATAATTTACGTCAATTTCTTTTTTAAAAACTGATGTTATTGTAGATAATATTTGCATCTATTGTTTTAATTGATGTTAATTTGTGTTAGTTACAATAACTGATGTTACTTTTTTACATTCATTTGGTTAAATGATGTTAGTATTTGTAACGCTTATAATAAGTGATGTCAATTATTTATTTTACGTAAAGATAACTCATACTGAAATTAGTGTTAATTTTGTAAATGATTTTAATGATTGTATCATTTATATCCACTATTTAATATCTGTATCATTTATAATAACTGATTTAATATATTATTATTACTTTAAAATAATCAATATTATATTAAATGAATAATTAATGAGTAAGAAACCAATTTATAAAATTTATCCATTCTTTTAGTCTTTATATAACTAATGAGATAAATAAATGCATTTTATTTGTTAGTGTGATATACATAATATTTGTTAGATTATTTTCAAATTTTGTTTAAATTTTTTCGTAAATTTTTTAATGAATTGATTGATATTTTCAAGATTTAATATTTTATTTTGATCATGTTCATTTTTTAATCAACAAAGAGTTGGTTACTTTGCAATAGAAAAATATATTTTAAATAAAAACTCAATTGAACCATAAGAAAAACCTGCAACCATCGTAAATCATCTCATCAACATAATTATATTTATGTTATGAATAAAAAATTTATTAGCAACAGTTTTTATTGATGTAATTTTGTACCTTTTGAAAAAGTGATGTTAGAAAAATAGATAGATGTACATGGATTATCTAATTGATGTAAAATTACATTTTGCATCAATTTTTTTAAAGTGATATAAAGTAATAAAAACTAAATCAATTTTACTGAACTGATGTTAAACTAATTAATCACAACATCAGTTAATATAATTGAAGCTAAGACATGTATATTTGTATCACTTGCAAATAATTAACTTAAAAATATGCGTATATCAAGGAAATAAACGTTTAATTTACAAAAAATATACAAAAGTAGATACATAATTTATAGTTTTAATTAGCTAAATAGGATTACAGTTTACAAATGCAATGGATTCACAAAAGTGGCTCTATAAAGTTCCATCAGTTTTGTTTAACGGGCACGAGAAGTTAAAGTTCATTGCTATATACATTAAAATCATTACATTTTTATACCTCACACCATATTACGTTTTTAAATTTGTAAATAACTGCCTCTTTTTGTCAATAGTTTTGCAAATGAACATTCATTGTAAAGTCAAATCCATTATATATGGAAGAAAAAAAAAACCATGAGCTTACGTTTTGTAAGTGGTCTGAAATCTTAATCACTTTTAATTTTTGCACTGTTAATGTTGATGTGTATTTGTCTATTAATTCATTGTATTTAAACAACTTTTTCTTGTGGCCTGAAAGGTCTTTCTTTTCTAGAACAAATCCTAAAATAAACTCCTGATTCGGCTTATGTTTAATCAATTCAACATATGCTGCATATATGTTTTGGATTAATTTTTTTTTTTATCAATTACTTTGTTCTTAACAATATATTAACTACCCTGCAATTATTATTTTACATCTGAAACATAAATGAGATAGTAGTTCTTAAAATCAGATGGAAAGATGTACAAGATCAAATTTTATTTTTTGTACAAAATATATCAAGCAAGCAAGCAAACACAAACTCGCATAAATATATAAGTAAAAAGTACAATATTTCAGAGGTAGGACAGAATGAAGTGCACACAAAAGAGTTAAAATTTAGCTTGTAACATAAAAAAATATATTAAAAAAATATATAATAGTTTTTGTTTAACAAAAAAAAAATTAACAAGAGCTGGCTTCTATTTTTTCTATATAAATACATGAAGGCAGCGTTTCATCTTAAACCCCACAGCGAAAAGTCACTCTCCTTTCTCTCCTTTCTCTCCTTCTATCTCTGGCTCTGTTCTTCTTCTCTGCTTCCATGGCCACCGAGCTTGACACCAGTAGCTTAATTTTCGCAGTCTTGTCCAAATGTAGCCTCCTTACTCAAACCAATCTCGCCCTTTCTCTCCTCTTAGCCTGCTTCGCTTGTCTCGCTCTTTCTCTCTTCTTCTGGTCTCATCCCGGAGGACCCGCCTGGGGAAAATATTTCGTTCATCGCCGCCATCAAACCACCGTGATTCCTGGACCAAGAGGCTTACCTTTTATCGGAAGCATGTCTCTCATGTCAAGCGCTCTGGCTCACCGTTGCATAGCCGCAACCGCTGAGAAATTTGGAGCCAAACGGTTGATGGCGTTTAGCTTGGGAGATACTCGCGTGATCGTCACGTGCAATCCTGATGTTGCTAAAGAGATTCTAAATAGTCCGGTTTTTGCTGACCGACCGGTTAAGGAATCAGCGTATTCCCTTATGTTTAACCGAGCTATCGGTTTTGCACCTTACGGCGTTTACTGGAGAACCTTACGGAGAATCGCGTCTAATCATCTTTTCAGCCCGAAACAGATTAAACGTTCCGAAACGCAGAGACGTCTGATCGCGAATCAGATCACAAGGTGTCTCGCAAAACAGAGTAACATCAATGGTCTCTGTTTTGCTCGTGAGTTGATCAAACCGGCGTCGCTTAATAACATGATGTGCTCTGTTTTTGGGAAAGAATATGAGCTTGAGAACGAACACGATGAAGTGAACGAGCTTAGTGGATTGGTGGAAGAAGGTTATGATTTACTCGGTACGCTTAATTGGACCGATCATCTTTCATGGCTATCGGAATTTGATCCTCAGAGAATCCGGTCTAGATGTTCTAATCTCGTCACGAAAGTAAACCGGTTTGTGAACCGGATTATATCTGACCACCGTGATCAAATTCGTGACTCGCCAAACGACTTCGTTGACGTATTGCTCTCTCTCGATGGTCCGGATAAATTATCCGACCCGGATATGGTCGCCGTTCTCTGGGTATGCACACGTTGATTTTTAGTTTTGTTAAACAGAAAAAAAATAACACAAGAAAACATATTTATAATTAAATTATTGAAGTTCAGATAATTTAATATGCCATTTTAAGTAATAAGATATTCGTATTTTGTGGGTTTTAACAGGAAATGATATTCAGAGGAACAGACACGGTGGCTGTTTTAATCGAGTGGATTCTTGCTAGGATGGTTCTTCATCCAGATATTCAATCAACGGTCCACAGTGAGCTTGATCGGATCGTGGGAAGATCAAGGACAGTCGAAGAATCTGACGTGGCGTCTTTAGTATATCTGACTGCTGTAGTGAAAGAAGTCCTGAGGGTCCATCCACCGGGCCCACTTCTATCGTGGTCCCGCTTAGCAATCACAGATACGATCATCGACGGTCGTCGTGTTCCGGCGGGGACCACAGCGATGGTGAACATGTGGGCCATAGCGCATGATCAAAACGTGTGGGAAAATTCGTTGGAGTTTAAACCCGAACGGTTCGTAGCCAAGGAAGGTGAGGTTGAGTTCTCTGTTCTCGGGTCTGATCTGAGACTTGCACCGTTCGGTTCGGGTCGTAGGGTCTGCCCCGGGAAGAATTTGGGTTTGACTACCGTAATGTTTTGGACTGCAACGCTTTTGCACGAGTTTGAATGGCTACCGTCCGATGAGAGGACCGTTGACTTGTCCGAGAAACTCAGGCTCTCATGTGAGATGGCTAATCCTCTTGCTGCTAAATTGCGCCCCAGACGCAGTTTAAGCGCATGATAACATTTTCTACTTGATAGTCAGAGGCTAATTAAAAGCTAAGCAGTGGTAAAGATTCATACACAGTAAGCTAAGGTAATCAAGAAAATAATCTCAGGTGAAAAAATAAAAATAAGAATGGATGTATGAAACATTTTAATATTAAACATTAAACTAACATCTTGATACGCGACGTGTTTGGTGTGAGGAGTGATGTGTTGTAAATAATAAATATAATGAAAACATGAATGTTACAGAATAAACGTTAATACTATTTGCGTACGTGGTTATCTGTCTGAATTTCGAAGCTTAATTTCCGCGTTTCATTTCTATTTTCTAATGAAAACTTGTGTACTATTAACTACTAACTTCTGGGAAACGATCTTTGCTTGACACGAACACATTTTAATTACTAGCGTAAATAATACTCCACTCATTGAAAAACTTAAAACACATAATCGTGAATAATGTAATGAAAATTTTTTATCCGGCAAGAAAAAAACAACTATTATAAGTGGTGATTTCATTAGGCTATACGAGTTCATCACGATGAAATACTATGATATTTGGGTGAAAATTTCACACCCCATCTATCCTTAAATTTTCAAAATATCAACGGACAATTTTAGCGAAATAATTTAATAAGAGTAGTCTCGCTACACTGCAAAAAGAAAAGGTACATATCGTTTGAATAACTATATTTACCTAAACCTACAATATATATATACATTTTTATTATTATTCAGATATAATCACAAGCTTGAAAGTTAAATGGTCAGCATACTCGATATAACAAAACAACCAAATTCGATATAACTAAAAATCAAACTCAGTTTATGGTATAGTAAACAATCATATATTTCATTTTCATTTTAATGATATACCATTTCATAAGTCGAAAGTAATGATAGTAGTACCATTTCATTTTAATGATAGTAAACAATCAATATATATAAAAATAAATTTTATAAGTCTTAAGATTGAAAACACTTTCGAAGCGTGTGGTCGAATAAAAAATGATACTTTTTATAGAATTTATTTTTATATATAGAAAAAGATTGTGACACATGAATTATTAAAGGATGGTGGTAGTTTTGAACTTTTGATTCAGTGAGCAGCGCGCACATAAGCATTGGGAAAGAACAAAACATGACAAGATTTGAATTTGTTGTGGTCTAATCAGAGAGATCTTAAAAGTGGATAGTATCTACAAAGATTTGTTATGGTCGAAGCATCTTCACTGGTTGCTGTGAGAGGTCTTTTATAGTTTATAATGACCTCATCTATGTTGGTGGTCAAGTAGTGACAAAACTGGTTTTTAAATTAATCTTCGTACCATACAAATATTGATTAACTCTGTAAAACAGATAGACAAATCATATTATTTTAAATTAAGTTTCATCAATAATTTTACAAAAATATAACTCAAACTAGTAATAACCATAAAACAGCAGAATTCAATTAAAAAAATTATTTTAAAACTTAGGTTAATTCATGATTGATCAAATGTTTGAGTTTAAGCAAAGCTGCACCAATAACTCAAATTACTTTGTTAGTGCCACAAATGATTATCGAGATGGTCTCTTTTATACCAATATTCTAACAGTAATATATAACATGCAACATAAATGATTGAAAATATTAATATACTTTTAATCATCTAAAATGTTTTTACTTTACATTTAACTCTCAAGTCAAACCCCCGAAAATACCATGTTCAATTGCAATATTTTGTATCGCTTGTTGTCAGGCTCAACAACAACACAAAGAACAGTGTGTACCCTTTAATTTATAATATTTGGAAATAATTTAAGCAATCTACTAAATTGTAATACATAATTCGTATTTTTTGTTTGTCAACAAATATATAATTCACATATCTATACTTACCTTGTGTGACAATTTTGTTTCCCAATTTCGAGTCCAAGTACAAATTATTTAAAACTGAAAGTGGGCTGGAGCAAGAGTTGATAACAGTTTAGGCCTGTCAGCGTAAACACTATCACATTTTTATATCATGGGCCAGAGTTGGCAAAATTATAGATCAAACGGATAGATATTAAGAAATAATAAAAGTCAGTGTTATTATTTGACACAATCATAGGTTCATAGCGTATCCAATTTAACTTTTCTAATCGTTTTTTTTTTTCAACATTTACAAAAACAAAAAGCTGAATATATAGTCAGACTCATAATAGATTTATATAGAAAAATAAACAAGAACAAGTAAAGGACTAATCAAGGCCATTTAGTGAACTCGAAGACCTTAAGGACGATATCAAGACCTGTTGGGATTTGCGAAACGAATAGAAGAACATTTACTGCGTTCAACGCTATGTGTAGATTCCTTGCCGTCTCGTTTCCTTTCTGCATCGCCGGCACTAATGCCGCCGCCGCCGCCCACAGAATCGTTATTCCTGCCACCACCATCACAGTCAACTCAAATATACATTGTTGACGATTCTTAAAATCCAAATCCGGATAAAAACGAAACCATATCAAAACCTGATTGAACAACCCATCTATGCACATTATCAATCAGAACCTAGAAAAACTAAGAAAGTAAAAAAAAAAAAAAAAAATGAAACGAGAGATTTGGTAAAGGTACCTGCTCCGGCGTAAAGATGAGGACCGGGGAAGAGTTTACCGGTACGAAGATAAGTGTTGACACCACCAAACACAGATTCCAAAACACCAAAGCCTAACAAAACAGAGCCAGCGTCAAAGTGTTTATCTCTATAAGACCCTTTGATCAACTCTTTCCTCTCTTCTGTCAACCGTTGGATCTGAAGTTCAGTCGTAGAAGGAGGTGATGAAGAATCAACGGCTGTGGATCCATCAGGAGAAACAGGAGTTGGTTTAAGCTGTTTCTTGAGTTCGCTAATCTCACTCTGAATCGTACGAACACGTCTCCATTGCCAACCTAAGTAACCAGCCCATAAAGTGTATACAAATAAACCTCCCATGACTATTGGGTGTATTAACGCAAATGATCTTCCTTCCAATATCCCAAATTCTCCTCCAGCTGCTACTGCGTCCTTTATGAAATTGACCAAAAACAAAAAAAACAGAATCAAACATTGATGAAATTTTAAGATTATGAATGTGAAAAGATTGAGACTTTCTTGATTACCTGTGGGTCGAGGAAGAAAGGCAATGCGATGACTGCGAGAGGGAGAGAGGATGATTTAAGGAGTTGGAGGGCGTTGGGGTTGGAGGGTATTTCTGGGATTTTGCATGGTTGTGATTTAGAGATTGGTTTCAGAGAATTTAGGGTTTTAGGGCGATGGGTGCGAGGAAGAAGATGAAGCGTGGAGAGACAATGAAGTGTGGTCGCCATGCTCTAATCTCTTTCTCTGTCTTTCTCGCGAACTTGAGACAGAGATTATGTAAAAGTGAAGAAACAAGGTCAGATCCTTAACCATACAAACTATAAACCAAACAGATAAGAGAGCTCTGTGGAAGATACACGTGTCACAAATTTGGACACTCCATAAATTAAATTTTCAAAATTTTCCATTTTTGTTTTCATTTTTACCGACGGAAAAAGAGTCACTAAACAAAACGTGGGTCGACAAAAAATCAGAGAAATACATTCTTCTAAAAGTGATGATTTGGAGAAATGGTAAATGACAAGTACAGAATATATTGTTAGGAGACCATGTAACTTCCATTAGAACAATATGCTTATACAGATTAGTTTCACTACAATACAATACATTATACGGTAAGAGTATCCTTGATCAATAATATACTTGCATAAAGATATTAAGTTAATCTATTTTTTACATGATTTGCAAGTTACATAGCTTATCTGTTAAATTTGTGGGCCAAACATTTCGATTTAATTGCGTTATCTAACATGCTACTGTTATAGTTACTAATATCTATATAGTTCAGCGATAATTATCTGTTTTTTCCAAAAATTATCAGTTGTGTGTGTCTTTATATATATATAATGAATTTTCAGTATTATTAGTGTAGTTTGTGTTCTTAATATCTAGCAAAGTTGAGTCTTGAGAGAAAATTACTCACGTTGATAGAGAAATACAATCTGTTAATAATGAAATATATCCGTTAGTCGGAATTCATAAAACGGAGGCTGCGAAAATTTAGATGGGCTTTATTATACTGGTACATTCTAATTTAAGCCCACCGTTTTGATAGCGGGTCGTAATATTAGTTTCTTTTCTTTTAATGGATTTGACATTTTAAAAACTAAAATAGCTCAAAGTTGTACTGATAATATTTTTGGCTGGACGTTTAAATATTTATCTGTAGAGAGTCTAGAGACAACAATGAAATTTCATGTATCAATATTTGATAGTATTGACCGGGTAATTTCTCAATTTTATTAGCTAATACATCGATTATAACTTAAGCATATTCAATAATTGGTTCAGAAACCGATAACCAATTTGTAATAAATTACTCCTCTATACCATCAATTGGTTGGTTTGACAATTATATCTATCCTAACGGCTAAACCGGGTGATCCTAACTTCTGCCTACATTGTCCAAATCCGTAAGGACCATTTGAAAGGTTTTGATTGGTTGGCTATTGGATTTTTTTTTTCTTTAGGCTTTGTCACTAAAAGCAAGGACAACAAAATATCTCAAATAATTATGTCAAGTACTAATTGGCCATTACGAAATTAGAAAACACATACATATACACTGCATATACACGTGTCCATATATGAAGATTGTGCAAAACATAAAAATAAAAGAAGACAATACAAGTGTAAAATCAAATAGGTATATGTCTTTTTTATTGATTGATATTTTCTTATAATCACACTAAAATTATTATTTTATAAAAGTTATAAGTTAGGGTTGGGCCAATTTGGTTCGTCAGCACTAAAGAGTAAAGAGTAAAGTCCGATGTTCCTACGATCATCAACAATAAACACAGTAAAGTAATGAACTTTCCCGTTAAAGGTTAGACAAAATTTTGATTGTTGACGTTGAACAAATTATAATTTATATGACTACTGCTGTTATTTCGTTTAAGAATCAAAACAAGAACCTTGATGATTTATAGAGTCGCTTAAGATAACAAAACTGGTAACAGGAGATCAAACACTTTGCATGGTAGTATTGATTTAATTTACAAAAAAAACTTAGATTAATGACCTTGTGAGTTGCATCGTGGTAGCTGTATCTAAGCCTCCATTCTTCATCCAAATCAAGATATATATATATATATATATATTTATAAAGCAAATACATAATACTAATTGGTTTTGTAATTAGCCCTTTAAAAGACAAAAATATCACTACACCTGCAGTTGCATTTTTATTTTTTAGTGAATTGCATGGAAGTAATTTTCTAATCATTGTTTCATGTGATATCACGTCAGTATTTTATTGGGAACGTTTTTTCTTTTTCGTTTTGTCAACGACTGATTTGAATATTCTTGTAGTTATATATATATATAATACTGTAATTTATTATTTTAGAAACTTTATTATGATAATCTGAATATTCTTGTAGTTATATATATATATATAATACTGTAATTTATTATTTTAGAAACTTTATTATGATAATCTGAATATTCTTGCGGAAAAGCGAATTTTAATTTAACTTTAAAATATTTGTTTTAAATCCGTGATTTGCGGTGATGATATGACGCTCGCAATTGGCATACATTCGATATAATAGTAATACATCATCGTGGTGGATGATGACGTTAAAATTATTCATAATCTTTCATGAATTTCGATATTTCATGCTGCTAGGACCACTTTTATTTATATTCTCGTCACTAACTATATTGGTGAAGTAGTAAACTAAACCTTTGAAGCAATTAAAAGGGTCTTTCCCCGAATTTATACATCTTGACCATTGTAATTGGGTGAGTTATATGGGTAAACCAAAGCGATTAAATAATTGGGTGAATTACGTGGAGTAGTTTGGATGTAATTTGGAATACCAAATCTTGGATTTAATAGACGCTCCATATTCGGAATATTCGAAACAGAAGTTCCTCATTTGTTTTCTTTCGCCAACCAAGTTGACTTTAATAGTTTTGTCTTGTTACACGATCGAATAGTTGTGAAAGTTTCTTGTAACGTATTAAGTTGAATTCGTATTTTCACCCAATCGCTTTTTACCATTTTGTTACTCAATTCATCTCTACGCAGATAAAAAAAAAGTGGAAGAACCAGTAAAGGTTGTTTTTGACTATTGTACGTGTATATATATTTCCACCTGAAGAATAAAGTACTAGACCAACATAAGTTCATCAGTGTTTTCGTACATCAGACCTAAGTTCTATGTTAGTAAAAATCAAAAATTATGGCCCAAGTATATTTTTAAGTAATCATGACTTGTACAAGTGATTGAACCTTTCAAAACCAACGGAGCGGTAAAAAAAAAACCGTGACAGGTACTTAATAAAATACCAAAACTAGCCCTAACCAATAACAATCATCGTCCTTGCCACGCCTCTTTATTCAAAAAAGATCTTTGTCCCTTTTGTGTCTCTTCGTAATGTTCTTCTTCTTACCCCCCACGACTCTTTTCAATCTACGTCTAAAATTCTCTCTTTCTTTCATCTCTTTAGCACGACACATGCCTCTTCTTAATCCCAATCTTTCTTCGTTGGTTGATTAACTACTGTTTAGATTCTAGAGTTTGGTGCAGCAGAATCATCCATGGCCATGGGGATTCTCCGGGATTCGATTCTCTTATTACTAGTTGTAATGGTGGTATTGTTCTTATCAAGAGTTGTTCTATTCAAAACTGGAATAATTTACATGGTGAAGAAATGGTGGAAGAAGATGATCGATTGGTTTCATGTTTACCAATTCTACAAGGTACCAGAGTTCAACGACAACTTGCAAGAGAATCAACTATATCGTAGAGTTTACGCGTATTTGAATTCTCTAAGCTCAATCGAAAATTCTGATTTCACGAATCTCTTCACTGGTAAAAAACCAAACGAGATCATCCTTCGTTTGGATCGGAATCAGATGGTCAGCGACGAGTTTCTCAGTGCTAAAGTTTATTGGATTAATGGAGAAGACGATGAAGGTTCCAGATATTTCGTGTTGAAGATTCGTAAAGCTGATAAACGGAGAATCCTTGCTCCGTATCTTCAACATATACACTCAGTCTCTGAAGACCTTGAACAGAGGAATATAGAGATGAAGCTGTTCATCAACGTTGCTGGAGATAGTGATGAGACGAGGAAGATGAATGGACGGTGGAGATCGATTCCCTTTACTCATTCTTCTACTTTTGGCAACATCGCCATGGAAATAGATCTCAAGGAGAAAGTGAAATCGGATCTTGAATCTTTTCTCAAAGGGAAACAGTTTTATAATCGACTCGGACGAGTCTGGAAGCGGAGCTATCTCCTCTACGGACCTTCCGGCACCGGAAAATCAAGCTTCGTGGCGGCGATGGCTAATTTCTTAAACTACGATGTCTACGATATAGATCTATCCAAAGTATCAGATGACTCAGATCTCAAGATGATTCTGTTACAAACCACGTGTCGATCTGTGATTGTGATCGAGGATCTAGATCGGTTTCTTTCTACGAAATCAACGGCTCTAAGCATTTCCGGTATTCTGAATTTCACAGATGGTATACTAAGTTCATGCGTCGCAGACGAACGGATCATGGTATTTACGATGACGGCAAAGGAACAAATTGACCCGGCGTTGCTTCGTCCGGGTCGGGTCGACGTTCACATTCATTTTCCGTTATGTGATTTCACGGCGTTTAAGGCGTTAGCGAATAGTTACTTGGGTTTAAAAGACCATAAACTATTTCCTCAAGTAGAAGGTATATTCCAAAACGGTGCGTCTTTAAGCCCTGCCGAGATCGGAGAATTGATGATCGCTAACCGAAACTCGCCGAGTAGAGCTCTCAAGTCTGTTATCAATGCTTTGCAAACCGATGGTGATCGGAGAGGAACCCCGGCGATTGGACGGCGGTTGCATCACGAAAGATCACCTTCAGAAGATTACGACGGAGAGTTTAGTGGGACTTTATGTGGCGGAGGAAGTTCGCCGGCGGTGAAGGAGTTCAGGAAGCTGTATGGACTATTGAGGCTGAAAAGTAACAGAAAATCTCAATCGTTCGATCTGGCTAGAGAGCTAAGGAACGGTTCGTGATTTAAATTTGGAAGTCAACTAATAGGTGGAGTTCTATGATTGGTTGGGAGAGTCTGAATGATGTGCTAAATCATTTTTAAGTTGAACTAGATGTACATAGAGTTACGAAACGTAATGTTTATGGCTGGGTCTTTTGATTTGAATGAAACACAGATTTGTATTTTTAAAATTTTATTTTTATTACAAATAGCTCAATTTGTAGTTTTATCTTTAAAATGTAAATCTTTTTAGGAAATCATATAGTTCTTAAACCCGAATTTCTCATAAACTTTTAATTTAATATACAAAGATCTGATATATTTATACCTAATGATTATACTCCTTACCTTCTTTCTAATGCATACAAAATTGTTGATTTTGAGTTTTTGGACATATCTAAACGATGACAAAAAAACATGTCATGATCATCAGATAAAATATTCAAGTGCATTACACCATCTATGTATATACTAAATAAGGTTGTTGTGACGGGTTAGAAAATAACAAGATTAAGTACAAATATTGAGTACAAAAACTATACCAACCGAATAGGATTATTACAGAAAAATAAAAAAATGAAGACTCCAATAAGTTATTGGACCAGCAGCATCTAACTATTATATTTGGGCCAATTGATAAAATAGGCCCATTATTATTAAATTTGAATTCCCGAATTAACCCCTGATAGCACGACGGTTTTTAAGTCGACGAGGCTCAGCCTTTATTCGCCGTCTAGGGTTTGTTTCTCGTGTTCTTCTCCGATCGTTCAAGGTAAATTTTCGCTTACCCTCTTCGATCAGCCTTATGACTTGGGCTACATGTTTATAATTTCGTTTTATTGAATCGTTAGGGTTTGCGCATTTGGATAAGATGAAGCCGGTGTTCGTCGGGAATTTCGAGTATGAAACTCGCCAATCGGAACTGGAAAGATTGTTCGGAAAGTATGGAAGAGTTGAGCGAGTAGATATGAAATCTGGTAAAGTATATTTTTCTAATTTCTAAGGCGGTGACTGTGAATTTTAGAAATCTTGGAACAATTGTTGTTGATTGATCTTCTTTGATGAGTTTTAGTACCTAGGATTCTGGATATTTATACTACTTAATCAAAGATTGGTTTTTCTAAATGTGTTAAAGTGTGCAAGCTGAGGATTCTTTGTATTGAGTGTTTATTTGGTTCGCAGGAATTTTTTCTTCTAAGGAGTCTTGCCATCTTCTTCCTGCAATAATATATCTACATTTTCATGCCTGCCTTTATCATGTTGTGCCTACCATCTTCATTCTTCTTCGCTGATTCTTGACAAATCTTGGTCTTGATGGAAGTCTATTGAATCCATCATGCCTTTCCTTGCCTTGCCTTCCATATCTGAACTCCTGCACTCAGAATGTTGAAGCAAGCCTGGCAAATCATTCAGATTTTCCTTTCTTTTTTTTAAATGGTGCTTTTTTATTTGCGCTTTGTCATGCTACGTAGCTTGATTTTCTACTTCATCATGGATCGTCTCTACATCTCATGTACACCAGCCTTCACTTATATGCAGGTGTTTTATATATATTTAGTTCATTTCTAGGGAAACAAGATTTCCTCTATTGCCTAATCTATAGCATTGCAGGGTTAATGGACTGGAGGATTGTCACTCTCTGTGTTGCATTTTGTAATTCTTTGGGTTTTTTTTTGTTGTTGCAGGATATGCTTTTGTGTACTTTGAGGACGAACGTGATGCTGAAGATGCAATTCGAAAGCTTGACAATTTTCCTTTTGGATATGAGAAACGCAGGTTATCAGTCGAATGGGCAAAGGTATTTTTTTCTGGTTTTTATTGAAGCTTTCAATTTGCCTCATATTTAGAAAAAGCTTCTAAATTTTCTTCTGGCTTTCAGGGTGAACGTGGCAGGCCCCGTGGTGATGGGAAGGCCGTTTCAAATATGAAGCCTACAAAGACATTATTTGTCATTAACTTTGACCCCAGTAGAACAAAAGAGGACGACATTGAAAAGCATTTTGAGCCCTACGGTAAGGTCAACAATGTGCGTATCAGACGCAACTTCTCCTTTGTTCAGTTTGAAACACAAGAAGATGCTACCAAAGCCCTGGAAGCTACTCAAAGAAGGTAAAAAAACAATACATCCTCTTGGTACTTTTCCCTCCAAACATTTGATATATTTGCCTCACAAAAGTCCCCCTTGTTCCCCTCAGCAAAATATTGGATAGGGTTGTTTCAGTCGAGTATGCGTTAAAGGATGATGATGAAAGAGATGATCGATATGGCGGTCGTAGCCCGAGAAGATCTCCAAGTCCCGTGTACCGTAGGCGTCCAAGCCCTGATTATGGTAGGAGACCAAGCCCTGATTATGGTAGGAGACCGAGCCCTGGTTATGATAGGCGTCCAAGTCCTGATAATGGTCGTCCTCGAAGCCCAGAATACGACAGATACAAAGGTCCATCAGCTTATGAAAGACGGAGGAGTCCAGATTATGGACGTAGGAGTTCTGATTACGGTAGACAAAGGAGTCCTGGTTATGACCGATACAGAAGGTAAAATAATAATTGACTTTGTCTGTTCACTGTTGCCAACTCAACTCTCCTTGATGCCTCTGTAATGTTTTTTGGATTGAACAGTCGCTCTCCAGTCCCAAGAGGAAGACCTTGAAGAAGATAGAAGATCAATGCTGCGGAAACTGAAGCTACTAAAAATAAATGTCTCAAGTTACAAGATGTTTTTGATATTTGTTTTTAACCTAGTATTATGACTTTTTGGATCTTTCGCTGTGTGACTATTATCTTTTAGAATTGGAGATTTGATCGGAGATAGCATAAGCTTTTTTTGTCTTTGATTGCACTTAGGATTGTGCTATTCGTACTTGTTCATGCACCCAACTCCTTGATTCGTCATTAGTATTCTAAATCCACAAAGACGACGTAACTAGTATTCTACTAAATCAGTTTGATAATGCTACTGTAATTCTGGTTTTGTACGATCTAAAACTATATTAATTCCCCTTTTTACGAATATATAACCATGTTCCTTTTCTTTTCTTATTGAAATCGACAAATCTTCGATAATGCTACTGTAGTTCTGGTGTTTATCCACCGTTGCAATTTTTGTTATCTCAAACAATTATCTTTTATATCTTGAGAAAAAAGCTTTTTCTTTTCTTTGCGGGTGTCAATAAAAGAAAACAACAAGTGGCATCAAACTAAAAATAGTATTTTGTCGATTTTAGACGATTGGGAATCTCTGTGAGTCTGTGTAATTCTCTTTATAACTTTTCTACTACTTAAATTGATATTTTTATATTCGAGACAGGTCCTTTTATTCCTTCGATTTCTTTGCCCTGAAGATAACAGCTTTCTACATTTTTATAAATATAGTTGACTCCATCGACCCGTTTCGTTATGTTTTTTCTTCATTATTTTGAATAAAGCGACCATGCGCAGATAAATCTAGATTTCTTATAGACTACGAGAATATTGCGTTTGATTTTATCTTGAATATTTAAACGTAATTAAGAATATTATTCAAATATAGTCAGTAATTTATTAATCAAAACAACACAACCCCAATGAAAAATCATGTTTGGTTGGCGGGCACTATAAAGTGGGCATCTACTTCCGCATTTCAAGCCAGCTACTAATCATCATGTGTTCATACTCACATTTTTACTTTATTTATACACATGATACTTTTCTGACATCAATTTTAAATGGTTTCTTTTGATAATTATCTTAAACAATAAAATATTACTTCTTTCTTATGTACCTTCAATAATATAATCATATTTTTATACATTTTTAAAAACGAAATAGGTAAATGTAAATGTTATAATCATATTCTTTTGAATCCTGTTGCCGGCAAAAAAAAAACTACTTGTATCTGATGAAACTGTAATTTCTCTGAAACAGTAGAGCTAAAAATAAAATTTATGGGATATAGTAAGTAGCATGACATAATTAAATGCAACCATGAATGAATTGGAATACTATTTTCATTCAATTAATTGGAAGATTAATTAGCGGATTAGGTGGTTGGACTGTGAAGGTACTATTTAATTATTATTATATTTATTATGAAATGGAAAAAAAATGTCGAGTGGAATGTGACATTGCGGTAAATCTGGTAATAACGAGACTTCAAGGAAAACATGCCGTCGTCTTAGTGGGTGTTTTGCTTTAGGAGTTTTAATTACTATTTACTACAAATGATGATGATAAAGTTAATATGATCTAGCTTACATACATCTATACATACTAGAATTATTAAAATTAATTAATGTTACAAACGGCTTTTAGTTGAGGCAGGTTAACTTAGGCCTATTTCTTTTGTTAGTGTGTTAATTCGTAGGTAGTACTTTTAATTTTGAAATTATTAACAATTATCCAATCGAATGAAATAATTTCGTTTCGGGAGAAATTGTTTTTTTTTGGTTTAATAAGAATGTTAGTAATTTAAAATAATAGGACTATAGGAGTACTAATAATATTAAAGTGTAAGAAGTAGTTAATTTTCGTAAAGGATAAACATTAGTACATTCTAAGTTCACGCACGGGCGCAAAAGTCAAAAAGCGAAGGAGCTCGATAAATACAGTATATTGTGTCCCCAAAACGCGATGCTTTGGGATTTGATAATCATGACAATTCGTGGATAATGATTTCGATCATTTAAATCTTTTTCAACCATTATATCAACTACTCCCTCCTTCCCAAAAAAATAATGTTTTAGATCATTTTTTGTCTCTAAATTTTTGATTTTCTAGAGTTTTAAATATATTTTAAATAGTTAATATTATTATACTGAAATTTTTAATAAATATTATTTGAATTGTTAAGTTATTATTGATTTATAGATATTCGAAATTGTTAAAAATAAAAAATATATTATATTTATTAACAAATACTAATTATTTTTAATATGTGTGACTAGTTTAGCAAATAAAATTTTCTGAGAGATAGAGGGAGTATATATACACGTAGAATCAGATTTATTTATTTTGATTTACATTGAATAAGTTTTGGATTACAATTCTACAAATGATATACTACTGGATTATGAGTGTATGCCTAATCGACAAAAAAATATGTAATGAATAAAACAACGGTCCCACATCATTTTGAATGAAATTAGTAGTTTGACAGACTCGCCACATTCTAAACTGAAAAGCTTAAAATTTTCAGAAATGTAATCCTGTTCACATACACATCTCCTACAGTTCACATAATATTTGGTGTGTGTCACTCTTTCTAAAAGACAACTAATATATTTTGTGAAATATATATACTCATATATTGGGTGTCTTGGTGTGTATCTAAAATACAACGAATAAAAATGCTACTAGCAATGAGAACAGGGGAATTTTACCAATGATTATTTTTGTTGTTATATTTTAATGCTTCCATGTCATAGAACCTACGTGAACTGAAATTACGTCTCCAATTATATTGTGGCTCGATGGCTCCATATATCAATTTTCGTTTATCAGTATTCGTTGCTGCTCCATCTCATGTTTGTAGTACATAACATATATTTGTATTTGGTATCTCCTTCTTTTTTTTCGAACTTATGATTGTTGTTTGTCTGTTACTCGAAAGTATGTAACAAACTGCTACTAGAAATGACATCTTGGATAGTAGATATATGAAACTTTAAAGCGGTAAACACTCAATAAAAACAAAAATGTATGAAACGAATTTAGGTTTACACAAATTAAACATAGATCAGATTATGTCTGAAAATAAAGATGAATAAATTACATAAAATACTTCTACAAATAGAAGAAATGATGAATACAGATCTCACTGATTATTACACACAAGCCCTCGTATTCACTTATTCTTCTACATTCGCATCCCTTGACAGTCCTCGTGAACAAAGACCTACTAATACTAAAAAAATTACCATAAAACCGAAGTATATGAAATATGTATTTTTAAAAGACTGATTATAAAGAGAGAAAACCCCCAGAAAGAAGGAATGAAAAAAATATATCTGTAAACTAAGTTCTGACAACTTTAACTAAAGTAGCCCATGTGAGAAAATCAAAAGATCATCGAAAAAAAAAATTAAAACTTGAAAATAGAACAAACGCTAATAAGTTCCTGATCTCTTTTTAACCTGTTGTTTCTTTTACCACGAGGATCCTCCTGTATTACTGAACATCCCACTCCAATATGTATTATTACCATGACTCTTCTCTTGGGTTGTGCTCGAAAGCTCTTTCATGTCGGGAAAGGGGAACAAAACCCTACTTGCTCCATTCATGTCATCATTATTATTATTATCATCAGCTCTTTGGTTACTGTTGAAGGTGTTATGTCCAATCCCTTGATGATTATCAATGGAAAATGAAAGGTTATTATTACCCTGTTTGTAATCAGGCATGGTTGGAAACCCTAAAGATGAGTAAAGGACTGAGTTTGAATCCATTATTTGACCCGGCAGGAACGTGTTCATGCCTCTTGAAGAGACTCCATTGGATCTTAGAAGCTCGAGAGCTGAGACAGAAGATGATGAATCAAAGATTGTGGATGCTGTATTATTGTTCTCGATCTTGGGCATTCGAAGAAACTGAGACATACTATGATGATGATCTTGCATGACCGGGAAGGACAACAAGCTGAGATCTTTTGACTTATTAGAGATTTGGTTTGAGAAAAGAAGCGGTGGGTTTAGATCTGGAAGCTTGGGATTGGAAGTTGAAGCCAAAGGTGTTGAGGATCTCTTGTTCTTTCTTGAGCTGCCTCCGACAGGAACGTTGCGAAGAGAGCCACCTTCAGTCCAATACCTTCGACAACCTTTGCAGAAGTATCTCGGTTGCGTGAGACTGTAGTTGTTGTAATAACAGAACTTTGTGTTTGTAGAGTTGCATCTTGGACAGTTTACTTTCTCTAGTGGCCTCGCCTTTCTAGTTTCTATCGTGGCCATGTTGTTGTTATTTCCGTCGGAGCCACCGTTGGATGTTGTGGTGTTTGGCCTTGTGTTGGTGGCGATGAATGTTGGTTGTTGTTGCGATGTGTTGTTGTTGGTGTTAGAAATAATTTGTTCCATTGGTTTTACGTTTATCATTTCTTGAAAACCCTACAAAAACAATATAAAATCATTAACCATGGAAAAACTAGAGAATAAAAAGGTAAAACCGAGTCTTGAATAGGGTTTGGTGAGATGATTTAAATTGAAATAATTACTTAATTGAAAATAATAAAACTAGGTTTGCTTTAGGTTAAATCGTCGGTGCTTCAAAAGAAAATTAATTCAAGAAAGGACCCTAAACTAAAATTCAGGGGAAAAAGAAGAAAAACTGGTAAGACCTGAGCACCAAGAACAAAAGGTAACTAACAAATCATACCTTTTTATCCCATTAGTTATCAAAATTCTTAATTAATCACAGATAATGTGAACTTATATATAGAGAACAAAAGTTCCTCAACTCCATCCGAGAATTTCGAAAGTTTCAAAACGTATAATTCCCCATGCAAATATTCATGTGTAAAAGTCAAAATTAAAACTCATCAGAGAGGCACATCTCTAACACAACTATACATATGGCTACAAGACGCATCATAGCACAAACTTGTTTCACACATACACATGTATATATGCATATGTGCGTAGAGTGATAAGAATAAAGAGGGAGGGAGAGAGGAAAGATCCAAGGAAGAAGAAACAAACAAAACTAGCAAAGAGAGATTTCTTTTACGTACCTGCGTCCACTTGGTAGCATCCATGAACTTCGACAAAGAGAAAGGCAGAGAGAGAGAGAAAAAAAAGAAAAGAGTAAAGAGCAAAGAGAGAATGTTTGGAGATAGTTTTTTTTTTGGACTTTTGCTTTTTTGGGACGATATGGCTCTATGCGTTAGCATTCACTTTATGAATGATGAAAGCCAAGAGGAAGAAGAAGAAGAGAAGAAACCTGGAAAAGTATAATATATATTTTAATACGAAAAAGCAAAAGGAGGGTTTGTTGTTTTTGACTACTGATCATAATGTCTCATGGCCTTCCTCTCTGGTTCTTTTCTGGTCCCTCTTTTATTTATTTTTAAAGAAACAAATATCTGGGTAACCATGTTTATTGTTTACTATGGCTTGGCTCAATAAATGAGTTATTATACATATAGTATGGAGTAAACACAATGTTTTTGTACGCATTTTCAACTAATTTCGATATGAACAGTTTGTCATAATTTCATAATTTGCACAACTGATTGATTGCGTATTTGAACTATAAATTATAAAGGATATTTAAACTAGATCTGTTTTCACAGTATGATGTATGGATCATCAATTGTAATATTATATTATTAAGTATTTGTTATATATATATAATAGATAAATTTATCTTTTTATGGAGGTTGATTACTCTAAATTCATATAATAATAAAATGTTAGTGGAATATGAGTTGTATACTATTTCCGCCCACCCATTTTTGTGATTTAATATTATTTGTTGGGTTACAACCCCTCCTATTACCTTATAAATCTCAAAATCTTTCAATTATGACTACATACACAAATATCATAATTAATCTATATTTTTATCTATTTATGTAGATTTTTTTTCTTCCTCTATTTATGTAGATTAGGTTGCGAAATTCAATGGCGAACTTGAAATTATAATTACAGAATTAATTGTAATAGAAATGTGCTTAATATGCTCGATAAATTTTAATTTCTAACTTTTATATGACGTATTATATATGTATATATATGTTGACTCTAGTTAGAGTATATGGATTATTCTTCCGACGTTATATTATTTTTTTATATTTAATTATGTTATTTCGACGAAGAGAGGGAGACTTTATTTCAATTGTGATCTGCTTTTTGTAAAAGGACCATCACATATTACACAACACATGACTATATAAAGTTCATATATATGATTTTATTCTTATTTCGAAAAAACTATAACAAATGTCACATTAATCAGATAAATTTTAGAAAACTTTGAAAAAGCACAAACTGAAATTCGAGGCCAATTATAAGAAACAAATAAACTTTTAACAGAGCTATTATGTTAGATATTGTTTTCAATCATTACATAAAATATTACTGTTTTATTAAAACGTAAATTATCTAATGTACGATTTCGTTCACCAAAACGATTAAAATCACATATTTGATGATTGTTGAGGGATTAATCAAATAAACCAGTTGCTTCGGCATCACAAATTTAATAGATTACACTAAGTTTCATATTGATCAGTTAGAGAAAATCAATTGAAAATTAACTTCATAAAAGTTTGACCCATTCTTGATAAAAATAAATAAATTGGTTATTTATGTATATATTCAAAAGGTGAGGGGTTGGAGAAGAATTATGAAGGCTCCGACAGGAAGTGACAAAAAGAAGAGGCGGGCCCCAGTTTGGGGTGTGTTTGATTTTTTTTAGCTTTTTCAAATCTAAGGACAGATTTCTTAATCGTTGTCGTTATATCCTGCTAATTTCACCTTGCCTGCCGTTTTTCTCCAGCCTTTAACAGCTCGAAACTTTCGCTGTTTTGTAATCTGGCCCATAATTTGATTGGGCTTAAGAACATATGTACATATCTTAACAAAATATTATTTGGCATCATATTCAAATGTGTTATATATTGGGGATAGTTTTGGTTATTTTGACCCAAGAATGTCGTTGGAACTAAGAATGATCTAGTTAAAAATCTGATGACTATAAGAAAAACTGAAAATGAAAACAGTTCTTTGAAAATTATAGCCATTAAATTCTGAAACTTTGAATACAAAAAGTTCATTGGACCGTTTTGATGTAATGATTATCGCATATGAAAAGATTCACATCCTAGCCACTAATAATGTATTATGAGTCCATTCTATATGTCCCACATCACTTTATCCCAACATCCTATCTTCCATATGATAATATTTAAACATTTATTCTAGCTCGATCAGCGTTACGAACTTCGCTATTTATTGAGTTATAAGACTACAACTTAGGCCCATAAAAGCCCACAATTAGTAAGAACAGTACTTGGTCCAGACAAGTAAACGAGGACACATCACTTTGGTTCGCAATTCATAACACATTTCCCTCCAAAGACATCTTTTTCAGCTTCTTCTTCTTCTTCTTCCATGGACTTTTCTGCAAAAACAAAAGAAGATGAAAACATGGAATCTCTAATTCTTTCTGACAAGAACTGAGCAACATTTTAAGACAGATACTGAAATGAAAGATTACTTTACCCAGAAGTAACATCTGGTAACGTTAGAGAGACAATGGAGACATCTTCTTGTGGTCTTCATGACATCTTCATCTTCCAATGGAAATAGAATTCTAACCTTTCCAGCCACATCATCATCATCAACAGCGCTCTCTTTCTTCCATCGGAACAACCGTTTCAACCGGGGGACACGATGATGATTCGCGGTCAGGGGCATTTTGGTAAATTCAGCAGGAAGGAGCAACCTCGGCGGCAATTTAAGACACTTGGAGTAAGAAGGATGACGAAGACGTTGATGTTTAGGTTTGCCAGGTTCTTCTTCCCAGGAGAAAGGAACTGAAGCACGAGACTGTGATGAATCATCAGGGGACGACGAGAGTGATAGTGACACGTGGTGACTTATTAAGGGTGATGACGTGTACTGTAGTCTTCTTGATTTCGCGGCTAAGATAAGTTGAAGTTTCGATGTGATTATCATCGCCTCATCATCGTCTTCGTTACCCATAAATATCTTTCTAGTTGCTGCTTATGATCGTTTAAAGAAGAAGAAGAAGAAGAAAGACATTGGATTAAATATATGTAATTTTCACTGAAGATCCAAAGCTATGTAGTTTGGTACTGTTGACTACAACCAATTCTCAAACTAAAAAGCAAACCATATCTTTTGTTGAGGAAAATTAGTCATAATAAATGCCTATAACTACAACACCGCTCGTTTTTTTTTTTTATCTATTCTATAATTTTTGTTTTTAATCTATAATTTTATTAGTTTTGAACTTTTGAGATATATCTAAAGATTTTAATACTTTGTTTGATTTTATTTATATAACATACAATACTTGTGGCTCTTATAATATTATTTAAGCTTGGATGTTTTTTATTTAATTTATTTTTGCTCATTAAGTAGGAATGCCTATAATGGCTACATACTTGCACCGAGTTTATTCAGTTCTTGTGTGTGTGTGTGTTAAAGCATATAATTTGCTCCATACTATACACTAGTCACCGAAGCAATACCACAAATACATAAGTTTGAAGGTTTTTTACTGTTTTTTTTAGATTTAGATTTACACTATTGGAAATTAAAAGTTAGACAGGAAGTAAAAACTCGAGAGAGTACTACTACATGGTGGCATTCTCTTAGCACAAAAGCAATGTTTAGATTTAATTTAGGTTGATTTTAATCAATTTTAGTTACCTCTATATATAATTAAGTAGGGTGAGTATCCAGAAAGAACCACAAATACTTAACTAATTCCCAAAGACGTAACCTAGTATTGTCTAATAAACAAAAGATCTTTGACTGCTTCACTTTTCCAATAATCAACTTTCAACTTCAGATCTTCCATTCCGACTTCCACGTCTTCAACTGAATTTCTATGGTAGATAAACTTTTATTCTCTAATGCATTCACATGTTTTATTTCCATAACTATTGATTACATCTAGACTTTGAACCCATAACTAATTCTTTAAAATTTTGATGTAGTTGGTTTTCGAAATTCAATGGATGGAAATTGGAACACAAAAGTACATAAAGATGTAAACAGACCCATCAACCACTGTCCCTAAACCGAAATATTAAATCGCCAACTTAAAATTTTGACACAAGAGGAAAAAAGCCCAAGACTATAATAGTCTTTTTTATATACACACACGGAAAATCTATAGACCCTTACGAGTTACGACCAAGTAACTAAAAAACGACGTCGCCGAATAAACCTTAATTAACATTTAACAGCTAAGCTCTCACCAGTCACCACCAACTACTACGATTACTAATCATTACCTTCTTGATTCTCTAATGACGAAGAAATCTTCAATTTCGTTGTCATTTTCTTAACCTCATCTCTCGAATATAAAAATATCTTCTTCGCCATCTTGCAAAATTCACTGCACATTCCAACAGACCAAAAAAATAAGTAAAAAAGTAGAAAATTCAATTCGCTTTTTGTTGTACACCTGTCACAGATTAAACCAGTTCCAGGAAAGTTCTGATTAATTGATTTGAGCTAAACCGGAAATGACAAACTCTGAATTTGATAACTTACTTCCATGGATCATCTCCAGCCAGCATCATATCTCCTTCATCATCTGTGAAGACAACGACCCATTTGTCTCGAGGAAGAAGCTGTCCTTGGATCTCAAACATCTTCTCAAGCTCCTTAATCAACTCATCATATGATCTCAACAGCGTTAAATCAACAGCGCGACCAACCGCAATCCCTTGCATTTGCACCTTTCAATCCAAAACCATTGAATTCATATTTCATAACATTGTTGTTATATATGAGTTTTTAAAGTGAATAAAGATGACTACTTTAGTTCGACTTCTGGATGTTTGCTGCTTCTTCTGCTCAATTACCGAGGTTGGAGTTATGGGTTCTTGACACTTGGCAGCACCACAAGTATTCGTCGGTTGCTTGTCAGGAGAAATTGGAGCAGGAGAATTACTGGGGAGATCAAATCCAAACAACCTATAGCAACTATTAGTTGGAGAAGGAGCAACAGGAGTCCCAGCTTTGAAGCTGTTGTTTCTCTCATCTTGGAACAGTTTCGGAGATGCATTGGTGGCTTCTTGGCTCTGAGGGAAGCTGTACATGAAATTAGATGGAGCTGGTGTTAAAATCGATGGCTCCATGGGTCTTGACCGCTTGCATTTCGATTGTGGTTGTAGAGCAGGTGTATAAATTTGGGAAGTAGGCAAGAAAGGCTCAATCTCCCATGGTGAGATTCTGTCTGGTCTCTCAACTGTTGTTGGCTCATCCCATTGGACCTAAGAAAAAGAAAGACACAAAGTTATATAGGAAAAATGATTAAGATCACATAATAAGTATGTGAATCTTGAAGTGTTAACTGAACCTGCAATGACCTCCATTTAGAATTTGGCCATTGTGTAGAGAGATCTCCAGTTCCCACAATCGTACCCGTAAATCTGAAGACACTACAGGTTTTAGAATCAAGAACACCGGGCAAAATGATAAGAGGAAATGAATTCTTACACTCTCTCAGGAGACTCTTCTCCTTCAAATCTCATTTTGAATCGGGTACCAAGAGAAAATCCATGCTTCACAGCTTCCAAATACTTGTTCACTCCTACTATGAATTGGCTTATCCTGAAAAGACAAAAACTTTGCTTAAATATATGAGTCATATAAAAATCTATGTAAAGAAAGCAAAATCATCTCAAGAACATTTCTATATACCTAGGCTTGTAAAACACAACGAAGAGTGTTTTTGTAGTCACAGCATGAGAAGCTGTAGCAAGAACTCCCAAATGCATGCTCTGGCTTGAGAGAACCGAAGTAGGCATAGTGCTTTGTTGACGAGCTAATCGCCTCACTCCAGCTCGTAAATCCCCATTCTCACCCCTAAAAAAACAAAAACATATACAATAAGTTCATGACACCAAAATCTAACCAGTGAAGTTAGAGTTTCAGTTTTAGAAGGATTACCTCAAGAACACAAAAGCATCTCCAGCAATAAGTCTTTTTGAGGATACAAATGTACTCCAACCCGTGGTAAGCAAATGCCTCCTAGGTTGTCCTAAACCAAAAACAACTCTCATGTCTCATTTAGTCCAAACACAATTTCGGGAAAAAACCACGAATTAAAAACAATCCAAGATTAGTATTAATACCTCTGAATATATGCTTAAACCTCCACTCAAACCCATGAAGATCTCTAGTCACAAGTTCTTGAGTAGGAGTAGCTTGTGTCATATCCTAAAATGTGTAACTGAAGTGAGAATTCAAGCTAAAGCTCTACAGTTGAGAAGCTTGTAAGGAGACTCTATTACCAAGCCAGGTAAGCATTCAGTGGCGTGTTTACGAAGAACAGAGAATCCACCATGAGTACTTGTATCTGAAGGCGTTAAAATCTTAACAAAGGAATGAAACATTTGCTTAGTTGGTTCAACAAGAGGTGGATCAAGACTTGTGGGTTCACTTTGCTGCAAACAAAATAATAAAATAGAACTCAGTTTTAATAAATAAAATATTATTTCAACAAAAATTAATCTTTGGTTTCTGTTAAGAACTTACATCTTCCTCTGGTTGTAATGTGATCTGAGCGTAAACTTCATCTGTTTCATGCTCCGCCTGTACATCGAAACTTTAAATATTTTAACAGATTCAAAGGACATAAAAATAAAAAGAGGAAAAACAAAAAACATGATCAAATTTGTTACCTTTAATGTGACACTAAGAACTCGACAAAGTATCTTAGGAGGAAGATCAAAAACAGGTATTTCTTCTGATATAATTCCCTGATTCGTTGACGCAACAAGCTGCAATACCCAGAAATCAGAAAGAGAATGAAGAAAAACAAAATTAAAGAGATGAGTATATTTGGTTAATACTTGTTCCATGTGACCCTGAGGGAAGTAAAAAACTCTTTCTTCAGCACGAGGAACTTCAACTAATGGACCTGCACAAGCTTTCCATAGCTCTGTGTATAGTTGATCATGGTAAGACCCTAAAACCAAAAAAAAAAAAGTCACATTTCTGCAGCAAAACCAGAAGAAGAAAAATGCAAACTTTGAAGCTAAACGAAAAGAGATAAAGTTGGTTCTTTTTCAAAAGTTGGTTCTTTTTCAAAAGCTCGTTTCCCGAGAAAATAAAGGAAAAAGGAAAAATTGAAACTTTACGAAGCCGATTTTGATTCTACAGAGCAACGAAACAGAGTCACTAGTAGAATCAAAAAAAAAAAAAAGTTGAAACTTTTTATCTTTAAATTTCTCTCTGCCTCAAACTCACTTGATGAAGAACTTCTGAAATCATCACCATCTACATTAGCCATTGAAGAACCCAGATGGAAATGACAGGTTTTCAGTAGAAGAAGAAGAAGATGAACGAAAAATAAATAAATAAAAACCCTTCACGCGGTAAACACTAGTGTTAACCCCATGAAAGAAACACGAGAGAGAAGAGAGAAAAGACCCATCAAATGAGAAAATATAAAAAAGACCAAATCTTTATTTTCCTTTTTAACAAGACACAACCAACGGTTATGTCCATATTGATTGCAGGAACGTAATTCAATAACTGTTTGATAAATCTCTCTTCGTCTTCTTCTCTTTCTTTTTTGCCTTCAGCCACAAAACCGATCTCTCTGTCTCTCTCTCCTTTAAACCTTTTTATTTTGTCTTCTCCTCTCCTTTAAGATTCCGTGTTGTTTTGCCTCAATAATCATAAACTTCTCGCCGTTTTATTTTCAGCTTAGCTTACTTCTCCATACCTAACCCCGATCTGCAGCAAACCAAAGCTGCTTCCTTTTTTGAAGAAGTCTCACGGTTTCATGCACATATTCACACTCTCCTTCTCTTTCTCTCTCTCTCTCTCTCTCTCTTTGTATATATAGACATTAATAACACATATATATATATATAAAGATACTTCTCTTAGTTCAGATACTGGAGACCTGTCATTTCTACCTCCCAGTAACTTCAGTTGAAACCCCCTATTTTCTATTTATATAATAATATTTTCTAAAATGGTTGATTTTATGTTTTGTCATGTCACCGCTAAAAAGGAAACTAAATTTTGTTACCAAATAAATAAATTTTAAAGTTTGTATGAAAAATAAAGTAATAAATTTTGTACAAGAGCACACCAAGGGTCGCGACGTACTATTAGGGAAATTGTTTTATCAACCACGCTTAATTAATTTCAACCGTGGTTAAATTTACAATTTTTAAGAACGTACAGTGCATTTAAAAACAGAGAGTCAATCTCAGCCGTCCGATAAAGCTAATGTAATAAATTAGATACTCGTCCGATAAAGCTAATGTAATAAATTAGCTACTATCTCCACACTCGTCTTATTTTCCTACCCAAAATTATCCCTATCATAAGAGCGCGTAAGTCACAGACGCTTGAAACAGAGCCCGTTTCCGTTAAGTTTGACGGTGCCGTTACCCACATCGTCTATTTTTCTTCTGTCTGGATCGTGGCAGGCAAACGTGTCGGCTTCTCTATTATACCCCGGCCAGATTTTATTTTCTCCGTTATTGTAACATCAGATCAATTTTTTCCGTCACTGGTTTTTAACACTGTGGAATTGAGTTAATTACACAATGTGCCATTGATGGTTGTTACTGGGACCCACAGCTACCGCTACACCCACAGTCGCACAAGCCATGACTCTTTATGGGACGAGGGGCCTCGGTATACGTGCGAGTTATGTTAGCACGTTCCGAGTCAGTTTTTTACGCGCTTTTCTGCAGCAAATATAATCGAACTATATATATTTTAAATCATGTTTACAGATGAACAGAACTGTCATGAATTGCATTAGAGCAGGGGGGACAAAATTTGTAACAGGAAAAATCAAGAGAGAGTGGAAGACACGCGCTTACGAAACGAGGATGGAGAAGAAGAGATAGAAAAGTAGAGAAGCCATGCCGAAGTGTCGGATGAGAAAGTGGTCCCCAGATAGACACGTCAGAGTTAGAGAAATTGCCACGCTGTTAGGTCGTATTCATGACCGACAGGTGTCAAATGCTGACTTGTCCTACTAATTTACAGAGGAAGAAAATCTTCCTATCTCCCATAGTCCCATAGAACGCTTCCGTTGTTGGAATATGAGATAGTGGAAAAAAAAAATATTAACTCAACAAAACTATGTGTAAACTCTTTTCAATTTCAGTAGAATCGTAGGATGGTGTTATGCAGCATGAAATGCAATTGCACCATTTTATGTTGTCCTATTTTATATTTATATTACCACTCGAAATTATAGTGTATGGTTTTCTATCTAAATTAGTACCATAAGGCCAATGAAATAGTGTCTTTTGCATCACGAAACAAAATTACACTTTTAAGCGTCCTTGATTATAATCATTATCTAACTTGATTGATAAACATGAATCTGGCGTCAAAAAAATAAATGAATAAATCTTAATAAATAAAGAAGAAGATCATTTCCAAAACAACGCAAAACTATTGTACGGACAAATCCTTGCAAAGAGATTTGAAAGAATCGAATTTCATCACCAAAGATGAAACTAAAGAGTTAAAAAAATTACAAAAGGCAACAGGATGAGATTACCATATATATATAATATTTAACGGAATTTAAATTATCTCCACAATGATTCTTATCATGCATGAGATTTCATGCCTGCGGAGATTATGCTAATTTGAACGTCATTTTAGTTGCGTTTGTTTATTAGGTGAAAATTGAATATATTTCTTTAAGTCAGTGACTAATTTAATTAGCTGCTAAGAATATTATCTCAAGTTGAAAATATTTAAACACAAAAGGTTAAAATAACAAAACTAAATAAATAAGATTAGGAATATGATCATTCAAAGTGATATGAACCAAAAAAAATTATATGAACCCATGGACGGGAATAAATAAGGATACATTAGTTAATTCATTTTTATTAAAAATTGCTTAGTGGTGTAGTGGAATCCATTACAGAAAAACTTTTTATTTTTGTTTATTCTTCTTAATTACTGTTATATTCCATTGGTTTATTTGATAATATAGTTAATCACTTGTTTAGTCATAGTCGCCACGTCATTAAACAGGGATAAAGGAATATACTTATTTTAATATTTACTTATTGAACTAATCAACGGTATTCGTTTCATTTGTTATATCATATATGTAAAAAGAGAACGAAAAGTTGCGGAAACAATAACATCATGGTCCTAACTTAAGTAAGATTTTAAAATATAAAATAACAAAGTGTTGGCTATGGACGATGGTTTGATGATGAATCCATCTAATTAGTAAAACAAAACAATAAAAGTTTTTTATAAATCAATAAATATAATTTCACGGTAAAAAACGTGTGTATATCAGTATATTAGAGACAATTGTAAAATATTGGAGAATTATAAATATTACTAATTGGTATTTGGTAAGACCATACCGTACAAATAGTAACTTATAATAATAAAACAAAAAAATTCTAAGGAGTGGAATATATATATAGATATATATATATATATATATTTGGTTTAAATAGCAATGAATTGTAAACTTTAATATACTAAAAGCCATATGCCAACTGTGACAACTTGTAAAAGGTAAATATTTATGTATCTTTCAAAATATGAATGTATTTACAAAAAGAAAAAAAAAATATACATATAATATAAGGAATATTGAAATTAGGATTTCTGTTTATACTAAACGATGAAATTTAGTATATGAATATATTACCCTTTTTGGTTAATATCTTAGTACCTTATCTTGTTGCTTTTGTGTTGTGTCAATAAAAATGGTTATAACTTATATCCCTTATCATTAAGGAAAAAGTTACCTATCAAAATATGTAATTTCAAACCAAAATGGCTGGTCGAGAACCCAGTTAAAAATCAAAGATTTGATTCGAATGTCGTCTTCGCATATATCGCTAAGACTTCAACCTTGCAATAATGTAACTTTCAAACTTCATACAACCAGTACTTGTTTTAAATTAATTTGTACAATTTCATTATTTGACCATACACCGCATTTTCTTGTTGTCTTTCCCTTATGCTTTAGGTAGAATTGATATAGATGTAGTATCAGAAACTTTAAGAGTTTTAATCTAAACAGACACTTGTTTCTGTTAATTATTATTATATATATTGACATATATAATATGTTGCTTTCTTTTGCTTATGGGTGGAGCTTAAACAAGAGCATTTTAGGGGTAATTGTTTTAATAAACCGTAGCATAGGTTTTGATAGACGATAAACAAATGTAAACAATTTTATTATTCGGCACTCATGTTGTGTCTTTATTAATATGATGATCTATAAGTATCTCTGTTAATATTATATACCGAAGTAGACCGGGTTCTTATTAAAATCTTTCATTTTAAGATGTGCTAAAATCACACGAACGACCCTTACCCAAAGGGTCTGGAGTCTCAAAGCTTTAAGTTCGCTAATGATCAATAATTCTGATTAATTAAAGTACAAATTACTATCACTGTAGTCAATACTGATCAATGCATTCGATGATCCGTTGCTGCATAACAAACAAGCGGAAGGAACATGATCAAGGTTACATACATTATGTAGGTACTCTTACATGTTATTCATCGTTCGTCCTAAATATCTACATCAAATAAATTTATTATTGAATTAATTTTGTACGTATTATATAAATGATTAGTATAGTTTAGTACGGATCTTACTGTCATTTCATAATTCACAGGTTAAATCCAATGACATGGTGTACATGTAAACGATAAAAGAGAAATATATATATATATATATATACGATAATATTAAGAGTTGAATCATACAAATCTTCCAAATATGAAAAAGTGGGACTTGGCATTACATAAAAAGAATTCAAATGGTGTAATCATATCATTCGCACTCTTTGGCACTTTCTCTGCTTCTTCTCAGCTGAACCTGAAGTGGAGTCACGAAGATTGTCAATTATTAAGGGGTATTTTGGTAGTTTCCTTTAAAATCGTCCGTACAGTCCAAGGGTCACTTTCGACCAACTTCACTCCCACTTAACCGTTGGGTCAAGCTCCCATCTGGGAGAATCTTTTTGAGATCCATTACCAGGAATTTAAAAGACTCCGTACTTTTTCTTTATATACTATTAAGCTTTTTTAGTTTATTTATAACTTTTAAACCCGAACAGAGACTATATTAATTTTGCATTGGCTCTGATTTAGTCTTTTTTTTTTTTGTTAAAATTTCTGATTAGTCATTTTGCATTGGCTCTGATTAATCATTTGCGGACTGACGGAAATAATTTTGTCATTTTGCAGGATCGAATTGTATAAATTGTATTTACTGAAACAGTTTTAATAATGCCAATATTGATGTAGTAGTTGATGCTTAGTTATTGTAACGTTCTAAATATTGTCTTGGTTAAAAATATTTTATAGATCCGCTAACATTTGTCACATGTAAGGATGTACCACGTTAAGTAACAGTTATTTGACGGCTGGGTAAACGGATGAACTGAATTTTTACCAAAAATGTTTAAAACAAAGATTAGTACGAGCTTGACGTCAAAAAAAAAAAAGATTAGTAGGAGCATTTATAATTAGAAAGAAAATCAATGAAAAATATTAGCGATTGAAAATAAGATGGATCCAAAATTATCGGAAACCAAAAAAAGAAGAAGTTTTTAACTCCATTATTCTTCTAGTTCAAGACTACCACACACATTCAAATACTGTTATTTATAAATCCCAAACAATATTCCTCTGACCAATAGAGGACTCACTTAGGGGAGAATGAGATTCTGAGTGTTTCATCTCCCATTGCTCTTCTTTTATTTGTTTATCATGGTTGGGTATGACTCCAAATATTTCTCAAAATATATATATTTATCCCAACCTAGACTATATTGATCAGTTTGTTGTAATTATAAATGGAAAGTAAAAAACAGCCAAAAGTCAATAAACATATACTCAGATATGTATATGTTTGATTTTGGATTTAGTTATACACTGTGAAATTTTGGGTGAATCCGTGAACGAATGATAAAGAAAGTTTTAAATTTACAAAAATGTGAAGAATAATATAAGAGAAGAGGGGACCATAAAGATAGTTATATCACATGATCTCTCGATCAGACTGCGAAGATGGACCTCAGTCTCTCTCCCTCCCAATTATTTGTCCCTGCACAACCTTCTGGTTCTGGATAAGTCTTTACTCAAACGTTTAAATGTATTCCTGGGATAAAAGAAATTACAATTATTGAAAAATAAAACTATATCAACAAACATTATGTATATACATACAATGCTAGTTTTTAAATGACTCAAGCAATAACATTTTTTTTTCTTCCTAAAATGTTATATATCTTATGATACCTCAATGAATTAAACATTGTGTAATTGATATGCAGTATTTTGAGTAAATAAAAAGGTATTAAATTGAGAAATAACGGCAATTATTGAGAGAGGGTAGGGACCAAGTGAGGATGAGTTTTATAGGCTATGGACTCAAGAAATGGAAATTATTGAGAGATGACAAAGAGAAATGGAGTCAATTAGGTGTAATTAATTCATAAACTAGACTAGATTAGTAGATATGGACTCTGGTGGTTATGCTCCCATTCCCATTTGTTCACTAGCTCTCTATTTCCTCAAATTTCCAATTTTTGATTTCTGGAAAGCTCGAATACAATACCAAATGCAGTATGCCTGACTTCTCTTTCACATTGTTTTTAGTTTCTTAGTGATTCTATCAGCTCGCTAAGATAGAAAAAAATCTTCAAAACTGAGACATACCAAAGAATACCACAAAATTACGAAACTGTTTCGGTAGCATATCTTACAACCCATGGAGCATGGGCCACAAAGGTGTATGTAAGGCTTTGAGTACAAAACCAACGAGCCCACGTGTTTATCTTCTTAATTTTTGTTTTGACATCCCACATAAATATATTCCCTTTGTCATTGCACTAGTCAAAAGTTTCAGAGATGTAAGAGCACTCTTAGACATTTTGGTTAATATATGTGGGCTCGTTTCACAAAAGCAAATTAAAAAAAAAAAGAGCACTCTTAGACATTTTGGTTAGGCCTTGATTTTCAGTCTATCACAAATGATATGGGCTACAAAAAAAAAGTATGATAATGAAAAACAATAGTCCAAGTTCAATCGAAAATTGAACTCGGGTTACTGGATTCGGAGTCCAAAATCCTAACCAATAGACCATGTAACCAAATTTCAGTAAATAATTCAACTAAAAGCTATTTCATAAAATAATCGAATATTTTAGCTCAAAATTTTAATGGAGTTCGTTGGAAGGAAATGTGGAATAAAGTCAAATAATTTGGTAATGATGATTTAACGCGGTAAAGAAAAAAAAAAAAATGGGACCATAACTAAATAAAATAATCACTTTCACACACGAGCTTCATTTTGCCTTTATATGCTTTGGAGTGGACAGACAGACTATATCTGTCTATATAAGATTAAGATTTTTGTGACAATACTTATAATCTTCATTTCATTTTTCCAATGGAACGAAAAGTCCTAAATACCCTCATCTTCTCCATTGTCACCGTTCTCTTCTTCTTCACTTCTTCTTCTTCTTCTTCTTCTGTTTCTTTCCAATACCAAACCTTCGTCGTTAACACTCTCCCTTCCTCCGCAACTCTCTCAAGGCCCGAATCCGAACTCTTCACCTATGAATCAGAATCCACTAATTCACTCTCCGTCCATTTATCACACGTCGATGCTCTCTCTTCCTCCTTTGACTCTTCTCCGGCGGACCTTTTCAATCTCCGTCTCCGACGAGACTCTCTTCGCTTCAAATCCATAATCAGCCTCGCTGCCGTCTCTACCGGCCGAAATGTCACGCGAACTCCACGCTCCGCCGGTGGATTTAGCGGTACCGTTATCTCTGGTCTCTCACAAGGAAGCGGAGAGTATTTTATGCGGTTAGGCGTTGGAACTCCGGCGACTAACGTTTACATGGTCCTCGACACAGGAAGCGACGTGGTTTGGCTTCAATGCTCTCCTTGCAAAGCTTGTTACAACCAATCCGACCCGATTTTTGACCCGAAAAAATCAAAATCTTTCGTAAGCGTACCATGCGAATCTCGCCTTTGCCGGAGACTAGACTCGTCGGAATGTGTCAGCCGTAGAATTAAAACTTGCCTTTATCAAGTATCATACGGTGACGGATCATTCACGGAAGGAGATTTTTCAACCGAAACGTTGACGTTTCACGGAGCTCGTGTGAATCAAGTGGCGTTAGGATGCGGTCATGACAATGAAGGCTTGTTCGTTGGTGCAGCTGGGCTTTTGGGCTTGGGCCGTGGTGGATTATCCTTTCCCTCGCAGACGAAAAACCGTTATAGCGGAAAATTCTCTTACTGTTTGGTTGACCGGACGAGTTCTGGCTCTTCTTCTAAACCGCCGTCAACTATTGTATTCGGAAACGACGCCGTTCCAACAACCGCCGTTTTCACGCCGTTATTAACGAATCCCAAACTCGACACGTTTTATTACTTGCAGCTTCTTGGTATAAGCGTTGGCGGTTCGCGCGTTCCCGGCGTTTCTGAGTCGCAGTTCAAGCTTGATTCCAACGGTAACGGCGGTGTTATTATTGATTCCGGTACTTCGGTTACTAGGCTTACTCAATATGCTTACGTGGCGCTTAGAGACGCGTTTCGACTCGGAGCGAATAAGCTGAAACGTGCTCCTTCGTATTCTCTGTTCGATACGTGTTTCGATCTCTCCGGGATGACGACGGTGAAGGTACCGACGGTTGTGTTTCATTTTGGCGGTGGAGAGGTTTCGCTTCCGGCGAGTAATTATCTGATTCCGGTGAATACTCAAGGACGGTTCTGTTTTGCGTTCGCCGGAACAATGGGTAGTTTGTCGATCATTGGGAACATACAACAACAGGGTTTCCGGGTCGCTTATGATTTGGTCGGGTCACGGATCGGGTTTTTGCCTCGCGCGTGTTAGATTTTGAGTTTCAGTTGACTGATTTATTACCAAAGTTGTTCAAAAACAAAGCAACTTATCACTATTGTTATCATCATCATCATACTCATAGTCATTATTATTAATGGAGATCCCGAGATTGGGATTTTTTTTTTTCTTCTATAGGTTGCTTTTAGATTTGGTTTAAAAATTATACTTCTTTTACCCTAGAATCGAAGAGAAGTAAAACTCCTAAATGTATTATTCTTTCTTTGAATACTACTAAAGCATAATGAAATTATTGGCAATACATTAGACTAGAGTAATGGATATTTTGACAAAAGAAAACATTTTGATATTCTCCAACTGTATAGCACTCACTTGGTCATAGTCACATAGACTCAGACATTAAACAATTAACAAAAATATATGGTGACTACACAGTTTTACAAAAGTTACGTGGACTAATATTTAGAGATTTACGTCGATTATGTATTTCAACTATACTAATTCACCCAAATTGCTAGCTAAAATTGAATTTCTTCTTAATTATGATATTAACCTACCTGGTTTTATATGGACTGGTCTGGACCTAGCGTTTATTACTCTATCGATTATCTAGTGGTCATTTTGCTTTACCACTAAATAAAACTAGTTTGTATTACTAGCTATTTCAACCTTTTTCTATATTTTTTTTGTTCCTAATTAATCATTTATTGTACTCATGTGATTTATACGTATACCATCGGTCCAGGGCATCTTGATATTTTGGTATGAATGTACATATACATAATGTGTGTATCGTAAACGACAGATCGTATCGTTAATGCAAGATGGACGTATGTTCTTGGTGTTTGCGTCTCCATGTGAGCGAGAGACTGTGACTAATGGACAGTTCTTGGTTTTATGTGTGTTTCAGAAGCAGTATCTTTTTTTTTTCGTCAAGAAGCAGTGTTTATTTTGACAAGTGGAACAAAATAATTTTCCTCAGTAAGTAAGAAGACAATTAATAATTGTAAACTAGAAAGAAAAAAACATCCTCAAGAAAGATACAGAGACAAAGGGCAGTACATGGGTCCACATAGTTAGAATAATGCAGCCACCGAACGAGCCACCAGTTTTATACCCACTCCTCTCACGCTGTTCGCTCCGCAAATATCTCCTCTCACTCACTTGCGTTTCTAGTGGTAGATGTTCAAATTTATATTTTCTTATGCTGCACTTCCACAAAATTTATGCTGGTACAAAAGTCACTAATCAGATAAATATATGACCATAATTAACCTTCAAGAAATTATTTTCATTGGTTTTTAAGTTTTAAGTTAAAAGTTTAACTGCCTTGCATTTTTTTGTTGTATATTCATAATATATAAAAAAGCTTTAAAACTAATATTAAATTTAGGACAACTTCCGTAACATAATGACAACTTTGCATTTCCGATTTATTCCGGGACAAATGTCCTGTTAGACTATTAGTAGAAAAATGATATGAATCAATATCATATTGCACGTGACATATCGGACAAAGGAAGACAATACGGCTCCTCAACGATCTTATCTCCACTAATTAATTTATTATAAAAGGATTTCATTTATTATTTACCAAAAGCCCTGGTGGATTAACATGTTTGTAATAAGGCCATGAGCCCATAACAAAAAGCCCATATAGGGAAAAAACCAATTTGCCACCATCTCAGAATCTTCTTTTTCCCCTTTCAAATCAGCGGCGAAATATTCAGATCAAACTTCCTCGAGCCGTTACCAAACAGCAATCCCCAATGATTCTCAACGGCAGCTCCAGTTTTCTGATCTTCATCAAACAGAGCAAAGATATACACAGGGACCTTATTCCATCTCCGTCTCAGATGCTCAATCAGCCGTTGGTTAAAAACCTTAGCATTCTCCAAACTAGCAGCTGATTCTCCGGGATCTCCACTTGTCGGCCACCCAATCTCCGATACAACTACTGGAATTTTAGGTAATCCTAAGGATTTAACTGCGGAGTCAACAGAATCCAACATTATGTCGAACAGATTGGTGTATGCATCTCCACTGTACGGATCAATATATCTCCGGCGTTTAGGGCTGTTCATCGGCTGAAACAAAGCAAAGTCCAGTGGAATCGAAGGGAAGGATTGTTTATAAGCGAGGTATGGGTATACATTCACCATTAGAGGAGAATTTGTTCGTTGTAGAAACCTTAAGAGTGGTTTTAACACTGAATCAGCGATTGATTTATGGAAAATTGCAGTTGATGGAGGGAATCTTCTGGAAAGAATCGCTAGAGAATGAGTTGTGGATATTTTGATCTTCTTGTGTAATCTGTATTTCTTGGTCGCTCTATGAACATTGACCATAGCTGAGACGAGGTGGTTTGAGAATTGAGGGAGTAAAGAGACTTCGTTTCCAACGGAGATTGATGTGATGATTGTGTTCTTGTGGTAAGGTAAGATGAAGTTTCTGATGATTGATTCAGCTTCCGAGGAATTGGAAGCTAGAGATGGAATCTTGTCGTTGGGGATACAAAGGGAGAGAGTGATTCCAGTATTGGCGAAGGATTTGGTGATTCTTGGATCCAAGTCAAAGGTTTTGACATGTTTGATGGATAGAGAGTTGACTATTGATGGTATGGCTTCTGGTTGAGGAAGGTTTGAGCCGTATCGACCATAGTTGATCCCGATCACTGGACCTGTAAGATGAAATAAATAAATTTATTGAGAGTGGAAGAAGAGAAAAAATCTTCTTTCAGTTTTTTTCTCGGGAATCTCAAAGATTAATACCTCCAAGATTAGAGCTGTATTGCCCGTAGTTGACACCGATTCCTGGACCCTCTGTTGAATTGTAGGGAAACCGAGAGAAAAAGAGGTTTGTTTGATTCAGTTTTCTCGGGAAAAAAAATATAACAGAATGATCAGATCTTTTTACCTCCAAGTGATGTAATCGTGGAGCAAGAAGCAATTGAGATCAATAGATTCCAGAAAGTGTAGTGAGTCATCATCATCTTCATCTTCTTCTCTCTGTTTTTCGTTTTCTGGTTGAATGATTTTGGTGGGAAGACTTCGTAACTATATAAACGATCTGTACCGTAGTTACATAAATACCCATTGAATATGATTCAGCAGAGCTTGAATAAGAGGGTCAGATCTGTCATTTCAGAATAAGGGATAACAAAGTTAATCCCAGTGGCAGTGGATACAAATATGACCTAAACCAGCAAGTTGGAAGTTAGGGGCAAATAAGTCATTTCGATTGACCATTTAAACGGTAAACCGACTATCATAGTGGAAACAAATATTAAAATCGGAAAAAAACAAATTTCCTTTTTAAGTTGTTCTCTTCGGTAAATTCTGAATTTCGCAATCTGAAATTCTGATCGCCGGCGATGGAAGGGAGAGACGATGGCGGAGGGAAAATTATAGGAATGATAGAGACAGCGACAAAATTGACGAAATCGACTGCACAAGAGGTTGATCCGAGGCTGCTCAAGACCCCAATGAAGGTCATGAGGCAGAACCATTCTCAGGTTTGTTTCGCCGATGCATCGTTGTTGTTTTCACATTTTAAATACAATTTCTGAGCGTTTATTTTCTTTGGCAGGTTCGATATTTGACACTTCTCTCATTATAGACGACGAGCTTTTCATGAGATCAAAGCTATTTAGAATTCTGACGATTCGAGATTAAGTGTTGGCTTTAGAAGCAATATGCCTCTTCCTACACCACCGCCTATTGCCACTATGTTGCGTTCAAAGGCTGTTGAGTTCTTGGAGAAATGGAATTTGTCTTTGGGTTACATTACAAGGAGCTTAGGCTTGGGTATGATTACCTTACGAATACCCTCAAGTTTAAGTTCCCTGATTTGCAGGCAAATGCTGCACGGATTCAACGAGAGAGGCTGGAGAGGGAGATGCTGACTAAAGAGATTTTACGAAACAAATTTGATTCCTTGAGGAGAAATTTTGTACTCTGAAAGGATGAGATTGATAAAACACTTACGGAAATCAAGGAATGTATAGAAATTATTCAATGGAGAGGGGATGATGTTGTTCCACTTGCGATTTTAGATGTGGAAGATTTTGAGGAGATTCGTTGTTCTCATCTGAGGCAAATTCGTCTTGAATCACTGCAACAATCAGATAAGGTTGAAGAAACGAGTGAAAATAGAGTTGTATTTGATGTATTGAGGGAACAGTGCAAGCTTCTAGTGACAAAGCATCTGATCTCGGTTCAAGAAGGGATCTCTCTTCTCAACAGGGTTGAAGTAACTGATAACAGAATGAGAGATTTCATGTTGAAAGAGTCTATCGATATCAGGAATAACATATTGGCAGCTAAAAAGAAATGGGAAGAAGCTGGTTTTACAATTTCTAGAATGTCTGGTACTCCCGAGAATGAAGAAACAAACGAGGAAGAAGAAGATATCTGGGAGGATGATGATGGCAAGGTTGGAACTGATTCAGTCAAGAAATTGGCTCCTGTGACAAGAACTCAGAACGGTGAGGATTCGTCGTCTACATCAGAATCCTGGTCCAATAAAGCGTTGAACACTAAAAAAAAGTGGAAGCAGTGGAGGTCCTGGAGGCTCTATTGGAGATAAGCTAATTTCTGAAGCGCCTGTGATGAATTAGGGATCACAGTTGAATAATTGGGACTCAACTACAGAAGTTCAAGCTAATCACCGGGGTTTAGAGCTCGAGAGCGACTGGGGCAGGGTGGATCAAGATGCTGTAATTCCGGCAGAGAAAATAGCAGAATTAAATCTGCAGGCAACTGTTTATAGAGAAGAGAGAAAAAAAGACACCTCCATGCCGTGCTCCTCTAAAGAAAGGTGGTCTTTGCCAGGGAAGAGATCTGAGAGTCTGTCCATTTCAAGCATCCATCATACCTCAGGATGATGAAGGAAACCCTATAATCCAGGAATCTCCATTAAATGAGAGTGAAAACCAAACTTCTTCAACTACAGGGATCAACCAGGATGTTGTGCCTGTGGATGAAACAACTTCAGATTCTGATCCTAATCAGTTGGCTAGGCAAATAGCGAAACAGGCTCTGAAGAATATCCGGGAGAAAGACAGAGAAGTGATGAGGAAAAGAGCAAAGCTTGTTAAGGTTCAGGTTAGGGAATTTAACAACGAAGTTCTGCGTGATGCTGCTATAGCCTCAACTTCTAGATCAAATGTTGTCGATGAAGAGTTTGATAGAGTTTTTGCTGTAAGAAAAAACAAGAAACAAACGTTTTCCTCGCGTAAGAAAACAACAGCTAAAGGTGGAATATCAGAGAGACTGTGTAGTAACCGGTTAAAAGGTACTAAACCGAAGCAGTTGCCTCATGGTGATGATGAGAAGTAGCGGGAGACAGCGGCTAACCAGTGGTAACAATTAACTAACTTCATTTTAGTTTTGAACCAGAAACAGAAAGGTCTTAAATTTGTTTCTTTGCTGCAAATAGGAGTAAAATGCTAGTGAATATTCAGATTCTATTGTGATCTTTTAGCTGTGAAAATAGTTGTTAAGTCAGGTCTCAGATTCTGTGAAGCCATTTCTAATCCTCAGACAAAACCCAACACAATGAGTATTGTACAGTGACATGTTCTGTTAAAAAGCAATGACAGATCATGAGAGCTGGATCGTTGTTGTTCGCTTTTCTCTTTTATGTGGTGTCTTTAAGGATCACTCATGAGACTAATTCTGTACGGAATAATTTTCTTTTTAGATTATGAGTTTGCTTGAGAGATGGATAAGAGTAAAATGTTCTTCTAAAATATCATTGGTGTTTGAAGTAACTTTGAACCCAAGCCACATAGCATTACTTATTTCTCTTATAATTCCACATTCTCAAGGCGTCTAAAGTTTATCTAAACACATCTCGTTAAGTTTTTATTAAAGTAAAAAGAAAGATGAGTATGTTTTCCATGAATCTTTGAAGTTTATCTAGTGTTCGATCTACGTTAGTTTTGAGAATTAAAATAAAATTTTAAATTAAAACAAATGTTGTTATTACTCTTACTCGGAATGTCATTGATTTATCGAGCGTTTTTGTGTATTACAAAATGAATAAAATTTGATTGAAGTAAAAGTAAAAACATGTAATAATGGGACACGAGAGGAAAATATAAAAAGAAAAGAAAAAGGCAATCATGTGCAGCATGTACATGTTTAGGCCCATATTTACTGGACCAGGGCCCTTTATTAGTATTTAGTTGCAGTTTTTTTCTTATAATAAAAACAGTAATATTTGAATTAGAAATGAAGAAATGATTGAGTGAGAGAGGATATTACTAAAAAATGATTATTTATCCCTATCCTGTAATTCTTCTGAATCTATAATTCAATTTTTTCCAATAAAATTCTTCTCTCTACCACAGCCGCCTTTACGACCGTCCGATTTTAAATCAGCGTTTCCGGTTCAATTGACGGCAACTCTCTCTCTCTGGAATTGATGAAGAAAAACATCTCTCTGTTTTGAAATTTACACTTCACGAGGGTTGACCTGTTTCATTTCATCTCTCTGTAAATCGGATTTGATCTTCGTTTCGATCGAAGATTCGTCTAAAATTTTCAACTTTCTCTGTGAATTATTATTTTTGGATTATCAATGGATTTGGATAGCATGGACTGTACATCAACCATGGATGTGACAGATGATGAAGAGATCCACCAAGATCGCCATTCTTACGCATCGGTTTCCAAGCATCATAGTAATAACAACAACAGCAACAACGTGAATGCTGCTTCTGGTCTTCTTCCGACCACCACTAGTGTTCATGAGCTTCTCGAATGTCCTGTCTGTACCAATTCTATGTACCCTCCCATTCATCAGGTCTCTCTTCCTTTTTGTCTGATTTTGTTTTCCCGGATCTTTACTTTGTTGTGTGCTTTTAGGGTTTTGAGTTTATGATGAGAAACACATTCATTTGACCAAATTTTGTTCCTTGTTAAAATTGTCCTTTTACAGTATATCATCTGTGCTTATGTGGATGAACTTATATCGCTATCTCAATAGATGAACATTCATACACATAATGACTAATGTGGATGAACTTATATCGCTATCTCAATAGCTTTGATACTCAAATCTTATTGTCTCTTTAGAGTATAATGGAACAATACTTAAGACAACTATTTGATTTCCCTGCAGTGTCACAATGGACATACTTTATGTTCAACCTGTAAAAACAGGGTTCATAACCGCTGCCCAACTTGTAGACAAGAGCTCGGTGATATACGTTGTTTGGCATTGGAAAAAGTAGCCGAATCACTTGAGCTACCGTGTAAATACATGTCACTTGGATGTCCTGAAATCTTCCCTTATTACAGTAAGCTCAAACACGAGACTCTATGTAACTTCAGGCCTTATAACTGTCCGTATGCTGGATCTGAGTGTTCTGTTGTGGGCGATATTCCTTTCCTTGTTGCTCATCTGAGGGATGATCATAAGGTGGATATGCATTCTGGATGTACTTTCAATCATCGTTATGTCAAGTCTAATCCTCGTGAAGTTGAAAACGCCACATGGATGTTAACTGTAAGTACAAATTATTCGTGTTTCATAGCTTATCTACTATATAAGTTATGGGGCTTTGTTTAAAGTTATAGGATTTAACGTTGTGATGAAAATTTGATCTTTCTGGTATAAACTGTAATGTGAAGGAATCAGATGAGTCAAGTTTTAGTTTTGTTGCGAGTTAGGTTTCAATAGTGTTGCTTAGGGCTGTCCAACTCCGGTTCATGGAAGAGATTTTTTTTTTTTCAAACAAAGTAATAAAAAGCTAATATATTTACTAGAGAAGATACAGTTATTTATGTGAATATGGTTGTGAAATCTGAATTGTATGGCTAAGCTCTTGCTCTGCAAGATCAATGGTTGTGAATCTTTCATCTCTCTATACATATTCATGACTTGTTATACTTTAACTGTTGCATATGTTTATCGAATTTCCTCTCTTTTGGTTACGTTTCTTGTTCCAATCTCAAATCAGGTCTTTCACTGCTTCGGACAATACTTCTGTCTACACTTTGAGGCTTTCCAGCTCGGAATGGCTCCAGTCTACATGGCGTTCCTACGTTTCATGGGGGACGAGACAGAAGCTAGGAACTACAATTACAGTTTAGAAGTGGGAGGTTATGGTCGTAAGCTGATGTGGGAAGGAACACCGAGAAGCGTAAGAGACAGCCACAGGAAAGTTAGAGACAGTCATGACGGACTAATTATACAGAGAAACATGGCTCTGTTCTTTTCAGGTGGAGATAGGAAAGAGCTGAAACTGCGAGTCACTGGAAGGATCTGGAAAGAGCATCAACAAAGTGGCGAAGGTGGAGGAGCTTGTATCCCAAATTTGTCTTGAAAGTGAGAAAAAAAAATCAAATTGATTATGAAACTTGGCCGACTTGGCTTTGTCTCTGCAACAATGGTTCTTGGTAGTGATCTGTAATTAGGGTTTTCTCTGTGGTCAACAATGAACTTTGGTTGTTCTCTCTCTGTATCTCTCATGTCATGGATGTTTTTTTAAAGTTCATTACAATCCTCTGCTCTGTAAATTTTGTACCTTTTTGCATCAGTTTATCAAAATCTACTAATTTAAAGAGTTTTTTTTTTCCGACACATTTAAAGAGTATTTTAATCATGATTTGTGTTGTCAGCTTTGTCTAAGAAACGTCGACGTTTCAACTATCTTCTGTTAAACCCAGCTTTTATGGGGTTTTGACTCTCAGTTTTATCCCTTTCCGATCAATGGAGGTTCTAAACTCTGCTCTTCCTAATAACAATGGTTTCTGCAATTTCTCGTCTTTCTCTTCCAAATCCAACAGGAGATTCACTGACAAGAGAAACCAACATCGGTTCAACTTGCCCATCTCCAAATTCCATTACTATCGCGTTTCAATTCTCCGAGTCTCGGCTCGTTTCGGAGAGACCTCGAGGCGACGTAATTCACTGAGGAAGAAGATTATAGGTGATGAGAATTGGCGTTCGAATCCGAATTCTTCTAAATCAGGTACGAATCCTCGAGATTCGTTCGAGTTAAGTAGCACTGAGGGATTGAAAGATAAGGATTCGAATTTGCTGAATGAGCTTCAAGACTGGGTTGTTAGGTATAATAAGGAAGCAGAGTATTGGGGGATTGGTTCGAATCCTATTTTCACGGTTTATAAGGACTCAGCTGGAAACGTGGAGAAAGTAGAGGTTGATGAAGACGAGATCTTAAGTAGAAGATCGGGTCTTGAGGATTTGGAATCTGTGAGTTCTAAAGTTCTATATGCTAAGAACTTAGCTGAACAAATGGAGAATGGGGAAAATGTGATTCATAAGGATAGTTCTCTTGTCAAGATTGTTTCTTCTTCTTCTTCTTCTTCTTCTTCTTCTTCTTCTTCTTCTTCTTCTTCTTCTTCTTCTTCTTCTTCTTCTTCTTCTTCTTCTTCTTCAGAGGGAGAGCTTCATTTCGTTACCTCAATCCACAACGCAATTCTTCGTCTTGATTTAATTCCTAAGTTGCCGGCCATTGGAAGAGCTGTTGTGTGTGCTTACATTGGACTCTGGTTGCTGAAGAACGTGCTTGTGTATAGGAAGAGTAATGAAGTGGAGTCCACAGAGCTGGAGAAGGAGATGATGAGGAGAAAGATGAATGCTTGCAAAGAAAAGGAAATGATGGAGAAAGGTACCTTGGAAATTTTGCACAAGGAGGGTTTGGAAAAGTCATTGGTGTCGTTTGAGAAGCCTAAGGTTGATCGTAAAGAACTTATGACTAGTATATCTAAAGTTAAGGGTTCAGAGAAGAAATTGAATTCTTCTCAGGCTGAGAGTGGTGAATCCATGGACTTTGATAATAAGATCCGTGAAATCAAAGCAATGGCTAGACAAGCACGGGAGTTAGAAGCTGACACGGAACTTAATGAAAAGGAGGAGAGCGATGTGAACAAAGACACGGGCGACGATGATGAAGATTTAAGCATGCGGTCACAGAACAGTCTTCCACATGAGGGTTTCACACACAGTGAAGGTGATGATGATAAAGATGAAAGCTTGGGGGCTTCGACTGAAAGTGGTCAAGAAAACACTGAACTGTTTGATTTGGCTAGCCCAATGGTGAATGGGGCCATGATAGATTCTGGTTTTTTGAATCATGAAATGTCAGCATCTGACGCAGAGGAGGTGACTAATGGGGTCCCACTAGTTCCTACAGATGGAATCATCCAATCTTCTGATGTTTCTAAGTATAATATGATGATGAATAGCACTGGTCGTAAGTCACGGGTCATACACTCTGTAAAAGATGCTAAAGAGTTCCTTTCAAGAAGAAGTGGTGAGAAAGACCTTACTCAGGAACCGTCTCAGATAGCCCAAGACAGTGATGAAATCTTCCTAAAGCAGAGCGATGAAGAGCGTGGTGTAGTAGCTAGAAAACATGAATTGGTTGAGAAAAATAAAATCCTCGGTGCAGCTGTCAATGGAACTGATGTTGATTCCCAAACACAAAAGAATGATTACCAGAAATTTTCAGAACCTGGGAATACATTTAAGGGATCGGGGAAGCAAGTAAATTCTATAAAAGAAATAGAAAAGCCCAGAACAAGTCTTTTCGAATCAGCCAAAAGATCTTCTGGTGGTTCTGAACATATCGAGAAGGCACAACCATCAGGGAAGGAGAACTGGATGGAGAAACACTACCATGAATTGGAACCTATTGCTGAAAAAATGAGAGCTGGATTTAGAGATAATTATATGGCTGCAAGAGAGAAAGAAACGCAGGAGCCAGGTACAATTGCTGAAATCGTAGAACTTTACCGCAATGAGGATAATGATGAGCTTGAGTGGATGAAGGACGAAAGGCTAAGAGATATTGTCTTCCTTGTTCGAGATAATGAACTGGCTGGTAGAGATCCATTTCACTTGATTGATGCCAAAGATAAAACTATGTTTTTACAAGGCTTGGAGAAGAAAGTTGAAAAAGAAAATGAGAAATTGTCTCATCTGCATCAATGGATTCATTCAAACATTGAAAATCTCGACTATGGAGTAGGTAATATATCTTCTCTACCACTTTGATTTGCATCAAGGTTTTCTCAATATCTCACATTCACAAGATACGTGGTAAATTAGGAGCTCAGATATATAAGCTTGTCAAATATCTCATTTATCCCTTTCTCATATCATTCAGATGGCATCAGTGTGTATGATCCACCAGAAAAATTCATACCTAGATGGAAAGGGCCTTCGTTTGAGAAGAACCCCGAGTTTCTCAATAACTATCATGAACAGCGAGAAGCATTGTTTTCTGGAAAAGTTGCATCTGTATCTCCTGAGAAAAAGGAACAGAGCTCTCTTCAGGAATCATCACAGTCTGCTTCCTCTGACAACACTCCAACCCCTTCATCTGAAACTACCTCAAGCCAGCCAAAGATTGTTGTAGAAGCAAGTGACGGATCTGTTAGACCTGGGAAAAAGTCAGGAAAGGAGTATTGGCAGCACACAAAGAAATGGTCACGAGGGTTCCTTGAGTTGTACAACGCAGAGACTGATCCAGAAGTGAAAGCTGTTATGAGAGACATGGGAAAGGATTTGGATCGATGGATTACAGAAGACGAAATCAAAGACGCAGCTGACATAATGGAAAAGCTACCAGAGAGAAACAAGAAGTTCATGGAAAAGAAACTCAACAAACTCAAGAGAGAGATGGAGTTGTTTGGTCCTCAAGCTGTTGTGAGCAAATACAGTGAATATGGAGAAAATAAGGAAGAAGATTATCTATGGTGGTTGGACCTTCCGCATGTACTGGTATATTTTCTTGCTAAACAGCTGAGATTGGAGAAACTCAAAAATCCTTGAAAATCTAATCTTCTGTTTTACCGTGTTACAGTGCCTTGAGTTGTACACAGTTGATGATAAAGGAGAGCAACAAGTAGGGTTCTACACATTGGAGATGGCAACAGACCTCGAATTAGAACCAAAACCACATCATGTGATTGCTTTTGAGGACACTGTGGACTGTAGAAACCTCTGTTACATTATACAAACTCATTTGGATATGCTTAGAACTGGAAACGTTTTCATTGTACCACGACCACCCAAGGTAAAGAATTTCAACAAGGAATAAACTTTAATTAGACCTGTTCTCGTATCAATCATTTCAAAGTTGCTCTCTTTAACATATACAGGATACATTTCGAGAAGCCAAGGCGAATGGTTTTGGTGTAACGGTTATTAGAAAAGGAGAACTGAAGTTGTTGAATATAGACAAGCCTTTGGAAGAAGTAGAGGAAGAGATATGTGAGATAGGAAGCAAGATGTACCATGATAAGATAATGGGAGATCGATCTGTGGATATAAGCTCGTTGATGAAAGGTGTCTTTAACCTCAAGACCAAACCTGCCAGCAGAAGAAGAAAACGATCAAAGCGGGCTTTGAACCAAGCTAAAGGACCCAGAAACAGTGGTCGGAGGCAAACTTAGAGCAGACTGATATCTCAATGCCTTAGTAGCTACATAATTCACGAAGAATTAGATATGTATTTAAATATACAACGATACTAATGCATAGTCTTGTGATTTATTTGATCGATTTTGTGAACATTGACGGACGGAGCCGACCTTGGCTACAAGTCGGCCAAACTTAGGCATGTGGCCGTTCATTGTTTTTTTTTTTTTGAAAAGAAAGCGTGGTTAGTTCTGTTGGTAGTTGTGACTTGTGAGGTAATATAGTATATGATATATTCAGAATCTAGTGTCCTAAACAAACAAAAAAAACATTTTAAAATGGGTTCTACAATTAAGCTAATGACAGATCGATTAGTACGACAATCAAATGCCATGAGTGTGACCAACCAGTTCCTTTAATTTGAACTTTGCACATAAACCATATGATCTTTATAAAGAATCAAGGGCTGCAAATCGGTGACAGCTTGTCAGCTTGATGATGATGTTTGCAGGGTGACTGTTGAACATATATGGGCCTCGTCATCTTATTCTTCTGGCTCAATACTTGTTTTACCCAAACTGCATCGTTTTGTTTCTTGTTTAATCTTAGCCCTCTCCTCGTTGACAGGTTACCAATGACGAGACGGATCACTCTTCTCAGGCGGTCAAATAGTTTCGGAGGTTCCAAAACAAGAAGAACAAGGACACAAGCCGATATTATTAGACTGGAACCGATGGATAGATAAACTGGAAGAATAAAGTCGTTTTACTACTCGGGATCACAAGTTCCAATATCTTCCATTTTCAGAGAGTACAAAAACTCAAAAAAAAAAAAAAAACGGGAATCACGAGTTATCTCTATTGCTCAACACAACATATTATACAACCACGAATCTGAATCAAATCGCATGAGTTTTTTTCTGCTAATGCGGAAACCAAATAACAAAAACCAAGCACGAGATCTTAGGCTGAAACGAGATAACCTTGGCAACAAAAGCAAGCAATCACAATACCAACTAATGCTCCAGCAAGAACTTGCGAAGGAGTGTGACCCAGCAATTCCTTTAGCTTTCTTTGACTTATGGGATGTCCTTCAAACAAGTCCCTTATGATCAAGTTCAGTACCTGACATCAACAAAAAAACAACATTCTCATCTTACCTTACAAAACGATCTTTCTTCATAATAAAAAAAAAGGTCATTCAAGAATTAAATTTAGCATAAATAACCAGAGTTCCATATCTAGTGATGAACTTTTGTTGTGCACAAGAATAATTTAACCTCACGTAAACCAAAATTTACATGACAAGCACTTGAAGAACCTAATATACTATCACAGTCAAAATTCAAACCATCATCAAGTAAAGAGGGTAGAGGTGAATCCACCACACCATTTATACACATCAAGTGTCCTCACATAGTCAAAAACTTGAACAATAGACGGAACATTTGAGAAGACCAAATTCAAACTAAGTTAAAGTCCCCAAAACTAACTAGAAGAAGCATATTTAGTTAATTTACCTCAGCTTGCATACCGGCATGGCGTCTAACACCGATTGCATCATACATCACAATCAAGCTAAACCCTAAACAAACAGGAAATAACGAATCTGCCACTCCATGACAAAGCGCCACAGAGGTCGTCAAAGCCATACATAAAGCTGAGTGAGACGAAGGCATTCCACCAGAAGCATACAGAAGACGAAAATCCCATTTCCTCTCAATGAAGAAATTAATAAGCATTTTACTTGATTGCGCAAAGAACCACGCAAATACAGCAGAGACGAAAGTTGGATTCGCAGAGAGCGTCGCAACGAAAGGACTAATCTTTACCTTAGCAGAAGCCGTAACGCTCAAAAGGGCAATCCCTAATCCACCATTATGCTTCAAATCTCCGGAGAAATCCTCCGAAAACGCAGCCGTATCGTCTCTGTAAGCTCGAAAACGCGACATCCATAGGCGGGATTGAGACGAAACCAAACCCTTAATTGTTCGAATGAATACACATAAAGGGTTTAACTTGAAACGCCGATTATGATCTGGTTTAGGATTCGAAGAAGATGATTCACAGCATGATACGGATAAGGTATTGTTGGAAGCTTCGAGTTTTTGGATACAAGTTAGCTTAACGAAGGAAAGACGATAAGGGTAATGAGATAAGCTTTTTGAGAAACAAGCGAATGAAGGATTTGTTGTAAGTGACTCCATGAGACAAAGTTGCTAAGCTTCTTAAGTTTACTCTGCGACATACAGAGGGAAATATTACAAAGCAAATGTGTGTGTGGAGAATCTGGAGACTTGGCGAAGAAAGATTGGAGATTTTCTTCAACTGGGCCAGCTAATCTAATTCTTTAGCTAAAAAATTAATCTTATTCAAATTTTTTTTTTTTTTGGGGTATTTAATTAATTTATTAACATAGAAATCGTGTGGTTGAGAGCAAAAAAGAGCAGAGACATTGTTTTCGTAATTGATAACGGAAGTAGCGCATTCGAGTATCGTGACTCGAACATTAAAGAATATACCCAAAATGTGCAGCTCCATTTTTCTCTTTTAACCATTACGGTCCAAAAGAGGATGAATCATATATCATTCCATTAAAAGAAACGATTCTTCAGGCTTCCTACTTTTTATGGGCCAATGTTTCTTGTTGGGCCTTTAAGGTAGGCCTCAGTCACTCCAATGTTTGACTGTTCAACAGGGGTATTTTGGGTATTCGCGACCTTTAGCTTCTATAATAAAAATTCAACGGTCGCCTCAATGATAGCAATTCGCGGTTATTCTCTTCTCCTTCTTGTACGAAACCACCGGAGATCAAATCGCGCCGGGAATCTGATTCCTCCGTTGAGAAAGTGGAGCTTGAGTGGATTGATTTCTCTTTAAGAGATGGAGAGTTTGATTTCGCTTGTGAACAAGATCCAGAGAGCTTGTACAGCTCTGGGAGATCACGGTGAGGGAAGCTCCCTCCCAACTCTCTGGGACTCTTTGCCTGCCATTGCCGTCGTCGGTGGTCAGGTTTGGTATCTCTATCCTGAATTTGGCATGAGATTCTGAATCGGTTATCCTTAGATCTTAGGCATTGCCTTCTCGTTCAGTTAAACGTACGTTCGGAGATTCAATGCGTAGAAAATAATCGGATCACGTTGTTCACGAAACAAAGAAATTTTCATCGGATTTTTATCATCTGATTATTCCTCTTGAATCGTTGATTTGATCGAAATTCATGATGATGTATTGTGACCAATATGCATTTCTATTTCTGGATTTGATGAAACTATAGAGTTCTGGAAAGTCTTCAGTCCTAGAGAGCGTTGTGGGGAAAGATTTTCTACCTCGTGGAGCAGGTAAGCTTTCTTAGAACTATATCAACAGCTCCTCGTTGGTATTAGAACAACAATGTCTTCCATGTAGGCATTGTTACACGTAGACCTCTCGTCCTGCAACTTCACAGAATTGATGAAGGCAAAGAGTATGCAGAGTTTATGCATCTTCCAAAAAAGAAGTTTTCGGATTTTGGTATATTTTCTTTTCGAGAGGAATTAATACTATTTATTTTTCCTGTATATCAGTTATTTAGGTGCACACATTCTTCTCTTCTGGTTTTCTTATGTTTGAGATATTTTTTTTTTTTCTTGGAATGTAGCTGCTGTGAGGCAGGAGATCTCGGATGAGACAGATCGTGAAACTGGTCGCAGCAGCAAAGTAATTTCTACAGTCCCAATTCATCTCAGTATCTTCTCTCCTAATGGTAAGAGAAATCCGTTTGTACTTCCTACATTCGCATCAAGAAAATAATTCAACTTGTTTTATGAGTCCCAGGTCTTGTATACATTGGTGTGAAACTCAATCAAAACTTAAGTTCATATTCTCTATCATCTCTGTCATTTTTCTTTCAGTCTCCATACTCTTGACAATTTTATTTCTTTAAATTGTTTGTAGTTGTGAATTTGACACTTGTTGATCTTCCTGGGCTGACAAAGGTAGCTGTTGGTAAGTGAGACAGTCTTTGCTTTTCATGATACTACACCCCAAGTTCTCTTTATTGACAAACATTAATGAAATATTGGTGCCAATGATGTTGTAGATGGTCAGCCTGAAAGCATTGTTCAAGACATCGAGACCATGGTTAGATCGTTTATTGAGAAGGTAACAATGACTTGTAAGAAATTAAGAGTGTAGCAGAATACAACTGTACAAGGATGATGCAAGGTTGTGATTACAGCAAAGTAACAAAGATTGATCATTTTACCTTTTGACAGCCCAATTGCATCATTCTAGCTATTTCCCCTGCAAATCAGGATCTTGCTACATCTGATGCCATTAAGATCTCTCGTGAAGTTGATCCAAAAGGTGCCAGATTCTTCCTTCTTTATATGTTTGATATAAATGCTTTATGATTTCACTTTGAGCTTCTTTTTTTGGTGAGAGAAGCCACTGGGGCTTGGTATATATGGTTTAAGTTCTATGGACCATTGTATCTATGATTGAGTTGCGTTGTCAGTGTCTAGTGGTTCTCTAAGATGATAATATTTATATCATATAATAAACAAAGAAGATTATCTTGCATTTCATATACCTTGATAATAGTTTGAACTGATTGATTCATGTTGTGCTATCAGGAGACAGGACTTTTGGAGTTTTAACTAAAATTGATCTCATGGACCAAGGCACTAATGCTGTTGATGTAAGTTTATATTCAGACAATAGTAATACATATATCAGTTAAGACTATCGTATAATCTGCAAACAATTTATCTAATTGTATTATGAAAAGGACACAGTGAAGATAGAAATGAGAATCTCACTAAATAGTGTGGAGTTAGTATTGAACAGTTCTTAAGTCTTCTAAATGTTTGGAGATTTCAGATACTTGAAGGAAGGGGATACAAATTAAGGTATCCTTGGGTTGGTGTTGTAAACCGGTCTCAAGCTGACATTAATAAAAGTGTTGATATGATTGCTGCTCGTCGGCGTGAACGTGATTACTTCCAGACTAGCCCAGAGTACAGACATTTATTTGACAGAATGGGTTCAGAGTATTTAGGAAAGATGCTCTCTAAGGTATATAATTGAGGAGCTAGGTATATATGACGCTTTTAACATAAAAGATTTGGTAGCGTTTTTATAAAACCAGCTATAAATTTTTCAGCATTTGGAAGTTGTTATCAAGTCAAGAATTCCGGGACTTCAGTCTCTTATCACAAAGACTATTTCCGAGTTAGAGACAGAGCTAAGCCGTCTCGGGAAGCCTGTAGCAGCTGATGCTGGTGTAAGGATCTTTTATGTCTAAAACATTTTTCGCCTTTCATTCTTCGGTTTCTTCTCTCATTTCAAATTCCTCCTTTGTGAATAATCATTGTCTTGAATGTAGGGAAAACTTTATATGATCATGGAAATATGCCGTGCCTTTGATCAAAATTTTAAAGAACACCTCGATGGCACGTAAGTCACCAGCATGTTTCTGGATTGTTACTTACGCCATTTTTTGGCTTTTATGATTACCACTAACAACCTCACAGACGTTCAGGTGGTGAAAAGATAAATTCTGTGTTCGACAATCAATTCCCAGCAGCCATTAAAAGACTGCAATTCGACAAACATCTCTCTATGGACAATGTACGGAAGCTGATCACTGAAGCAGATGGATATCAACCACATCTCATAGCTCCTGAACAAGGTTATCGCCGTCTCATAGAATCATGCTTAGTCTCCATTAGAGGCCCTGCTGAAGCAGCGGTTGATGCGGTTCATTCCATTCTCAAGGATCTTATCCACAAATCCATCGGTGAAACATCTGTAAGAATCTCTACAGAGTTCAAAATCATAAACTCGGAAACAACACTTTTAAACTCATGGTTTTGTGTTTTTGTTATCACAACAGGAATTGAAACAATATCCAACACTGAGAGTAGAAGTATCAGGTGCAGCTGTGGATTCATTAGATCGAATGAGAGAAGAGAGCAGGAAAGCAACTTTGTTACTAGTGGACATGGAGTCTGGTTACTTAACGGTCGAGTTCTTCAGGAAACTCCCACAAGATTCTGAAAAAGGCGGGAATCCGACACATTCGATTTTCGACAGATACAACGATGCTTATCTCAGAAGAATCGGTTCAAATGTGTTGTCTTATGTGAATATGGTCTGCGCCGGGCTGAGAAACTCCATACCGAAATCCATAGTTTACTGTCAAGTCCGCGAAGCAAAGCGAAGCCTTCTTGATTTCTTCTTCACCGAACTTGGCCAGAAAGAGGTAACAAAAACCACCATATACTACTAAGTAAACTATATTATGTAACGTATGAGTAAGAATGCTAAATGGGTTGGTGTTAAAAATAGATGAGCAAATTGTCGAAATTATTGGATGAGGATCCAGCAGTTCAACAGCGAAGGACTTCGATTGCGAAGAGGCTGGAATTGTATAGAAGTGCTCAAACTGATATTGAAGCAGTTGCATGGTCCAAGTAGAGAGATTTCTTCACACTTTGTTTTTTTTTTAGGATAAGTTTCCATTTTCCTTTTTTTTGCCTGTCTTTTGATTCATTGTTCGAGTTAAAATTGTTTCTGAATAAGTTTTGTAAAACGATAGACCAATTTCTTTGAGGCAGGAAAATGACTGATCAAATTATATACTTTTAACTTTTAAAAGTTACAGAATTCACAGACAGCATGATGTTGATCCTGTATATGCCAAATATGCCAAATATCGACGGGGTAAATCTGAAAGAGTGAAAAAATGAGACGAATAAAGAAGTGGGAAAAGAACGATATGCAAAAGTGGAGATGCGGGGAATCGAACCCCGTGCCTCTCGCATGCGAAGCGAGCGCTCTACCATATGAGCTACATCCCCTTTTTGATATTTGCTGTCTTTTGCTTTTATTTAACTAGTCTAATCTGTTAGGTATATTTGGTTTGAAGTATGGTGTTGACAATTGATTACATGAAAAATTATAGGCGATAGACGATTAAGGCACAGTACTTCTACGTCAAAAAATTTGCGTTTTTCTTTATACTAGTATGTGGAAAAACAAACAGCATTTGACATTTCTGAAACATAAAACATTTTCATTTTGTTGTAAAAATACATTTGTAAAATGTAAAAAGAAGGATTCTTTCATTTGTTTTGCGCATAGAACTAACAAATGAATATTTGTGTGATTGGTACTCATTGAAGCTGTAAAGTTTTGTACCACAATAAGAAAAGTTTAAGAAACTTAACAAAAGGAGTTGGTTAATTGATTACTTTGTTTCTAAGTTCTGTTCCAATATCTCCTCAGTCCCCAACAAAGAGAGGAAAAAAGAAATGATGTTGAACGTGGCACCATCCTGACCAGATATATCTACTGAGTAATGATGCAGACTATGACTGATCCACTCCCCACTCTGGTCCACTTAGTCAGTTATGACCCCACACTCTCCCATCTCTGTCCTCTTCTTTTTTCTCCTAATTAAGCAAAGTAAAACACTAAAACTCCACATTCACAATATCTTTAAAAGGTTTCATAATTTTTTCAACCTCAAATAGCAAGTGACATTTGTTTTAACTGTCAAAAACAATAATTTCATCGCATCTTGGTTTTTTTTTTCTCTTCTTGTGTCGGTTCACGTGTCGACTTAGTGACAGCGGGGACATAAATTGTCCGATACTTAACCAGTGAAACATCAACTCCAGCATCTTTCTCAAAATCCAATTGAATTTATTTAAAACAAATTGATGATTATGATTGATCGCCATCTTCAACCACCTTCACCACCAAACTCAATCACTCTTCTTCTTCTTCATCAAGCTAACAACACCCAAAAAAGCCTCCATTGTTACTCACTCCAAGTTTGCTCCTCGTCTCTGTTTCGAGTCCAATCATGAGAACCTTCGTTGGATTTTTCTTCCTCTGTATCTTAATCGGTCAAGATCTGCCCTTTTTAATTGCAGATGATGTCAATCCGATAACCGATTCGTCCCAGAATCTCTGTTTAGCAAACCGATTATCCGATTTCCTACCTCCACCGTACAACAATGTCTCAGATAACATGCACTGTACACCTCTTTGGAACACATTCGTCTTACGGGTAAACATAAAAATAATACTTTCATCACTCGAAAGAAAAGAACTTTTCGAGAACCCATGATTTTTTATTTCTTAGTTTTGCTTTCAATGTCTCTGTTTTGCAGTTTTCAGAAAACAGAGAGAATGTGATGACGATCATTCTATCGGCTTTGTACACGACCGGATGGGTTGGGATCGGATTCTCGAGAGACGGAAGAATGGTTGGATCAAGCGCGATGATTGGTTGGATTTCGAAAAAGGGTCACGCTAAAATAAAACAATACTATCTCCAAGGAACAGAGAGAGATCAAGTTGTGCCGGATCAAGGAGAATTACAGTTACAGAAAGTCCCTCCGGTTGTGGCTCTTCACGGAGCCATGATTTACTTAGCTTTTCAGGTGAAATTCACCGTTAGAGTTCCTCGTAGAGCCGTGATTCTAGCCTTTAGCTCAGCTTATCCTTCCAAGCTAGGCCGTTTGAGTAAGCATGATGATAAAACTACAGTCATCGTCGATTTCTCCAAAGGTATGTATATAGGAACATGACTTGCAAACCACTAGAACAATAAAGTCAATATTCTAGTCAAGACAAGTCAAAAACAGTGGGAAATTTCAATATTTAGTGTCTTGTGTGTTCTTGGTCTATGCAGCTAGTGGAGCAACCTCCATACAGATGACAGATTCTACGGAGAAGACAAAACATGGGATAATGGCGATACTTGGATGGGGTTTCTTGCTTCCACTAGGGGCAATCCTCGCGAGATATCTCAGACATAAAGACCCTCTTTGGTATTATCTTCACATTGGTATTCAATTCACGGGCTTTATCTTTGGTTTAGCCGCTGTTATTCTCGGGATTCAGCTTTACAATAGGATACAACCGAATATACCTGTACATCGAGGCATTGGGATCTTTCTTCTTGTCCTTAGCATTCTTCAGGTTTGAGAATCAATACTTGGAAGTCTCTAGCGTTTAAGAATTGAAATAAAAGGGTTTTAAGTTTTGGCTTGAACGTTTTTGGAATTTTGTTTCTTAGGTTATGGCTTTCTTTGCACGGCCACAAAAGGAGACAAAGATGAGGAGATATTGGAATTGGTATCATCATTGGATTGGAAGAATCTCTCTGCTTTTTGGAGCAGTGAACATTGTTCTTGGGATTCGAATGGCCAATAATGGAGATGGATGGAAAATTGGATATGGATTTGTTTTTTCAGTGACATTACTTGCTTTTGTTGTTCTTGAAATATTCAAGATTCGTGGTTCAATTGGTTCACCTTCTTCTCACAAGCCTCCCTCTTTTGAAGCACATCCAAGTTCTACTATTGTCTGATTCAAGATCCTCTGGTTTTATTTTTTTATATCATTCCTCTGTTTCTTGTACATAAATACACTTTTTGTTTTTGGATTCTCTTTTTAAAGTCATGGTGGTCCTTGAATTTATAGTCGACAAGTAATTTTCTAGTGGAAGTTGGTCTTGATTAAGACCAACATGGTGAAATCTTTTGTTTTTTTGAACAGGTTTGTTTATTTTTGGATCCAATTTGTTGTCATTTAAGTTGTAAGTTGAGTTTTGAAAGTTGTTGAATCTGAAAAGAGAAACCAAATATAAAACATTTTTTAAAATGAGAAATGAGAGTTAATACGAGTGTATAGTCAACATGAGTAATAATGTAATCATACACTTGTCCATTTAAATAAATATTTTATTATATCATATAAATCATGCTTGGGAGTTGGGACTTTGGAGTTTCATCAATGTAGAAATTGTTTTTGGTTCGAGTTCTCTTATCAAATATTCTGAAAAATCGACCCAATTAATTAAAGGAAAATATAGGCCCAACAAGCTTTTATTTTCTTATAATATGTGACAAACAAAAAAGAGAGTGACGCGCCACGTCGGATTTGATGAAATGAAGTTTTCGACTTGGCGGTCGTGTAGCCTGAAATTTCGCAGACTTCCCTCGTCCCTAATCCCTGGAGCCAAACACTGCTCCATTCATCCGACACGTCAGCAAAAACTCGATTTCCAAATTTCGTTTTATTAATTTGTTTAGTCGAATTAATTAATTAGAGGATTAATCATAAAATCTAAAAAAAGCGACGGTCTTTGTCTCTGTCTCCTTCTCCAGAACACGGACACGCCCCAACCCAAATAGATCCTTCTCCTCCTCTTTTGCTTATCCTCGCCGTCGATTCGAAGGATCTTTGGGTTTTATCTTCTCCGTTTTTCAGAAACGGCTGATTTTTCTCCGGAAGTCCGTTTGTTTTACGACCACTACTTGGTTTGTTTCTCCGTCGTTTTACAATCTCCGTTTGATTTCTTAATTCTATCTACCCTCAGAGGGAAACGTACGAGTTCCGAGAATTTGTTTTCGTTTTCGAATTTAGGGTTAAAGTCGCATTGGGTTCATCGAGTGTTGAGCCAATTTGCGAAAGGAATTGAAACGTTTCAAGGTTTTTATTTTATTTTCCTAGAGAGTTGCGAGGCGAGAATCTGTTGTGTTGATAAAAATTAGGGTTTTGAAATCAGAATTGGGATGGTGGTTTATGTTGAACAGGCTATAATTACTTAGTTAAGGACATGATTTTGAAACGTAGTGTGACATTCGAGAAGCAGAATCTGAAGCGGTGCATAATTGATTCAGAAATTGAGTATGGTAGCAAAAAACGTGAGATTATGGTTTATAAGAAGAGACAAAGAGGAAGCCTAGATCAACCATGTAAAGAATCAGAAGATATTACAACTAGTAGCTCAAGCTCCTTGACTAGCACAGAATCTCAACTTGGCTCTTATCAGTCCAAGTCTTCACGTGGCAGAGTTCGAGCGGTTCCTTCAAGGTTTAACGATTCAATTGTTGGTACATGGAAAACTAAGGTCGAGTCGACGGAGTTAAGCCATGATGACGACATTCATCTGAAGAAGAAAGTCAAATTTGAAAGAGATGATGATAACAGAAGACATCGCAACAAAGGTTTAAAGCTGTTTCCACGTAAGGTTAATAACGGAGACAGCAGCGAAGTAGAATTTGATGAATGGGATGTTAAATTTTCGACATTGTCTTCCTCCGACGACGCTAATTCGATCTCTATGAGAGGTAAAGAAGAGTTTAGTATTGCCAAGCGTAAGGGCGTGTATAAAGCAGAGGACTTTACAGTCGGCGATCTAGTCTGGGCCAAGTGTGGGAAAAAATTCCCAGCATGGCCAGGTGTGGTGATCGATCCGATTTCACAAGCGCCTACTGCGGTTTTGAAACATCGCGTCTCTGGCGCTATATGTGTCATGTTTTTTGGGTATTCGAAGAATGGAACTCAGAGGGTAATATACTAAACATCTCTTTGAATCTCTCTCTCTCTCTCTCTCTCTCTCTCTCTCTCTCTCTCGCGCTATATGTGTCATCGTTTTATGCATTTATTTTTACCATCTTTTCCTGAACAGGACTATGCATGGGTCAAACAAGGAATGATGTATCCATTTTCGGAATTTATGGATAAGTAAGTATATGAGACGCTCTTTCAAATTTTGTATCTTTGTTTCGGCTCCTTAATTTTTTTTTCAGATTTCAGGATAAGACAAACTTGTACAATTACAAGCCAAGTGAATTTAAAAAGGCACTAGATGAAGCAGTTTTAGTAGAAAATGGGGTCGAGGGTTGTGGAGCTGCTGATATCAGCTGCCCAGATTCCTCTGTGACGGAATCCGACCGGGATGATAGATGGGTACATGCTGCCTGCGACAACATTTCAAATAAGCGCTTTAAGGTGCAGTTATACATGTCCGTGCATCTTAACTTTTACTGTTGATTCAAAGTATAACTGCTACTATTGTCAATTGACTGAATTATTTTGTTATCATCTTAAGAAACTGGAGCACAACAATTATTATTGCCCTGATTGTAAAGTCCAGCATGAGCGTGCCCCAACAATATTAGAACATAACCTTGTGTCCAAGTATGTTGTTAACTTCTCAATTCTAATGTTCTCTCACTTTAGTCTTCTGGAAAACATGTGTTATCCTGCTTTTATTGTTTGCATTGCTATATTGCTAATTATTTAATCTGCAAAATGTCCTCTTCACAACCTTTTTGGGACAGGTCTAAAGCAAAAACGATGGAGACTGAGCTCCCTGTTGAGGTTACTGTAGTCTGTAATGGCATGGAAGGGACATATATCAGAAATTTCCATGCGTAAGTATTAGATATATCACCCTAATTTCATTTTTCTCATTTAAGGAGTTTCTTGTTTATTTATGACTACGCGACACAACACTGTTAAATGATTTTTCTCTTAAACGAAAATTCCGTGCTTAAGCTTCTGTTATCATTCTCTTGTCTCTCCAAAGATTAGACCAACACATTTATCTTGGAAGTATTTTTCAGAATTGAGTGCAAGTGTGGTTCCTGTGGGTCAAGGAAGCAGTCACCAAGTGAATGGGAAAAGCATACTGGCTGCAGAGCGAAAAAGTGGAAGTATAGTGTAAGAGTGAAAGGCACAAATCTGCCTCTAGAAAAATGGGTACATCACTTATGCTATACTCTAATAAAATGGCCTTATATACCCCTGAAATTTGGATTCAAAGTTTTGATGTGTACTAGAGATTTAACATTGACATGATGTTGCAGATTTCTGAATTTAGTACCTATACTCTTGAAAGCCAGATGTTAGATAATCAAAAGTTGCTCTCTTTGTTGGAAGGTATATTATAACTTAACCCTTGGCTCCCTTCCTTTGGAGTTTAAATTTTGTAGGAAACTTGCTTACTACTTATTTTGTACTCACAGAAAAGTATGAGCCAGTCAGTGCTAAGTGGAGGACTGAAAGGTGTGCTGTATGCAGATGGGTAGAAGACTGGGAAGAAAATAAAATGATCATCTGTAACAGGTTACTTTATGGAAAGTTGGTTTTACTGAATTCTACAGCGATCTTATAACCAAACATGGGGCCATTAATATGTAAGTCTGACCAAAGTTATGAATATGTCTTCAGATGTCAAGTGGCTGTGCACCAAGAATGCTATGGGGTAAGCAAAGCTCAGGTCCTCACCTCCTGGGTGTGCAGAGCATGTGAAACACCAAGTATTGAGAGAGAGTGCTGTCTGTGTCCTGTAAAAGGTATTACTGCAAAATTAGCTCTCTTTATGATTTTTTCTTCATCTTGAATTAGTAATGGTTTGCCAACTGCCCTGTCACAAAGTCACATGAATTATTCTTGTTCATAGATTTATCTTTTGGGTACAGAATTTAACTTCCATTTATGCAGGTGGTGCTTTAAAACCAAGTGACACTGAGGGTTTGTGGGTTCATGTAACATGTGCTTGGTTCCGACCGGAAGTTGGGTTTTTGAATCATGAAAAGATGGAGCCTGCTGTTGGACTTTTTAAAATTCCGGCAAATTCATTTCTTAAGGTATAATGAAATGTTAGAAGTAAGCAACATGTTTTATTAGAATCTTATAAGATACATCTGTCATTTTCTGAAAATATCTTTTAGGTTTGCATAATTTGTAAGCAGACACATGGTTCCTGTGTGCATTGCTGCAAGTGTGCCACTCAGTTCCATGCAATGTGTGCATCACGGGCAGGTTACAACATGGAGGTTAGTCTTTATCGTTAATTCTCTAACAAAGGTGTTCTGTTAGTTAATCGTCTTAGAGATGTGTAACTGATGCTGTTGTCTGTGGATATATAGTTACACTGCCTGGAGAAAGATGGCGTGCAGAGAACCAGGAAGTCAGTTTACTGTGCCGTTCACAGGTTTTTGTTTTTCCGACTCATTCTTTTAGTGATCTGTTATGTGATATTGGGACCTGCTGACCGCCTGTATCATTTCACCCACTGTATAGGAAGCCAGACCCAAATAGTGTTGTAGTTGTGCACACACCCTCGGAAGTTTTTGGCTCTAGAAATTTGCTTCAAAATCAAAATGGGCGCACCAAAGGTTCAAGACTAGTTTTGACCAAGAAGATAAAGCTTTCAGGTTCCAGAATCCAACCCCAAGCCGAACAGAGTCATGAATTTGATTCTCTTTCTGCAGCAAGATGCCGTATCTATAGTAGATCAAACACGAAGGTATACTTCTGGGATTCTTGTATGTTCTTGGACATTGGATAATCTTTCATTTATATGAATTCCCTGGCAAAAGGATTCAATGAAAATTTGGTACTATTTCATCTCTGTTACTGCTGATGTGCCAGAAGATTGATCTGGAAGCAATATACCACAGGCTTAAGGGACCAAGCCATCATTCTTTGGGTGAAATCGAGAATCTAAACTCTTTCAAGGCAAGTTTCTCTTTCAGAGCTCCATTCATGTCAGTGTTTTGCTTTCTTGGGGCATTTTTTTCGTAAATATCTCAGCAAGATCTTGATTTCCTTTTACTTTGTTACACCAGGAAGCAGATAAGTCAGAATTTACCTCATTCAGAGAACGGCTAAAACTTTTGCAGGTAAACGTTGATTAAAGAAGAGTTAATATTTTCTCCATCTTGTTATCCTAGAATCTCATAAACAATATTATCTTCTTCCTTCAGAGGACAGAAAATATTCGGGTCTGCTTTGGTAAATCTGGCATACATGGATGGGGTCTGTTTGCAAAGACAAGCATTCAAGAAGGAGAAATGGTATTTAGTTTGTAGTATTCATGATTTTGATGGCTAAATTGAACGTGATGTATATCTTTAAGGAACTACTGATACCAAAGTTCTTGTGCAGATTATCGAGTATCGTGGGGTTAAAGTTAGTAGAAGTGTTGCAGATTTGAGAGAGGCAAGCTATCGTTCTCAAGGCAAAGATTGTTATGTAAGTTTCGATTGCTTGCTTACATTAAACATTATTCCCTGCAACGAATGGTCAACTTATTGTCTAACAATGCAGCTATTCAAGATAAGCGAAGAGATAGTGATTGATGCCACAGACTCTGGAAACATAGCTCGATTGATCAATCATTCAGTAAGTTTCCTAGATTGACAGATGATAGCAAATCCTGGTCACCAATACTAATGATGTTCACGTTTTATGCAGTGTATGCCCAATTGCTATGCCCGTATAGTGAGTATGGGTGATGATGAAGAGAACAGAATCGTCCTCATTGCAAAGACTAATGTCATAGCTGGCAAAGAGCTTACGTAAAACCTTCTTCTGCTTCTCTTGTCATAAAATTCAGATTTCTTTCAAATCCAATACCTTAATCATGAAAACTCATTTTTCTACAGGTATGATTATCTCTTTGAGGTTGATGAATCTGAAGAAATCAAAGTGCCTTGCCTTTGTAAAGCTCCAAACTGCCGTAAATTCATGAACTAGAGCTCTCTCAATTCCAAAACCATTCTTGCAAACCGGCTGCAAGTTTGAACAGTAACAGCGGTGGGAAGTTAACCGTTTTATTACTCGGCGGCTACCTCATGCTCATGCTCATGCTGACTTGTTTACTATTGATTCATTTGTTAACACCATTATATTCTACATCCGCTGCGGCTGCCTACACATCCCGGCGTCCTAATTTTGTAATTTTCTAGAATTCAACCACTCTTAAGAATGTAACCTCATAGCCACAAAAAAAAAAAAACTTTACTTTATAGCATTTAATATTCAAAAGAAAATATAACTTTCTATTACTTGTACTTAAATTATGTCGATTATACTTGGCGGTTCATAAAAATTTTCATAAACAAGGTAAATCACACTGAGTAACATAATTCTGGAGGACCCTCTCGGTTCGGTTCCGTCTACTGAAGCTAAACCGGGTTCGCATTTTGAAAGTTTGTTACAGGGGTATATAGGTCATTTGCTATTCAAATTTTTTAAATTCGCTGTCTTCTTCGCGGGTATATAATCAAATAGCTGCGACACGGTTCAGAGCTAAAACAATATATTTTTGATTCAAAAATTTGGCTTAACAAACTAGCGACTAGTGAGAGATACTGAGTGAGCAGAGAGAGGAAAAATGAAGACGAGATCTAGTGATGCAGAAGGAGATAGTAGAGGGAAGAGGAAAGCTCCAGAGGGAGACGAAAATGGTGGACGGAAGAGAAGAATCGTTCATAGCAACGAACAGAAGAAGGGAAAGATCCTCAGAGGAATCCATGGCTGTGTATCTCCTCGGTGCTCTGCTCATACTTACCAGTCTCGCTTCTCATGGCAATTTCTTCCATCTCTACACTACTCGCAATTTCTATTTAGTGAACGAAATTGATCTATTCGCGGATAGTTAGTTGTGCGAGTTTGGGCAGAGCTCGATCAATTATCTTCTGTGCTCTGTTTGTGATTGTGTGGTTGCTGAAAACTGGGATTTGAGTTCTTCTTCATTTTTTCCGCTTCCAGTCATCAAATATTTGAAATCCAGATACAAACGAGGAGAGAATTTGAAAACAAACCGCTACCTCCACCAATTTCGAATCAAGTTTCTTAGATCTTAGTCTGTATACTGAGCATATCTTATGATTTTCTCTGCGAATCAGGTTTGAGAAAGATATATGGACATACATTTCAAGGTTTTTGGATGGCAAATCATTGGTGATGTTGGGTGCAGCAAACAAATGGTTTAACAAGATCATTATGGAGGATACTATTTGGAGGTTTGCTTGCTTGCGTGATCTTCAAATCCCCAAGCCGTATTCCATTTCTTCCAGCTGGATTAAGATTTATGCTTCAGCTTTTGGTAAGTAATTAGAAGAAGATAACATTCACATATATTCCCGATTCATAGACTCTAAGAATATGCTAATGGAAAACTGCAGATGGGAGTCACTCTTACTTATTCCGTCAGAAGGAAAAGCATATTGGTTAGTCCCTCAATTGGATTCACCATACTCTCTTTGTTTACGAATTGTCAAAAACTCATGTTAATATATATGGCGATTCTCTATCTATGGAAAATGGAATTAATACTAACCATCGTTATAGTGTACTTTCCAGATACCTGACTTTGAGCTAGTTCTTTTACTGATCACTGCCTCATATTTATCTGGTTTTGGATACTGTAATTATAGATTGGATGCGGATTGGTGCCTTTGTTCTTGACTCTCCAACGTCACTCCTGACTGAGAGTTTGAGTGGTCGTTTAAAAGTACCAAGGGAAGGAACCATAGAAGGAATGTTACAGTCCAGTGGTTCATGTGTTATAAAAGACATCAAAAGCGGTATATGGATAGCCGGTAAGAAATTTTCCTTGTTCAAAACTTCAGAAACTTGTGGAGACTACAGGAAAAAACTGTAACATGGGTTAAGTTTATTTTCCAGATTTACAGCTTGTGCGTTGCCCTGTTTGTGACCTCAGTACCTGTGATGGTAAAAGACGCTGATTAACTCTAAATCTGTTGCTGAAACATTAAGTCTATTAGTCTCTGCAATAACTAAATTGCTGCAACTAAAAGTGTTTCTGTTTACTATGTTTAGGAACGATGCAGACACTTGATGCAAGGCACATTGAACTTTTCCTTAGTGAAGGCTATAAAGATGGAAGCTGGGATTACAATCTGATTGGATCTCATAAGTTACAGAAAGACGCAAATGCAGCTTGTGGAGCCATATTTGATCTCAAGCACCTTAAAGAATCTTCAACATCAGGTAAACTTGAAAATTTTCATTACTCTTACATATGTTCCTTTCTCCTCTTTAATCATTCTCCTGTAACTAATACCATTGACATTAAACCTTATATAGGCATTCTTCACCTCAAGTCTTGGACAGGAGAGCCAGATGATTCCCAACCTAAAGCAGTTATCGCACCCCACGCAGTTGCTGTTCACACAAGATTGCAAGAAAACGAAGGTATATATAGAAAGCCATATAACACTTTACTTAATCAACCATCTTTATCTAGAAAGAAAAAAAGAAACAAAATTACAATCCATTGACAAGTTTTAACTGCAGGAATCTTAGTGAAGTACCACACGATGAAAGCAGGAAAAGACGGTAACATTGTTTCCATCAGAATCTCCCAGCAGCTACTCTGATTCCTTCACACTGCGTTTTTCTTAAAAAGTGACACAATGCTTCAAGTCTTTGTGGTATTCAAAACCCTTTATCCTCTTTCAGTAAAAGAAAGATATACTATAGCCCCTCATTATAATTTTACAATTTTACCATATATGTTGAAAGGATAATCTGTTTGGACTACTTCTATAAAACACACACACAACAATGAATATAAGAAGATTTTTGTCGATTATTCTATACTAAAATTTTATCTACATTTACTGCAATCTGACTTTTTCCATAATCTATAAGTACTTACAATTTTCCATAGTGCCTAACTACAATATGACTTTCTCAAATGCCTCAGAACCAAAACGTTGCGACAGTACCAATTGTGGAGGAAACAACTTTGACTTTCAATTCCCATTCTCGCTATCACGGGAGCAATCTCTTTAATTTATATATATGGTAGTTGTTGACATGAAAACGTAAAAACAATATATAATCATTATCGCTATAATGCACCAGCCGGGAATCGATCCCGGTTCTATACCGTAGCAGGGTAGTATTCTACCACTAGACCACTGGTGCTCGACGTGATGAGTTACCAATTAAATTAATTGATAAAAAATATAAACTTCCTTGCAAGTTTTGTCTACCACCATCGTCATCATCATCATCATCATCATCAAGGTCGAATTCTAAATTAGCCGGCGAATGATTACTAAAGTAAGAAGCATCCCAAAGATTTATCTTCTGTTAAAACCCCAAAATAAGAGAGCGATGAGGAAAGAGGAGATTCCAGATCAAAGTCGGACTATTCCTGTCGATCCCAATCTTCCGAAATGGGTCTGTCAAAACTGTCACCATTCCCTTACCATCATCGGCGTCGATTCCTACGCCGGAAAGTTCTTCAATGATTCCCCTCATTCCGGTTAGGCCAATTTTTATGTTTGCTAATTGTTCCTCTCATTAGGGTTCTTGTTGATATATCTTATTCTGTAAATTTAGGGCTTGGATTATTTCAATATTCAAAATAAGTTGACAAAGGAATGTAATTGTTAAACGCAGCAATACAGGGCTCCTCCTCAATCCATGGAGCCAACAGTGTAATTGGTTCAACACGCATGGACAACTCTTTTGTTGTTTTACCTCCACACAAGCCTCCTCAAGCTCAGGGCATTCCTCCTCGTCCTCGTGGACCCTCTCCTCACTCTGATCCTACTCATTCTGGAAAGGCAATGGATGAATCTTTTGTAGTCGTGTATAAGTCTGAGTCAGCTTCTGATTCTGCCACTTCTCCTCACAATCCATCCCTTCAAGTTGGCCAAAATGGTCCTTTACATTCAAATAACTCTGCCTTTAATGCCACTATCCATGTTTTAACACGTGCTTTCGATATTGCCAGAACTCAGACTCAGGTAATGTTGCTGTAACTTTTCTTTTCTTTGTTATTTGTTGAATCTGCTGGATAAATTGTAGTCATGGACCATATTATGTGTTTTACTTTCCCCCTTTTTTGAGTTTCTTAGGTTGAACACCCATTGTGCTTAGAATGCATGAGGGTATTGTCTGATAAACTTGAAAAAGAAGTCGAGGATGTGACGAGGGACGTTGAAGCATATGAAGCATGTGTTCAGCGGTTAGAAGGAGAGGCACAAGATGTTCTTAGTGAAGCTGATTTTCTCAAGGAAAAAAAGAAGGTAATTTTCAGCTTTCAGCATATTGTTTTACTCGAAGATGATTTGCATATAGGTAACATTTTTTTGTTGTTTCCTGCTCTACCTAGATTGAGGAAGAAGAAAGAAAACTTGTTGCAGCTATAGAAGAAACAGAGAAGCAAAATGCTGATGTAAACCATCAACTCAAGGAGCTAGAGTCCAAGGGAAATCGCTTTAAAGAACTCGAAGATCGGTCTAGCACTCTCACTCTTCCCCTATTGGCAAATGATACATTAATAATGCTCTCTCTTATTTTCCCACTTGTTTCTATAACTTGTCTGGCTTTTTCTGTTGTAGGTATTGGCAAGAGTTCAATAATTTTCAATTTCAACTGATAGCCCATCAGGTGTGTTGCTGGTTATATCTTAGGGTTCCTCCTCATTTCAGTAAACTATACTTTGGAGAGTCCAGAGCTTTCATTCGTGTTTATCACATATTCTTGATAATTGTTCTCTCTCATTGTGGTATTTTAGTATTAACATCACTTGGTTAGGTTTATCATGTAGTCAATCTGGACTCTGTGAAGGATTAGGCTTTTATCAGCATAACACTCGTTTCTTAGATCTAATATAAAAGAGATATGTCTTTGTTAACAGGAAGAGAGAGATGCAATCTTGGCAAAGATTGAAGTTTCACAAGCACATCTAGAGTTACTAAATAAGACAAACGTACTGATTGATGCCTTCCCCATACGTCATGATGGAGATTTTGGTACGATTAACAATTTTCGACTTGGAAGACTACCTGAATTAAAGGTAAGTTTTGCAACTTTCCTTGAATGTTATAATCCCCTCCTGCTCAATGCTCATATAAAGTCTAAACTTAGGTCACATGAAACATTTTTTTAGATTGAGTGGGATGAGATCAATGCTGCTTGGGGCCAAGCCTGTCTTCTCCTCCACACGATGTGTAACTATTTCCGGCCAAAGTTTCAGTATCCTTGTTAATATCTCACAATCCTTTCCCTTAGTTTATTTCTTTGTTTATGAGGTTTATCCTTAACCTAGCTACCCTTTTCAAGATGTCGAGCTAAAATACAGCCGATGGGGAGTTATCCTAGAATTGTAGACAGCAACAATGAAACTTATGAGCTGTAAGTAATTTCCATTGGTTAATTGACATATTTTTGTACCGGTTTGTTCTTAAAGTTGAACTTATAACAGATGTTTTGTGCTGATTTATGTGAGTTTTTTTGGTAAGTTTTGTCTTTGTTTGATGATCCTCTTCAGGTTTGGTCCTGTGAACTTGTTTTGGAGCACTCGTTACGATAGAGCCATGACTCTGTATTTGATGTGTCTTAAAGACTTTGCCGATTTCGCAAACTCAAAGGACAAAGAAAACAATATTCCACCAGAGAAATGCCTCAAACTTCCATTCAAGCAAGTTCCCACTCGCTTAAATACCAAAATCTTTGTGGTCGCTGATTTTTTTTGTTTATTGGGTGCAACCCAAAACCTTAAAAGTATCTCATATAGAACAATTTCGCAGGATCGAAAATGATAAAGTAGAGACATATTCAATAACACAGAGCTTCAACAAGCAGGAGAGTTGGACCAAAGCATTGAAGTATACTCTCTGCAACCTGAAATGGGCTCTCTTCTGGTTCGTTGGAAACACGAATTTCCAACCTCTCTCAGCTACGGTTTCTTTGCCTTGTGATGTATCAGCAGCTGGTTCCTTGTACGCCAAGCGAGGTCCTGATTCTAATAAGCCGTCAGGTAAAAACCTTAGAAACTTGTGAGAGGTAGAACTCAAGTCAGCGACTTGTGTGAATAGTTGAAGCAATTTATGTCATAATATCGAATAAGAAAATGATAATTCTTATAATATCTTTTGTACAGCTTTTTCGTGTTTAACGTAAGCCTTTATTTCGTAAGAACATAGCAAGATAATGTAATATGTCTCTCTAGATTTTTCCATAATTTGAAAGGCCTTTTTAGCAAACATATCAGAAACATAGACCACTAATTTAACGTTGCAAAGTGAGATTTGTGCAGTGTGAGTATTACTACAATTTCAATATGGATTGGTTGGGCCGATGTGGATGACAGCCCAACAATTAGTTTTGCGAACATGGTTACGCTTAACGGTCGGCGAAATAGCCGTTGAAGAAATCAAAACGGTAACTTATAACGTAATGTTGACTTATTCTCAAAATTCAGAAAGTAGCCGTTGATGATTTTCCCCAACGGTCGTGAAACTTGTCTTTATAAATATACAACACACAGACTTCCGAAACTTAAGAAATAAAAAAGAAATCTAAACTTACTTAAGAAACTGAGTATTCCTTTCTTTTTTTTTTTTTGATGAAAGGCTTAACTGAGTCCGTCTATCTATCAAGTCTCTTCTCGACTATGTCTCCACTTCTGGCGGTAGCCTAGTCTCTTCTCGTCTGGATGTCTCCACTTCTGGTGCTATAATAGTCTTTCTCGTCTACATGGCTTCGGTTGTGGCGCTATAATAGTATTTCTCGTCTACGTGGCTTCACTTGTGGTTAGTACCTTTTACTCAAGGTTTTATTTTATTTTTCCATGCTTACTTACACTAATGACTGCAAAAATATGCTTTTTAATTTCTTTATTTTTTTCAGTTTTTCTCTCTCTCTCTTGTTCAAATTTAAGGTTTCAAATTCACAATTATGGATAGTAAATACATGGTTTTTTTCTTAGTTAGCTCGATTTTAGTTTCTAGCCGCATTTTTTAGGATTTTTTTACACGGGTTACCTCCTTGCTCTATTTTTTGTTTTGTTGTTTGTACCCTTATGTTGATTTTGATTTTAAGTTCTCTGTTATTTTAATTTTTGTTGATATTTCGTTCCTTTAAAGAAAAAACATTTGGTTTTCGAAGTTGAGTACATTCTACTGATGCTTTTTTGAATATATTTTTATATATAAGTTTATGATGAGGGGTTCTTTTGTGTTGTGTATGCAAGGATGCTTTCTGACGCAGACATAGTTTTCAAGCCAATACTTCCACAGACTTTTGACTACTTCAAGCAATTTCCAAACGCAAACATGAATTGCAATCTTCTTTGAGGTTAGTTTCTCCAATCTTTTCCAATAATCGGATGATGATAACTTTTTAAAATTTTGTAGCGATGATGGATTCGCCAAGAAAACACTTTAGCCGAAACACTGTTTAGTTGAAAGATTGTTTCAGAAGAAGTACCGTTCAGGGAACACTGTTCACGCGAAACACTGTTCGGATATATGCACTGTTCATGTGCGATTGTAGCGAGAAGTTAAACTGCTCAGTCTAAGCACTGTTCACGTGAACATTGTTCAGATGAGCATTGTTCAAGGCGTCAATGAATACTGTTTATGTGTTTAGTCTAAATACTGGCACTGTTCATATACACATTGTTCTGTTCATATGTACAAAGTTTAGATATAAAATAATTAAAAAGTGAGAGATATGGAGAAAGGTTCTTAATTTGTGATTTAAGAGCTCATGATCTCTTATTTAAGAACCTCAACATATGTTTATGCTGCATTGGTTCCTCTTTTCTATTTTTAGCTAAGATTTAATTATATTCTTTTTTTTTTTTTAAGAATCCTTTTGAAATTTTTAAGAATGTAGATGCTCTTTCATTTATGCACTGTTCATGTGCGACTGTAGCAAGATGTTACACTGTTCAGTCTAAGCACTGTTCAGACGAGCATTGCTCGAGGGATCGATGAACACTGTTTATGTGTTTAGTCTAAACACTGGCACTGTCCAGTAAAGAACTGTTCATATACACATTGTTCCCGATACCTATTTACTGTTTCGTCTAAACACTGTTCGCATACCTATTTACGGGAAACAATTGTTAAGATGAGCACTATGTACTGTAGCGAGATGTTTTTTTGTTCATTCTACGCACTGTTCATTAGTGTCCATAGCGAATGTTTTGCTGTTCACGTAAAACATTGTTCATGTGTAACTGTAGCGAGTTACTTTACTGTTCAGTATCAGCACTGTTCATCTGAATATTTTGTTCGCGTGAAGCACTTTTCAGGTTTTATATTGTTCGCATGAAAAACATTGTTTATGTGTGAGTACTGTTCAGGTGAAGTGTTGTTCAATCGAAACTATATTTGGTCGAAGTTCCTATAGTCGAAGCACTATATAGTAGATATAGTTTCGAACACCTAGTTTTATGTGTCGTTTGTTCCGTTGTAGCGACTGCAAATATATATTTGCTATAAGCCTATAATTGAATTGATTCTCTAATAGTGTAAAGAACAAGTTCCGACTACATTGTACGTATTGTTAGTATTGTAGACTGACATGTTATCATTTAGATTTATGGTGTAAGAGTTATGTTACGAGAGTTCTCATGTTTTCAGAAGCCCAGGATTTCCAAGCTAATTTTTTTAAGCGTTTGTGTGTTTTTAAATGAGATTTCACTTTTCAATTTGGATATTTTAAGATCAGTGTTCTGACACTCGTAATTATTACTCTCGCTGTTTCATTTTAAAATTTAATATCTAAATGTCCTTTTATGTTTTCAATATACATTTTTAATACAAATTTATATTATTACTACTCTATTATTAAAAAAAGAGAATTAAAAGAGGGAATCTGATACTTTGTCCCAATGAAAAAACTTGTTTGATATATAATTATGGATAAAGGGAAGTTCGATTGTTTATATTTATTGATATGCAAAAACTTAAGCTATAATTATAATGAAATAGAGGGTGTAAAATAAACTCATATTTAAAAAAATGACTAGCTGTTGAACATTAAAAATAATTATAAAAATAACATTAGTTAAGAAATTAAAACAACATTTGGTTACAAAATTTATACAAAGTGTTTACAAAAAAAAAAAAAAAAAATCGACTGTGACAACTCATGGATAATCTGTAAATATAAAAAAGTCTCACGCGCCTAATTTTCTAAGTTATTAAAAAAAACAGCAAATTCCCGATGGTTAGTCCACCGTTTTCTAGCGCGTTTGTGTGATTCGCGTATGGTGCGTTTGAAAATTAAATGGACGGAAATGCCAGTATCTTTGGACTTATTTGTTGGTTTAAAGGCCTATCATTATCAATATCTGTTAATGTGGTAGGCCTATGAAATTTCTGTTCGTCTGGGCTTATTTATGGGCTTATCAATATCTCTTAACGGAATATCAACATTTGTTAACGTGGTCTTAATTGTTGTTCTCAAATGGGCCGAATGTCAATATTTTTAATAATGTAATAACCCACCCGTTTGATGCGGAAAAAGAGTTAGACAAGATACGAAAAAACACATTTCTCTAAAAATATATAAATCCATTTAGGTAAGAATGAACATATAAGTTTATCTAAATAACTCCTACATATTTTTAGATAATCTCCTAAATATTATTTTTAAGCTTAATCTACTTTGGATAATTTGTGTGTTGTATAAATATCAACAAATGAGATTTTACTTTTCGGATTGGATTTTTAAGATTAGTGTTCAGACAATATGAACCGTGAACTCCTAATTGTTACTCTTTCGTTTCAATTTAAAATGTAATATCTAAATGTTGTTTAATGTTTTCACTACACATTTGAATACAAATTTATATTTTTACCATTCTGTTATTAGAAGAGAGAATTTGATACTTTATCCCAATGTAAAAACTTGTTTAATATATAAATTATGGATAAAAGGAGAATTTGTTGTTTTTTATCTATATGAAAATCTTAAACTATAATTATAATGAAATAGAGAGTGTCAAAATAAACTAATATTTTATTAAAAATATTGACTAGCTGTTGAACATTAAAAGTCATAGTAAAGATAATATTAGTTAAGAAATTTGATTGTTTAAATATCAGTTATGGTTAAATAACGTTATTCCGGTGAAATTTTTTTAATATATTAATTATGGATAAAAAGAAGAATTTGATTGTTTTTATTTATATGCAAATATCTTAAACTATAATTATAATTAAATAGTGGGTGTAAAAATAAACTGATATCAAAAAAAATATTGACTAGCTGTTGAACATTAAATCAATTGTAAAAATAAAACTTTTAAGAAACTAAAACTAAAGTTACAAAATTTATACAAAGTGTTGCTGACAAAAAGAAAAAAAAAAAGACAAAAATCGATCGAGATAATTCATCGAAAATCCGTAAAGGTGGAAATGCCTCTCACGCGCCTAATTTTCTAAGTTTTAAAAAGATGAGCAAATTTCCAATGGTTAGTCCACAAACTTGAAGCGCGTTTGTATAACTCGCTTATGGTGCGCGTGGAAACTTTGTTCTCAAATGGACGGAAATTCCAGTCATTAATAATATCTGTGAATGTGGATGGGCCTGTGAAATATCTGTTAGTCTGGACTTCTTTGTGGGCATCTTTGTGGGCTTATCAATATCTCTTATCGGAGTATCATCATCTGTTAACGTGGCCTTAATTGTTGTTTTCAAATGGGCCGAATATCAATATTTAATAATGTAATAACCCAAAGGTTTGATGCGGAAACAGAATTGAAGGAGATACGAAAAACACACTTCTCTAAAAATATATAAATGCTTTTAGAGAACTAAAAAGTTATAAGCATAGAACTGAACAAAAAAAGAAAAGAGAAACCAAGTCTAAGCCTATTTCTTCAATATTGTAAATTGTAATAGGGGTACAAGGAGACTACTACAACTGCAGCTTTAACTTTATTCGTAATACTTTGATTCATATCAATAATTATTATATATTTTTTGTTATTTTAATAATGATCAGTGTTTACCTGAAGATGATTATGGCCGCTAACTTGTCTTCAAGGCTTCTCTTCCCCAGGCACGGAATCCACGAAAAACTCCTCTAATGATGCACAACATATAAATATACATCATAATCAATATCAAAGAGCTAATTATCATAGAGCATTAACATTATATAAATCAAACTAGAAGTTCCAGGTTCGGTTTCAGATTGGTTTTTTCATTGGAATGCATTTATGTTTACTTTCTACTGAAATGTTTCAAAGACTGGTGAAACTGAAAGAAGAAGAAGAAGAAGAAGAAGAAGAAGAAGAAGAAGAAGAAGAAGAAGAAGAAGAAGAGTTTAGAATTAGAGTTACCTATGTCCTCTTGTTCAGGAGAATCTAAGAAAATCTCTGAATCAGATGGAAGAAACGGAGAGCCTGGATAGTTTCCCAAGGCTCCTAAATCTGCAACATACATATCTTTTATCTGATAATCAGCTCGTTATATAACTGAGAATTCCATAGCCCGAGAAAAAATTTGGGTAAAATTGAAACTCACCTCCTAGATTTGATAAATCTGCGGTGAGATCAGAAAGGCTAAAATTCCATGGAATCTGATCAAAGGACCCGAGGGAATCTCTGGAATTCCTGGCTTCTCCTTCATCTGGTCCAACATCAGCTGTGAATGTGGAATCAAGCACTGAAGTGTCCATTACCATACCGGATATTTCTGAAGCAGCAAATGGAAAATGTCCACTTGATGCCACAGAACCTGGACTCACTGCCATCTCAGGCATCCCACCACTATTTGGTGGAACAGCTTGAGGAGTTGCATCATTTGCAGTTGTATCGATCACCATACTAAGATAAACAGATATTTAGATTAAGATACAAAATCAATTTTACCCGAAAATGTGTTAAATTGTACTGCGAGTTACTTCTTACTCATTCGACATAATCATCCTCAGTGGATGATAATTTGCAGGTGCAGGGACTCCATTAACAACATGGCAGCTTGATATTCCCATTGGATCAAGATGGGGATGGACTGGAGCATGCATTTGAGGATGCTGTAGTACTGGGTATCCCATTGGCATGTTAGCTGCACTGCAAAACAACAGTGTTAAATAACAGTGAAATTAAATATAATACTATTTCCTCGTGATTTCAAATATATATACAAGTTTTCAGGTGATATAGGGTTTCCGACTTATCACCAGGAGCCATGGGATGCATTCCATTTTGTATCGGTGCCAGAGGAATTTTTGGAGGTCCAGGAGAAAACTTTGTGAGATTGTATTGGTGTTCAAGCAAATGATTGAACAAAATTATTTGCTTCTTCAGTTTCAATCTGATATAATAAGCCCTGAAAAAGTCTGCGTTTTCTTCTTCCAATTTCTGCCAAACTAAATTAAAAAAAAAAGTCAGAAATAGATATTTCATTTGATGTTTCACATTGCTAATACTATAACTAATTCATACTTTCAACAATATATTATAACATGCAATTTGTGTAACTCTTCAATAGGCCACTATCCTATGGAAACTCTTCTATCAAACTTAAGTACAGAAGATGGAGTTATGCTAACACGAATCTGATATCTTAGATTGAAAGAATGGTTATGATGCTAGAAAAAAAAGTAAAAAAAAAGAGACTTCAGGAACCTTCAAAAGCTTACCTAAGGTTGTAAATCCAGGATCTATCCTTGCACGAGTCAAGAGGGTCTTCACGACCTCATCTCTGTTCATGTACAACTGAAGACATCTTTCTATCAAATTTTGGACCTACATCAATCAATTCAAAGTGTTTATCATCAGATGTTATACATACAAGGGGAAGACACACACAGTCACACATACATTTACATAAATAGAGAGAGAGGTAAAGCCTACTTTAATAAATTAAAATGACAACGGGGAGCTCGAAATATGTTCTTACAAGTTCAATATCTTGTCTTGAAACTTTCCTACTGTCATTGCTTGAAGCAGATACAGAACCAGAATCTTGTATTGGAGCATCTATTGATTGATTAGGTTTCTGTTCACCTTGAGACTCATGTGAAGCTTGAGTAGAGGATTGTAGCTCCTGTTTGCACTGCAACAAAATAATAGTTATTTTTTCTAATAGTTCACCTTTAGGTAATCAAAATCTACAAGTACTGAGACAGCTTAGTTAGACCATACATAAATAACTATTGCTAGAACTAGTATAGCTCGTGGTACCGAAATTCAAACATTATATAACTCTAAAGGAAAGTATTGACCTAATCCACCAATCTTAATGATTAATAGCTATTAGGGACCAGCAACAAGGTATTACCTTACAAAAAAAGAAAGGGATATCGAAAGCAAGAACAGAAAAAGTTACAGGAGTATTGAAGAACATTAAGAGAATAGAACAAAGATAACAAAAGGTAGAGAAGATTATGTTATAGAAGAACCTGTCCGTTCTTCATTACTGCTGAATGTAAAGTGAATGCATCCTTCAATCAGAATTGTTCTCTTTAGCACCATTTACACCAATGGAGTCCATAAAGCTCAACATGCTGGTCAGTTTGTTACAAATTATAAACCAAAAATAAACCTGAAGAAACAAGAAAGAAAAAGAGAGCATTTAGCCATATGCCACAATAGTTTCGATACTAGTAGTCCAACATTCAACTAACAGTAAAAACAAGACAAAATATATAGCATGCTAAAACAAGGGTATAAAGAGAAAGCATCTTCAATAGTTATTTGTTTAATTAATCATTAAGGATGAAAAGTGAGTCCCCCAAGCATTGTTTAATACAGTTTCAGATCCCAATTACACACTCCACAGAATCTATCTAATAAGAAAAAAAAACTATATATCATTAAGTTAAGCAAAAACTAAATCAAAACAAAACAGTTCATTTCCACAGTTGATTGTTTCACATTAACATGAACAAAAAAAATGAAAAATGGAATAAATTCCACTAGGATGATCTATCTACCCATCGTATACATACTCTCTGTGACCAAAACAAAGAACAAACCTGCAGTATCTGTCAAATAAACGATACCTAATTCCAGAAACATTTGCCATTTATAGAACTACATAAACATGTGCGAGAAGAACAACAACAGCCAATGATTTTCAAAAAAAAAACGAAATTTTAAGAAAATGAAACGGATTCGGTGAAGTTCATCATCTCCAACTGGTGAATAAAACAATATAATAAATAAATAAATAAAATATACCCCCACATGAACAGAAACTTGGCGATATAATATTGTAAAATCAAAAAGGGGAAAACTTTATGTATAAATGACCAGAAACATAATGACATCGAATCAACAACACGAAAGAAAAAAAAAAAAAAAAAAGATCCATGGAATCTCACCTTCCCGCGAAATTGAAAAGCTCGCAGCGAACCCTAAACTATCACTCGAAACCAAAGTTATATCGACGAATTTTTGAATAACGTAGGAGTCTCAACAATTCATAAAAACATCGAAATTGCGAATCGTAGTTTTGACCTAGACGATGATTAAACGAAAAGTCTGAGAAATCCAACAAAGATATGAAACGGAGAAGATAGTGTTAAAGCAGATCCGAGGTACTTAGTTCCCGGAAGACGGATACTGTGAAAAGATATCAGAACGCCATTATCGACAGACCAAGTTGCAGAGTCCCAATTTAACGCAGCAGAGATAAGAGTTATACTTGAAAAAAAAAAAATATATGAGAGAGAGAGAGAGAGAGAGAGAGAGCAACATACTAAATAGTAGACTATTAAATAGTAAAGTAAATATATATACAGACCTACACTACAGAGACTACTGACTACAGTCAATGTAAAAATATAGTATATCTCTAGCCTTTTTAAAAAAAAAAGTAAAAATATTTTTAGCTCTTTTAATTTTAAAAAATTCTGTAGTAAATGAAACAACGACGACTTGGCTTAAAATTTACAGTTGCAAAACCAAATCAAACCGAACCAAACCAAAGAAAATTAAATAAAAGTATTCTAAATTGGGTAATAAATCGCCGTAGTGGTGGTCAAGTTGTTGATTGTTATGTTACGACAAGGCAACAAGGCAAGGACATGGCCTGCTATGTGTAACTTTCTGGGAATAACATTTTCTGTTATATTATTTCGTCAGGACCACTTTTTCTTATGATTTTACTTTTTGAGTGGTCCGACTTCAAAGCCTTTATGAATAACAACAAAATAATAAAATTTGGTTGTGTCATTAGGCAATAGGCACCAAATAGGACGAAGTTAGCAAACTACAAATGAATCATCTAGTTTAACAATGTGACAATCTATTATTTCTTTTATTTTCTTTTCTCTTCTGATGCTTACAAGTGAATGAAACGTGCCCTTGGTGTTTTATTCCATGTTCCCCTGCAACAGAAAAGTCTTCATTCACGGAAACTTTGGCTAATTCATCATAATCACTGTTCATTGCTCTGCTCATATCAGCACTACTATTCGGAATTCGGGAGGATGTAATATGTCTAACTAATGACGAGTCAGCCAAACATCTGACATTGGTTGACAAAGTTTCAGACCCCCAGATTCTTTTTCCTAATATTATTAACCCTGGTATCATTAGTTTGGCGTTTACCAGCTCCTGGGCCTCTACTACGACGTGATTGCAAAAACACTTCACCATATGTCTCAGTAAGCTCAGGACTAGATCGTGTCCTGCCAAAAAGATGCCTACCATGAAAGTTATTCATCATAATTTCCGGCTTAGTAGTTGGTTGAAGCCTATCATTTGAAGCACTTTGATTGGAACTAACTTCCTTAGCATGTTGGTAAGAGTTGCCACGACTCTTTTGCTTTTGATATGTTGCTCTAGATATGACTTGTGTTCCACAATTAATCTGTTGAGAGGGCATACAGCAAGCTCCATGAATACCACCAAGACGGCCTACATTTTGATTTATTTTGTTGCTTGAGGAATTACTAACAATTTCAGCTTGATGATATGGGTCAGGATCTCCCTGCCTCGATAGCCATAAGTCATATCCAGGAGCATCAGGACGTCTACCAGAGCCATGTCTTTCCCATGTATTCATAAAAAATTGGTTAACCTCATGGATCAAATTCTCCTTAGGGCATTCAAGTAACCTTGCCAACTTCTTGGCACCGAGGGTAAATGCACTTCGTATCCTAAAGAAGTTACCTGACACAATAATTGAACAACAAAAACAAAATCTCATCAAAGTAAGGAAGTAAACATGTTTGATTGCATTTTCTAGCTTCAAGCTGTATAAAGAAAAGAACAAGTCCGATAAGCTACACTCAGGCATAATTGGCACAGATTGCAAATTGAACATTTACCAATCACAGTTCAATTACAGAAGTATGGATTTATAAATAGGCAACAGTAGTCAAGCCAGGTAAGTAAGTACCTTTACTGACACTGCGACCAAGGTTGTTGTTCTCACGCAAAGGGTCTATAACATTGAAATGTTTAGAAACAAAAGGTGGCCCCTGTGTCTCTTGAGCAGCATGGTTAACTGCATAAACTCTACTACAAGCTCTAAGAAATGCTTCACTAACTCGTAACTCTCCAGAATCCCTTCGAGGAGGCTCCGCTGCCAAACATTGCATACCAAGACAGTCAGTACTAGAGACATATACAATGCACAAGTAGATGGATAGCAGTTCGTAAATACCTGTTACATCTGGTAGTAAACTAACTGGAACAGGACCCCAGAGGCTAATACAAAAATTCTGCCAGTCAAACTTACTAAAGAACTCAAGAAAACGATAGAGAACCTACAAATGCAAGAAAGTGAGTCAGGCAGATTGAAGAAAAAACTTTGACAGAATAAAGGCAGTTTCATAATGACACTACCTCAAGGGGTCCAGAGAATGAGTGGTTGAAAAGATGAAATATGTAAAGAACCAAGGTTTCCAGGGCATATGTTGAAATAAGCCCATGGTGAGCTCCCAATATACGGCTCTCGTAGTAACACCATGCTTTAATCAATATAATACTACGCTTGAATAAATGGTTCCGGTTTATATAGTGATCAACCTGCATATAAAACAACATAAAGGTATAGAAATCAAAACTATCAACCTAACTTAGGAAGAGAAAGCAAGTAGCCTGTTTTGTTTGGTAGGCAACTAACCTCCTCGAGAAAGCAGAGCGTACACAGCCCTCCAATCTGATTAAAAGATATATCAACCACAATATTCTCCACCAGACACTTAATTATCTTCACCTGAAACATTATACGAGTGAAAATTTGTTAGAAAAATACAGAACATAAATTGAGTCAAACATATACTGCCCGTAAAAATTAATGGTTCAATACACCAAACTTAGAAGAAGAGGTAAGAGAAACAAAAGGATAAGGATCAAGGAGGCATACCTCTGCCTGAATATACTGGACTTGTTTGACATGAAATTCAGCATTTTCATTCTTCTCTTCCTTTTCCAGCATATCGCGAACCAAACTCGCCCAAGAATCCTTGAGATTGTCGTTGGGGCTGAAGGCCGTTAAGTCGATGTCTCCATCAGGTAAATAAGTCTTGAGAGGTACAGATCCAAAAGTAAAGATCTAGTGGATAGAATACGAATTCAGAAAACAATTTCAAAGGAAACTTGCAAAAACAAACAAGAAATATAATCTCAGCTATATCTCCAAAAAAAAAAAGAGCTACGCAACAAACAAGAAAAGAAAACACACCTCAACCTGACGAGGGAAGCATTCCATGATAAGTCTCCTAACGTATCTGGCAACAGCATTGCGGCGATCTTGAGAAGGAAGAGTTGGCTGGATGCAAGCGATGAGCTTGGCAGTTCTATCCTCCGCCTTAGACCATCGCTCTAAATCGAGGGGCCTTGTCACAGATGCAGCTTTGCCTGGCAATAGCCCATTCGGAAATAAGACAGAAGTGGGTGACGTCGCCCATGACTCGTCCATGCAAAATATCTCCCTTCACTGAATTTGTACACAACCACACCTTCCTCTCTAATCTAAAACAACACACATTTACCAACCGTTACGGTTACCTTTACGACTGCTATTAACCAACCCTCTTATTCTCAATCTGTCACAGCTTGTTGGGAATGAGATAAAATCGAGACGTAAGAAGATGATGAAAGAGAGATGAACTAGATGTATATATTGACTAGGTTTTTAAAAAAATATATATGGAAATAAGTGGGAGTGTTTTGTGAGGGGGATATGCAATTCCGGGGAATCCCAGATTTTCAGAGGCTTTCCGTATTTTTCATAATTTAAATATTTAACACTGGTTTTTTTAATTAATACCTATAATAATTCTAAAAGACTAAAAGTCACACACATCATAATGACTATTTTTTAAAAAGTAAACCCAATGATAAATGTTAAGTGTTTCCAATGTTTTAGGCCTAACGCCTGTAAAATTAATCGGGGAGTAAACGAGGATTAATCGGGAATTAGTTTTAGGTTATTTTAATATTTTAAAAATATATTTATTTATTATATTAAAATTTTAAATAATATTATTTGTAAAATTATAGTAAATACATGAAAATGTAGTATTAATAATTTATTTTATGATTTTTATTTATAATTTTAACATAATTTATTATAAAACATCATAAACTCTCAATATAAATGTCTGAATAACAAAAACAAATTTTATTTATACTTGAAAATTTAAAAATAATTGGATTGTAGATAATTATGTATGAAATAATCGGATTATGCGAGAATTAATCGGATTAGGCGGGGAGTAATCGGTTGACTGATTTTTTCAAGGGATTAGTAATTAATCGATTAATCGAGGAAGTGAAGGTGGATCTAACGATTAAGCGGGGTATAATCGGAGGTAGGCGGAGATTTTTAGAACATGTTTCTAGTTTTGATTATGAAGATTTTTTTTTTTTTGGAAAGTCATAAAATTGGTGAAGACATTTTTTTCTCTACTGATACGCCTGATTGATTTAATGGGCCTACCACCGCCTACCCATCAAAAAAGATTTCAAATTACACAGCCATTTATTTATCGGCTTAAATATTTCTTATTTAGAGGCCCATGAGTTATGTAATTCGCTGACGCAAGTAACGAGGAGTGTGTATCGCGTATATGGGACATCTAATTCATCTGAATTCAATATTTTCATTTTCCTGTTGTTTAAAAATCCATTCCATGTATCAATATAATGTAGCTTTTGGGTTATGTATTCTTGCTTTGTTAAGTAAGTTTTTATATTAAGCTAACGAAAATGGTATTTTATGTCTTTACAACATTTTATTAACTCGTTTTGCCTCACCACCACAAGAAATGTAAATAAACGCATAATGAGAAGATATTCAACTTATATACAAGCCAATGAGGCATCGACCGTAGATCTTCACTTCGCTAGACACGTGTCATGATCTCCTCTGTCGTCAGACTCCCGTCTAATCCCCGGCCTGCAGACGTCAGCACCGGCCAAACATTCCTCCTCTGTCTCCTGGCTTTCCTAACGATGAGCTTCGTGTGCTGCCTTAGAACTCCGTTCACGGCCTTGACGTAGTTTTTGGAGTCGTGGTCCCTCAAGACCGAACCTTCCGACCCATAAGCCGCACGTTGACTCAGCGTTTCGAGCGGGTGAGGTCGGTTCAGAAACGCACGCAACGCCGTAGGAGAGTAGGTTTCGTGGCTCTTTTCTAGAACGTAGAGAGCGTTTCCCGGCGGTAGAAAAGGGTGTGTCGGCGAGACACTCTCACTTGGCTGTAGAATAAATACTTTCCCCATCGGTGAATACAACAGTTTCTGCAAAAGCGAAAACAAAACCACACATCCGTATTTAAATTTAGACAAAGATGTTTAACTTCAACTATAGAGATATGATTTTAGAATCAAAGAAAAAACTAAGATGCAACCGTAATTGCAAAAAACGATGATAAGACTTACATTTTGGTTGAGACAAGGATGTGTACGGAACGACCCATTCAAGCGCTTTAGGACGAGAGAAATATGGTCCGGGTAATTACACGAGAAGGCTCGTGGAACAATATCTCTATGCATCATCACACAGTGAACATGACTCTCGTCAAGACCAAGCTCCGCTAGTATCTTCTCACCGCCACAAAACACAAACGGTGAACCGAACGTGACAACGGGTTTCATAGCTTCAGAGCTAACGAGTCCTCTAGAGATCAGCATCAGATTTACTATTAACGAGAGACTGCCTCCAAGAGAATGGCCCGTAAACTGAAACTTAGCTCTATCTCCGTATTGAGACAAATGCTCTGTTATTTCTGGTAAGAACTGTTCGTATATTCCTTTTGCTGCCTCGTAGATTCCTCTGTGGACTAATACATCTGTATCCTGCAACAGTCATATTAATATCCTAAGCGCTCTAGGATAAAAACCAAACCAAAACAAATACTTACGTAAGCTAAGTGTTTGATAAACCAAAAGTCCATTCCTAGCAGAGATCAAGATCTTTACCTCAAACTTAGTTGGTTCGAAGAAGAGGTTTGCTTTCCAGGAAGCTAAAGAATCAGATCCCTTCGAATATATGACACGAATTAACATATTGGAGGATCATATTCTAAGAAAACAAAGGATTTGCTTGTAGATATTATGACTGAAAACATCATACCTGAATAACAAAGCACCTAGTGTATGTGTTTGGATCGTCACACACAAACCACTCACAAGGAGAAGATTGTAGCGACTGCAACTCCCTTGCCGCTTCTAATTTCTCCTCCTCACCGGCAGCAACCACCGCTGTCATAGTAGACGCAGCAGCGTGAGCCGCAGCAGCTGATTTATAAACCGAGTTGCTTGGTTCCGAAATATAACCCTCTTTGCACGAGTGAATGTAAGATGCAGCTGAGGCAGCAATCTTGTAAGCAGATGCAGAAGATGAAGATGATAGTTGAGGCGGCTTCTCGGATTCCGATTCCGGGGACGTAATGACAGGAACACGTATCGAATCTTGCTCTAGTTTCTCTCTAAGTATTGCTGCTTTCGCTTTCTTTTCCAATGACGATGTCACAAAATTTAACCCATAGTTTCTTCTCAAATCCTCACCCTTGATATTCGATATCGTGTAAGCCAAGTTACACAAATAAGCTAACTGAGAAAAGTTTTTAGCCTCAGACCAAGAAACCTTCATAAGCAATCTAGAGAACGATTCGCGTTCCCAATCACCGTTTTCAGATCCGTAATTCGCAACGCAACCTTCTTCTTCTTCTTCTTCTTCTTCTTCTTCTTCTTCACAGCCACACGTAACATTAACACTTCCCTCTGAAACATCACTTTCCGTTCTTTGCTCTTTCTTCCACTGTCTCCTAATCTCAAGCAACCTCTCGACCCAATTCGCCTTCTTAGCTCCATCTAGATTTGGCTCAATATAAATCTCATCGCTCTCTTTCTCGTCTTGAGACGTGTCCGTTTCAAAAAGCATTGATTTGATAGGATTCGGAATTATGGAACTCGATATCTGAAACGAGAACGCCCCTACTGATCGGCTGCTTTTCATCCCTGGACTAGGACGTACAGACACAGCAATAATCCGGTTATTGTTACCAGAGCGACAACACAAGTGATTTTCGGAACTTGATCTCCGTATTGCAGCGCTTTTTACGACAAGATCTTGACCAGATAACGATCTACGGAGGCCCATATGTTCTTTGAAAACGTCATTCACCGCCGCTGGAGACGTAGGCGCCATAGCCGCATTAAACGCCATTAATTTATGTACAAAACGAAGCTCCTACTATAAAACCAAATAAGAGAAGACGATTATGTCAATTATTAAAAAACACAATTATAGCATCTTACAAGAAAATACATAAGTACAGACTGATATGTAGAGAATGAAGGCAAGTATTTCGTACTTAACAAATGCATAACATATAATGAAACGTTTTAATTTGCGGAAAAGGTGAGAAACGTTTTAATTTGTTCGACCAGGGTCAAGTGATGGAATATACATAGTTGGAATGTGGATTATTATGCAGCGATTTTAGGTAACTAGCCAGCTATATATAGTATTAGTAGACAGAAGTGACACGTCATTATAACAACCTTAGCTAATGTCTCTCGTGTGTGTGTGGGGTTCGAATCTTAATAGTTGGACTGGGTCCGTCGTACAGAAGTGCTTGCACGTGCGCCACGTACGATGTGCTCATCGTATTATCAATTTATCATATTTCATTACCAAAACGATTGACAAAAGCTAAAGCAAAAAGGGTTTGTCTATTATTTATCATATTCAAATAAGCATATCTTTAATATATTCTTCTATTGATTTTTTTTCACTTGTTATCATGAACTACTACGAACATTACCTGGATTTTGTAAAAAAGGAAGAAAGGAGACAATTTCAAATTTTGAATGAAAAAAAAAAATTAAAAAAACCGAAACAGACAAGAGCATATGATGTGTGTTGTTCATCGAAATAAGGACATTTTACGGATTTTCACGAGAATAACTTGGAAGAAGCAAAACTGAGATTGAAAAACACGAGTCTCAAGATGCGTTACCTTATTTCCGAGTGTGATCGATTGCAAACAACAATGGAGGATCAGAACAGCGTTTCTGAACCGTTGGATCAGCCGGAGAGAATCATCAGATCATCGATTTCCTGGACGATAACAAAATTGAACCAGATCATTTGATAACAGAAAGGGGGAAAAAGAGAGAGGCGGAGATTTCAACAATGGCAGAGAAATGGAGATTTGAAAGACGTACAATTTATATTAAACGAGAAGCTTAAAAAGAGTCAGACAAGATTCTGAAACTTGTTCTTGTTCTGTAAAAGATTCATAATCTCTCTCTCTCTCTCTTTCACAGATGTAGATGGAAGCCCGATTAATTTATATGTATTGTGAAATGAAAGAAGAGAGAAGCGTCACGTGGAGAGAAGCTATGTAAAGACGTAAATGCCCTCGTTGTGGTCTGTGATTTACGATCGTGAAATCTGTGTGGTGGTTAGAGAGTAGTTAACCGTTTCTTTGGCTTAATTAGCAAAAACAATTCTGGTCAATGTTGTTATGAAAAAATAAATAACTTTGTCTCTAACTGTGTATTCGTATCCACAAGTTTCCAAGATTTCTTCAGTTTTAGTCAAACCCCAAAAATTTAACAAAATCGATTCGATGGAGTGCGAAAATAAAAAAAATGAAATAAACTTATCTCACACGACGTGTGGGAAAGTGTCGTGATTATTAAAGGCAGAGGCTGAGGGTAGTTTAGTCATATTAGATCGGAAGCGTGCGTGAGAGACGAAAATATCTAATTGAATTGACCATGGACATGGAGGAGTAAAGGGTAAACATGTAATTTTGTACAGATGAGAGAAACACGACCAGGAGAAGCCAAATGTGCGGTTGCATGAATCAAAGAGCGTCAGTAATCTCCACATATCGTCCCACAGGTGGTGGCAGCCGCCTTTTCTTTCCGCTGGTTTTCAAATTAATTTTTTCTTTTGAAAACTTTTTAACATATTTTTGGGCTCACTTTACTTCCCTGCCAAAGAGACTTGCCACATGTTCTCACAACAAACCTCCGTTTCATTATATTCATGGGCTTCTATTAGCTAGTGGGCTTATGTTTCTCCTAACCATTCGTAATTTAAGGCCCATCAATACAACTGAATTAATCAAGATTTGTCAACTGGTCAATCAAGATTTGAATTAAAACACTTGTATTTAACATTCCTCTGCAACTTGAAAGCCATGCCTTATCTCTCTGTTTCAATCTATTGCGTCAAGTCTGTGAAATCATCTAATCTTTTTATATCCTCCATTTCGTGTTTTATTTCCTTTCGTTATCGTTAGAAGAAATTTTCGAAACGAAACAGATCGATCTGAGATATGAAGGATTCTGGAATTGTAGACGGAGGCGGTTTCGGTGGTGATCCATATGAATGTGGTTGTGTAACCATTTAGTCATGTTTTTATTTGTGACCCTTTTCTTTTTACCAAAAAAGTGACTAATAATTAAGTTAATACTTCTTGGTGTATTTTGAAGCTATATACGATGTAAATAATTCTATATTTTTCCTTTTTACTGTGAAATTCTTTTTTCTTTCTCTATTTGATATTTAAACAAATATTTGGAATTTGTGATTTGTGTTATTCTGTTACTTTTGTGATATAGAAAACACAACAGCTTAAAGAAGCTTTATTAGCTAATCAATTTTAGTTTACATATTTTTTTTTATGATTCTGCTATGTAACTAACCAATGAATTAGAAAATTCTTGTGGTTTGATTCATACGAAAACAGTTGGAAGAAAAAGTTGGTAAGTAAGCCAAAAGTTTAGTATAGGCTCAATCAATTGAAGAAGATACTGTGGGAGTTTAATAAGGCCCAAACCAAATACATGATGAATCTCCATTCTATCCAGCTACAATCTCAAGACTCAAATTATATTTCTCGTCTAATAGTGCAAACCAACGGTTAAATACTAATAGGCTAATCCTTTGCAAATGTTTTATTTTCCACAAGGAAGATGCCCAATCGATGTTAACGTACTGGTTAGGAATGCCCAATCGACATTAACTAACACTATATATATATATATATATATATATATATTTTTTTGGGGGTTTTAACACTTCCTCTAATTTGAGAATGTAGATACAAGATAGTCGTCATTAATGGATTTAGGAATGTCCACGCTTAAAAGCCCATTGAGACTCCATATACATGAGTCATGATTATGCCCTACTTCTCTGTAGAATTTAATTTGTTGAAATGAATGCTCTAACGTAGTAGTACTACACCAATAACATCTGCTTAATTATCACTGTACATAATTTTAAAATTAAAATAACTGAATGTTTAACCAAAATAATCAATAAATGGATCTTGTAGGTGACAGTTTGTCTCATCAATGCAAACTGTCATTTAAACCAAAAAAAAAGAAAGAATACCTAATTAAAACCAAAAATGTGTCTCATCAATAGTACATTGTGACTACTACCAAATAATTTACTTGATTAAAACCAAAAAGTATTTACCTTGATAATGTTAAGAGAATTAAGAATGGCTAGCTCATTTAATAATATATGATACGTTTGCATAATTATTTAATTGAAATCTATTAAACATAATTATCATGATTAGTTTAGAACTACATCGGTTAAGGAAAAATGTAAATATACAGGGAAAAAATTATTCTAGGATTCTGTTTAAATGGTTTTGTCTCGTGCACATTACTGTAATATCATTACACCAACGGTAGATAGAATTTATTGAATGATTATATAGAGACACTAAGAATGTATGTGAATACATTTTGCATATATATATAATAAGAATTAACCTTTAAGTATAATATAATTAGGTAACATATATATTCGACCTAGTCAAGATTTGAAAACATATAAGGTTCAAAATTTTGACTGATAATATTATTTCTTGATGCAAAATATTATTTCTAGTTATGCATTTAAAAGTTTTTGGTGAATTCATATTCTCCAAAACTGTTTGGAAGCTAGGTATGATGTTTATGATGGAATGCTAATTAATGTAGCAAATAAAAATTTAAATTATAATATAGAAAATATGAGATTCTATCACATGACTTCACTTTGGGTAATACAGAAAAATGATTTATAAACTAGAAAAACTATGAAGTCGTTTTCTTCCTCATAGTATCTATTGAATAAAAATTGTTGCTAGTTACTAACAGAAACCCCAAAAAAAAAAAAAAAATCTTCATTCAAAATAAAAAAATAATATAAAGTTGTTGTGTTTGATTCATAACAAAACGAACATAAAATAGTGGTAAAAAGTATAGTTGTTACTGTGACATAAATGACCAATCCGATGATTTAATTTCTCACCTTCCCTGTCTTTTCTCTGATCATACGCACAAGGGAGGAGCCCTAATAATAACAGTTTCTGTAACTAACAGCTAATTTTCCTCTTTATATACGTGTCTGATCATGCCTCGAACAACGAACAGTGGATTTGCCGACAAACCGGAGATGGATAAACGCCGGTGGAATCAGAGAAAAGCCGCCAATGCCTCTTGTTCCGAAGGTTTACGTTTTTTCTTCTTCTTATTTATTTTTATTTTTGGTTCCTTCTCTTTGTTCAAAGCTTAAAGTATTCGTTGCGTTCGCAGAGGTGACTAGTAATGAGTGGAAAGCTGTTACTATGACGGAAGAAGAAGATGATCTCATTTTCAGGATGTACAAACTTGTTGGTGACAGGTTCGAATTCAGATCTTTTGAAATTCCCTGTGTTTGATATCCTCACTGTTTTTTTTTCAAATATTGTTTTCTCCACTACTTACACTGAATTTTAAAACGATATTTTTCACGGTAGGTGGCCATTGATCGCCGGCAGGATACCGGGGCGTACGCCGGAGGTGATTGAGAGGTACTGGCTTATGAAACATGGCTTCTTTTTCGCAAACTGACGAAGATAGCTTGTTCTTTAGTTAATAAAAGTGAAGTTTGTATTTCTATATTTTCCTTGTCATATGAAGGTTTTTTTTTTTTGATAAAAAAACATGCTCGTTCTATGACGCACGTACTGTTGTGAGAAATGTTGGATTATGATTGTGAAATTTTTATGGAAACAAAATTTGACAAAAACAAATTATACTAAGTTTTGTGATATTTTAGAAATTTAGGATTTTTGTAAATTCATAAAGGGAACATGTGATGGGATAAGTTTTGAAACTTTGAGATTTTGATAGTAGTTTTAAGTTTTGTTTTTTTTTTTGGAATTTTTGGTTTCAAGTTGAAAAATGTTTGTTTTACCAAATTGAGAAAAAACTAGTCTAAATAATTCTTATTTCGCGCATATCCCAAATTTTATATTGAATATTTTCTTCTTCTATCAAATATTTAAAACAAAATTTTCCAAAAAATCGAATTACCAAAATTTGTTTTTCGTTTTTTTATTGATTCATGGGTATTAAAGTTTTAGGTCTTGCTTTTTTCCTAAAACCATAAAATAGAAAGGTTTCAAAAAAAATTATATACAAGTTTTTAATATTCGATTTCTTACATAAATCAGAGACTTCATTACAAATTAATGGATGATTTAACAAGTTTTTTGTTTTCAAAATAGGAAAAAAACTCTATAAAACCACTACCCTTGAAAACCAAAGTATAATTTAATTTCTATACTTTTATATATAAATTAGTTGAATTGGTTTATCAAGATGAAAAAAATAACAAACGTAAGTAGGTTATAGTAATTATAGATTTGGAATACATGGGAATGATATGGTGACTGTATGTCACATAATACTGAAACAATCGCACATGAAAGAAATGACCTAATGAGAAATTAATTAGTTAACAACATGTCATGGGCTCTTTCTCAAGCCCAACGAATTAACAATTCGATTCCGCTGAGCAAGCGAAAACGTCGTGCTGTTTTATTGCAACCGCTTTCACTAGTATTTTTTCGTAGAATCAAAAAGATTCCAGATTCCAGCCGTATCATTTTCGATATATTTATAATTTATAATCTATTATACATATAACCTTTCTTTTTCAAACCATTCAATATATTTTGAAAAGAAAACAATACGCTTATATTTTATTTAATCAACCACCGTTATATATTAGTAATATGTTGATTTGATTTTTTTTAAACGACTTGATTGTTATAAATTTATATTAACACGATGTGAAGATAATATGTATAGTCAAAGTCGACAGAGAGAGGAGACTGTAGGGACCCACGCGTTTTAATTTTCCTAACTAGAAATAATAAAAAAGAAGAAGTAAATTTCGTGTCATTTTCTACGCGCATTTATGTCAATGGAGATCATCTTCGCCGAAACTTCCTTAGTACAGATTCTATCTAGTAATTATCTACATTATACATTGTAGTATTTATCACTGCAGTGTTACAATATGAATAATGTGATACATCCCAAGCGAAAATTAAAGGTTTCGTTCGAGATTGCGACTTCGGGCAAAAAACATATAATCTATAATAGTATGAATTATTTTGCGTTTAAAACAAACACGAACTAATCCATACTAAGTTAACGACCATTTTATACAAACGCGATTGAGAAATGATATAAGTATTTCAATGTATATATAGTTATTTACGCATCATGCATAATCATGATTATCTTTTTAATCTTTTTAAAGATGCCACATCTCGGACATCCATATATAGTTCGGGCTCTCTAAATCTTTAAACTATTAGCTTGATGCTACAAACTAATTATATTCCACCATGGTTAATCAAGTTCCACAAGCTTGCACTGATTAGCAGCACTTCACCATTCGGTTTTACAACAAGGCCTTAGATAAATACACGAGTAGATGAATATAAGTATAGATATGTGCAATATAAATAGTATAACATTATTCGAGTAAAATTAGATAGTAAAATGATTCTATACCACACACTACACAAATAGGTCAAAACATAATGATCATGATTTTGACGTCAAAAATGCCACTCCACGGCCAAATAACATGAATACGTCACTGTTAGTTCATCGTGTGAATGAAAAAGGCACAATATTTATACATACTATTAGTTTTAGGTAAGGTGCAATAATTATATTTTACCCCACAAATGACATCATGAATCTTACGTTATATCGAAAATACATTCGAAGAGATCTTATTATGTGGATAAGAGTTTTGAAATCTCATTGGCCTAACGCATTCATTCTTGTCGAGAGGATCAATTTAATTAGTATACTAATAAAATTAAACATATAATCGTTGTATAACGATAATACCAGGTTTGACAGAGTAAAATTAGAAATACAAGAAACCAAAAAGCAGAATCGGATTTATTAAAATTGAAAGAAAGTAATAAAAATACATGTCGCCTTTGTCAATTTCTCTCCAATATCCTTCTCTTTTCCCCCACAACTTCTTGGCTAAGCTTTCATAGAAAAATAAAAATAAAATAAAAACAGAACAGAACAAAATCACGGATACACATCATATATAAGTATTGTATCTTCATATTATAAACATACACACACTCTGAGACAAAACTCATATCTCAACCACACTGATCAAAATTTCTCAGATATGGTAATGAAGGAAGAGATGTTGTTGGAAGAAAATATTGTGATTAACGAGCTCGAGCAAGGGAAAGAGTCAGCTGATAGGTTAATGAACAGTTTGAAAAGCCCTTCTTTTTCTGAGGATTTAAACAAGATTCTGGTCTCTAAAATCCTCCGATCTTTCGAAAATGCCATAGTTATGTTGAGTCTTGATAAGGAGACTCGTAAGAGAAGCCCAAAGATGATCGATCAGAGTCATAAGAAGAGGTAAAACATAGATTCTTGGTTTGTGTATCTATGAGTTTTGAATCTTGAGTTGAAAGAATTTTATCTGATTCTCATATTTCGTCCTTATTTGCTGATGATGTTCAGGAGAATAACAGAGAAGAAGACTGAAAAAGTTAAGGTTTGTGTTGGAACAGGACAAGAAGGAACAACTCTTGATGATGGTTATTGTTGGAGAAAATATGGCCAGAAAGATATTCATGGATCCAAGAACCCTAGGTAAATAAATCATCTTCTGATCATTACCATATTTTCATCAAAAAGGAAAAAACATATTGTGTGTGGATATTGCCAAATTTTGAAAAATTACTCTGTTTTGGTAATACAGAGGATATTATAGATGTACACATCGATTCACAAGAGGGTGTTTAGCAGTGAAGCAAGTACAAAAATCAGATGAAGATCCTTCTTGCTACGAGATTAGGTATCTAGAGAGTCACACATGTAATACTAATCCATCAACCACCAAAGACTCTGTTTCTGTGTCCAAAGAAGAACGAGACAGAGTAACTAAGCTACAAGTTACAGAGCAATCCGGAAACATAATTGGACATATGAGATCTGAAGAATTGATGTTAAGTCTCGATGATTTGGATAACAAGAAGGATATTTTCAGGACGTTTTCATTCTCAAAATCCGAAAAGGAGAATATTTATGGATGGGAAAATCTGTCTCCGACAACATCGGTATCTGGAACCACGAATGAGTTGTTATCTGCATCATCTGTTTCTGCCGTAAATTCACCGAGGGATGATTCATGTTTCTCTTCTTTGGAAAATATTGTAGATTTGAGTCATGATTGCTCATGGATGTAATCATTACATATAAGTCTTGTAGCAGTAGAATTTTTCACCAAATTAGTCGAAACTGAATAAGCATCATCAAAAACTAATATATGATCAAAAAAAGAGAATGGTGACCTCCTTTAGACAGCTTGTTAGAGGTTTTGATGGCATCTTCATTCTATTTCTACCAGCCTTGACATAAGCATCTATCATTGTTTTGAAAGTGGTAACGTCAATGCATCCAAAAGCACCAGCAAGTGAATCGGCGAAAATAGACTCTGCTTCCGACACCTAAAACTCACCCTCCCAGTGGCTATCGCCTTGTTGTATGTCTCGATTGCTTTGGTGGGCTGACCCATATCTAAGCATTCATTCACCATGATCTTGACTGTTTCAGAGTTTAAGTAATTGCAAGCGTTCAACCTTACCCTGACTGCATTAGAGTCCATGTGTTACATCTCATGGTACAATGCCCAATCGCAAGGGAAACACTTTTATTGGTAAACATTGGTTTAGTATGATCACTAGTAACTTGAACATTGTTTCATTTTAATTGTTCTTTAGTGCTCATAGATAGAATCCGTAATAGCAACTTTTGATTGGACCAATTTTCTAAATAAAATACATAAGATCTAAAACAAAGATACTCAGTTAAATACATCTCTCGTCACGTAGCTCTCTTTGGAAGTCTCATCCCAAACCCACGCTTCAATTTCTCAATCCTGGACCATCAACAAACCAATCAGATCACATAACTTTCTTCTCAAGTAACAACCAAATAGTGATGTAAAACAAGGCTTACGTAGGGGCTAGTTTCCCGAGGCAATCGAGCTCTTCACTCGTGTCTTCATCTATGACTCTACCCGTAATGTCAACAATGTACGATCTATCTCTGTCTGGAGGAAGACCTCTACCCGCAAGCAAGTCCAAGTCTTTACGGTGAAGCTCTCTTCCATTCACAAACACTCCCGTGGTTCCACCTGAGCAGTTCTCTGGCATTGGGTAATTGAGCTCTTCTATGAACGGCTGCAACAACAAACAAAGAAAAGATTTTTTCTTTTTTCGTAAGCTTCAAAAACATATTGTCAAGAAGCATTACCGAAATGTGTTTTTTTTTTTTACCGGCAACATTCCAAGACCTGGACCTCCCATTACTCCCCAGAATCCAGCTCTATAATCATACCTAGAATGCCCCCAAAACTCATTAACAAGTCATCAAGAAGATGATCATTAAAAATTGTGGAATCGAATTCACAATAATTACCAGTAGTTTCCTGGTTGAATGGCTCCGGCTTGCTTCTCTGCTTTTCTAACCAGACGTTCGGTTAGCGGATGTCCATTTATCGAAACATTGCTTTTGTTCCCTTCGTCGTTTTGAATAGATTTGGTCAGATCCTTGAAGCTTTTCTTCACAATGCTCGCAAATCCGCTCTTCTTGGATCTTTGTTGTTGTTGTTGTTCTTTAGATACTCCAGTGTTGTGATGACAGTAGTCATTGAAGGAAACTTCCATCTCACTTGCAAGTGAAACCTCTTTCATGGAGTTCTGTCTCATTGATGTTGTCTTGCTCAGTGTTCCTTTGTCTTGTTCTGAACGAGAGCTTCTGCTGCCTGCTCCAGACCGGTCATGATTGATCGAAGAGTAATCAACAAAGTTTTTGCGAATAGGAGAATCTTGAGCAAGTGGTTTAGCTGTTAGACTGTCTGAGCTTAGCTCGTCCTCGGAAAGGCTAGCGGAATGAGAATGAACGTTTTGCATACCATGAGACTTGTCTGAAATCAATCCCGGAAGATCTCTTGGTTCATCATCCAACGAATGAAACACATAACCAAGAAGATCATAGTCATCAGAAGTGTAGTCAGCAGCAGCTCTACGGGCTTCTCCTTGTCTCGTTGAAGTTGCTGTGTTAGTAGAGAGAACGAATTTGTTATTAACAACAGATAAATCTATCAAACATGAGCATGCTCCACACTGAACTCTCTGCTGTTTCTTTGTACCAGCCTCTGGTTTCTTTGGCAATTGTAGAAGCTCAAAGCAGTTTTGACAGGTTATAAATGGTGCACCACCTGCCAAAGGGCGGATATGACGAGACCCGGCTGATAACACAACTTTAGTAGGACGAATCCGTGAAAAAGCGTCTATTTGAGCATCACTGAAGTTACTAGGCCATCTTCCATGAGGCGGTAGACCACGAGAACCGTAAGTTCTAGGATTATGCGGTGGAACAAAACCCATAACGTTCTCATGAGGATAAAAGCCAGCGTTATAAGGTGCATCAGGGATCACCGGTGCTGAACCTCGCCCGTATTTATTATCATAACAGTGGTAACAAGGGCAAGTTGAGTGATGAAAATGACTGTTCTGTTGAGGGTATGCGTCAAAGAGATCATGACCGTTGTTATTATTACCAACATATTGTCCCGAGAAATACGGATGAGATGGCTGCAGCGGATGAGGACCTCTTCCGTGCATTGGGAACCTGTGAGGGTCTCCATAAGAAGGATGCATCAGACTATGGTGCTTAGAGACTTCATTGTTGTTGTTGTAAGGAAACTGCGGCTCAGGATGTTGATGGTAATAAGGACCTCCAAGAGCGTGATTTCCCAAACTGTGAAACCGCATTGGAGGCGGCTTGTTCAACCCCGTGGAAGATGAAGAACTAGGAACCTGTTCTTTAGATTTCTCACTCGCCACATTGCAATACTGTGCAAGCTGTTCTTTCAGCTTTTCCAGCTGCCTCAGAAGTCCAGCTCGGTCTTGCTCGATAGCTTCATCACTCTGATCTTTCAAATGTTTCTGGAACCAAAGGAGTGAATCTGGTATGTAGTTAGTAGAAGAAGAAGTGGCTTCATCACAAGGAAACTTTGAAGTGGATAATCTGTTGATGACAACACCATCAGAATCACATCTCTTAGTTGTTCTTTTCCTAAACCGATCCAACCCAGATTCTTGTCTCCCAGATTGAGATTTGGGGTCATCTTTATCTCCTAATGTAGAGCCATTACCCAATTCAAAAGCTTTGGTTTTAGAACCAGGATCACTCTCAACATCAACTGGAACATTTTGCTGGTGTTTCAAAGAAGCAGAAATTGATGGAACATCATCAGAATCAGATGATGATGTTTCACTAGAATCCACAATGGGTTTATCTGGGGAACTAGTAGAGTTAACAGAAATAGGTTTGGCTCTATCTTCCACAGACTTGTCTAAAACCGAATCTGCTTCACGCTCCTTCATTTTGGCTGTATGTTAAAACAAAGTCTCTTTAGGGTAAGCATAGGAAAAAAAAAAACTACTTCACTTGAGTAAAAAAAACAGATCAAGAATCTAATAAACCTCGATTGAAGAAAAAACATGAAAACAAGAACTAAGACTCAAAACGAGAAATTTCTCTATTGATTCCACGATAAGAATACTCATCAAATCCTACAAAATAGGACTTGATTTTTTAAATACTAAAAAAAGAAGAAGAAGAACTTACCACGAAGAACGGTGAAGCAGCCACCGCACTGGAAAAAAGGGGAATCTACAGGCTCTGATAAGAGATTCTCGCACTTTGGGCAACGAACTAGCCTTACTTTGGTCGACTCAGACATTTCTTTTCAGTTAACCGAACCCAGAAATCAGAAAGAAGAAGTAAAAAAAAAACTGAACCTTTAGTTCAAAGGTTTCTTCTTAGTTGGGTGTAGCTTCTCTCGTGCTACTCAATCCTCTCTAATCAAGCTTGATTTCCTCGGGAAAACCAAACCGGAACAAGAGAAAACCACAAAGAGAAAAAGACAGAGGAAACTGCTGTCTGAGAAAACAAACTGTGGGGTACATAAAGTAAGTAACTTGTGAATATCTTTCTCTCTCTCTTTTGTCACTCTTTCTCGTTGAGTTTCAAGTTAGTTAGGTTATGTTGGGAGAAAAACTGGGCTTCTGCTATATGTTTCTGCAATTCTCGCTCCTTTTCACACGGCACAGAATCAATCAATTGGAAAAGAAACAGCCTCGTAAATTCCTTAAGACGACCGCGTTTTATACAGTGAGCGTTTACTAGTACTTCTACTTGGTTTCTTTTCATTTTTCTCTCTCTCTCAGCTGTGACGCAAATTCATCGTCAACTCACTATTTTACTAACGGCAACTCTCAGTTCCGTCTGATTCTTTTCTTTTTTCTCGTTACGGAGTACGACAACCAAAATTAAGCTGCCGTTACCGTTTACTAGTGGTTTATGCTGACGTGTACATTTACCACTTTCTTTTTCTTCTCCTTACCCAGTTAAAACAAAATTTAGTGTGTAAAAATACTAAATGTTGGTTTCTCTATTTTTAATGTTATTTTAAATATTTTTTTGGTTCCCAAATTCTATATATATTATATATTTTCAATGAGGATTACTAAATTTTGTATAAAGAAAATGGAGGAATTTGCTTTTGCTTTTAGAACAAACATATATACATAGCTTTTCTTTTTAGGTTCGATGTCAGTGACCACTGAGGTAAAAAGAAAAGCAGGGTTTTGGCCTTTGTTAAAAGGTGTGACAGAATAAAGATCAATCTCATTCATAAATTAGAAGAATACAACTTGAAAAATTAGATGCCGAAGAATTTTCGTAAAAATATGAGATGACAAAAAAAAATATATATTCGTAAATTTAAAAGGTCAAAGGAGACGAATGTTAATTAAAGTGGTCCATGTGTACATTGTTACACGTAATTGGGGCCCAATACCATACCAGACGACACACCCATAGTGGGGCCCGCTTTCCTGATTTCTTCGCATAATGAAAACCGAAGCTTCACCAAATTTTCTCGTGTGTTTTTTTCTTTTGACGGTTCTTTAACGCTCTTTTTTAACAAGGACCTTTACTTTGAGTAATGGGGTGTGATCTTATCTTATTATTAATATTAAGTTATTAACCACAGAGGACGAGGCAATTTTGGGGAGAATTTTACAGATATTTCAGATTATATTTTCTTACATATTTACTAGATTTTTCACAAAACATTGTTTCTTTGGTAATAGGAATTAATTAATAGACTTAACATTTCAACATTTTTAAAAGAAAAAACATGCATTGTGGTCTGGAGCCCGCAAAAAGATCTCTGAGGTGGATGGAGAGCCAGAGAAACAAGACTTAACTGCTTTTTCTGGGACAACAGTTGATAATGGATTATTCAATAATAGCTATTGGTCTCTTTCGCATTGATTTTACACTTTCTTGTGGATTTAATTATTTGATTTGCTGCTCCCTTTTTTTCTTTAGCAGTCTTTGTATGATGGCTTGATTTTGGAGTGTAATATTATACGCCCCCTATATGTTACTTACATAAGTATTCATTGTATCATTTGGTAAATTGTTTAAATTATATACATCAATAGATGGAACTCATATGTTATAACGATTAGATAGGAGGAATACAGCTTTTGAAAATGCTCCTTGATATCTTAAGCTTTACCTTTAATTCTTTATCTTTGAAAACGATGCATGTTGTTAGTTGTAACGGCTACACTATACCGAACACAAAGAAAAAGTAAATTCTAACGGGAAACAAAATATCCTCAACTGTTCAAATTTTGATATTAAAATGGGCCATATGGACTTTAACCAAAAAGCCCATTTGTGCCTACTTGAATTCTAAATTACTCAAAATTACAGTTTTACCAAGACATAAATCGTTGACTGAAGAGTCAATCATTTGCTTGTTTGTCTGAAGAATCATGAAAGTTCAAATCTATTGTACACATTGCTTCACATGTTTGTCCTTGTTATTCACTTGTGTTTTCTATCAAGTTCACATATTCCCTCTGACACTTTCTTTCTAAATTTGAGATCTAAAGCTGATATATTCTCTTCATTATTATATACTATGATGCACTTCATCAAAACATTATAAGCTAAGTTCCAAAGTATTGATGTCTATTTTTAACCAAAAGGTTTCATGAGCATATACGAATAAGAGGACATTACTAGCGACTTGCGAGGACGGTTTTACATTCTACCGTTATATATCATATTTTCCAACGTAAACGTGAGTTACTGAGTTGCATGTTAATCCACATGTCACTCTATCAATACGTTTCAGAGTTTCCCGTATATGCCACGAAAATTCTTCACATATTTAATCCATGAATCAATAAATTAAATCTATATCTTTTTCATTAATTTATTCGGTTGAATTTCAAATTATACGTAAACACAGTCATTGTTTAATTTAACGAAGGAGAACACAACCAAACCAAAAAAAAAAAAAAAGGTGAGAGGAAAATCACATCTTCGTCGAACCAGATCTTGTTGTAGGAATCCTTATGTTATCCCAGAGAGAATCGGGGAAAATATCTTCTTAATTCTTGTAATTATCGACGACAATTTCGGCGTTTTTCTTTCCCTTCCACCATTTGATCCGAAAGACACCGCACATTAGTTTACCAGTCGTCGAATCAGAGGAACAGCAAAGATCCACAACAGTACTAGCCGCACGATTTGCATTTTCCCCCAAATCGGACGGCATCCGAGAACAATGCATTTTCCCGGCGCCGGCGAGAGAAGGGAGAGACATGAAATGGCGTTCGATGATGTGAGTAAGAGAAACGAGCTCGTAGGAATCATAGAGTGGACTTTCACAATCCCATAGTATACGATCATCATCAACCATCTTCTTCGTCTTCTCTGTGGTGTGTTTCATGAATGATATGTGTGTGTAAGTGTGTTTCTCGATGTAGAATTCTGACAGTGAGTGTGTCTTTTATTTAAAGTGTTTGAGGTTTTTGTTTTCTTCCTTAAGGTTTTTTTTGTTATTGGTCGTATAGTATGGTCTTTTAACATCCAAGCTGGTGAAATTTGTTTCTGTTTTTTTTTTAACGATTATTAGTTACTTTTAATATTACTATTTTTGTTCACACTTATATAATATCAGGAGAAAGAGAAATAAATATTCCGCCTTATTTTATTCCAGAACAAAAGATATTCCCTTGTCATGAATCTTTCGATCACCGTAAGATATTCCCTTGTCGAGAACCAACTATTATTTGTTTTATTACAGTTGTTTCTTATAGTGTCGGGTTATACAAACGATATCTGTTTTTACAGATATTTCCCACCATGTTTATAAAAAATAATCCCTCTAAATTTTTGCATTAACAAATTTCCTACTTTTATTGTGTTATTATTTAATTAGATGATTCCTTAGTTTCAGTTTTTTTATTAATGCTCCATGTTGTTTAATTACTAATGTATGTTTGCGCCATATGTTTATAAACTGTGTGAGCTGCAGAAGTATGGAGAACTGATGTAAATAACCAAAAACATTGGAAAATTATATTATAACAAACATACATTAGTAAAATATATTTACAAAGTTATATAGTAATTAAATATACTTACATCATGCATATTCTGTAGCTTCCACAAGCCTAGTAGTAAAATAAATGAATCATTTTCATCGAATTTAATCGCAGTTCTAAATCTTTTCAGGAGCATGTCATTCTAATAGTTGCTCTTCCGAAACATGTGGTTTTAGAAAGAAAACAGAAGCCAAGAACCTTGGCCCAAGATGTACAAAACAATGTTTTTGGGGCGTTTTTAATTGTATTTTAAATAGCGTTGTTTATGCCATTTCTTTTGCTACTATTCATTCTTGAACAGTTTGAGAGTTTTCACCGACTATTATGGATTATAAAAATAGTGGAAAATTTTAGGTAGATTGCCTTCTTAGATTAGGGTGCACTGAAGACACTGGTCCAGAAAAACTCATTTCACCGTTGGTTAGATTCTAATAGTTTAAAAAATGAAGAGGAATTGACGACCGATATTTTTAAGGTGCCAATTTATAAGAATTACGATGACCTATTTTAGAAGATTAGAGGTGATACAAGAAATAAGTTCGCTCTCACTTTAGATTTTTTTCCTTCTAGAAGTGTATATCTGAAAGTAATTTGCACTTCTCTTTATTTATAACTCTACACACAAATTCAATGGTCTTTTATTGAGCTAAAATTTGATCAAATGGTCTCTATATTTGTCCAACCCACTTGGATGGACCCTTCTAGAAACAGAAAACATTCATTTAATTAGAAGACAACACACTTCCTCCTTCAAAAATTTATATATACCAAACTCCATATATGGTCTGTCTTTACGTAAATCTCGAATTTTTTTTTACAGAATTCAAATGTATATTAGTGATTATTGTATCTTATATATATATATATATATGAACAAGGTAGAGGTACTTGGTTATCTTTTATTGTGAATTTGAAAACGTGAAGGATATTTTGATGAGTGGAGACACAGTTGGTAGGGCAAATATAGGATTCAATGGTTTAGTTCTTCACATGAATATGGGCTTTGGTACTTAAGTGGAATACAACAGCAGACACGAGAACATGTCTCTCGGCGATACCTTGAATCTTCATTTCACACCATACCCACTCAAATCTTTACGAGGATAAGTCAGCTAACATCAGGTCACCATGTATTGTTCTCGCTAATCGAATCTGAATTCAAATTTAAATATTTCGTTTTGGAGTAAAAAAAACTGATAAAAAATGCTCATTGTAAACATATGTTAATCCGAAGAAAATTTAAAACAATACCACATTAAATTTTCTTTATCGAACTCCCCATATTCTTTCTAATTAACAAAAAATGAATATTAAGAAAAACTATTATTTTTGAATTTATCCTAGATTTTGTTTTGTAATCATGACTTATCATTTGTTTTTGTTTTTGTTTCTTGTTTGTTTTGGTTAAATGGACTTGTCATTTGTCACATATTCAAAATATAATGCGAAATAATTTACAATTTATGAATAATAAAACATAGAAATACATGTAGATACTGCTTCCTACCGTTGAGACAAACTCAAAAAGAGGAACCAAAATAACGAAATTGTTGTCTTAAAAAGGCCAAAACCCTTCATAAACCACAAACAATTTATCTTAACTAAAATATTTACCCACAAATAAAACAAAACTCTCTCCTATTTCTTTTTCTCTGGCGCTTCATTTGATCAGAACAGTCCACGTCATTCAGACGAAAAAGGTAAGCCAACGGTCAAGATGCATCCACGTACAAAAATCCAAAGAAGATGAAACATCCGAGAAATTTTTAAATGAAAGAGTGAAGATGATGATGATCGAAGAAATGATCAACATCCCATGAAGAAGAATCAAAATCTTCAATCAAACTAAACGAGAAATCATCAGATTCCTTTTCTTCTTTCAAAACCGTCGCTGTTTGGCTTTTGATTTCATCTAGAAACAAAAGGTCAGGGGCAATTTCGGTATCCCAAAATAACTCCGGTGACAGATACGGATCCGGGAACAGGGTAATAGCCTTCGATTCTTCTTCAACAACGGTCGATTTTCTCTCCGGCTCAATCCCATGCTCTGCTTCTTCGTTGACGTTGAATCGAAGAACAGAGGTGGGAGAATGAAGGCTCTGGCGATAATCTTTACCGGCAACTGTTTCCAAATCGATAACCGGCGGAGTAGGGAAATTCTTCACTGCGTTATGTCCTCTCAGATGAATCGCAGCTCGATCATAAGCTATAGCAGCCTCCTCCGCCGTTTCGAAAGTCCCAAGCCAAATCCGAGTACGAGTCGTCGGATCTCTAATCTCCGCCGCGAATTTCCCCCATGGTCTCTGTCTCACGCCTCTGTACTTTTTAGGCTTCACCACAGATGACACGTCATCACCGCCACTTTTCTCCGCCTTATACTTAGCTTTCCTCGGAGCAGCGGAGGATGATTCGCCTTCACAGAATCTAATCTCTTCCACGTAACGTTTCACTCTTGGAGCTACCGTAACGTAGTTGTCGTCTTCGTCGCTAGATGAGTCAGTAGCGAAAGGATCAGTAACAGTGATACGGACCACTCTGTGATAGCCGTACGATGCAACGGTTTTGACCGTACGATGCTCTGTGAACTTAACTCTTCTAGTTCGTCTCTCCATCTCGAGTTGTTGTTGGAGAGAGCAAAGAATCAAAAGGCTAAAGAAGAATCGCCGTTTATGAGGAACATCCTTTATTAAATAGTAAATACTATTGCAAGTTTTTTTTTTTTTGCTTATTATGGAGATTTTTATCTAACGTGATTTCCGATATATTTACTGTGTCTTTTGTTTGACTTTTTGATTCTAAATTTCTAATACTGTTACAGATAAATTGATGCGTGTTGAAACCGGTTTAACACTATTATTCATGCTGTATATGACCCAAATAAATACACTATTCAATTGAGTTGTTTCGAGAAAATTTTGTTATTTACATGATTTTTGTATTAGTAAAGCTTAATGGAATGAAATTTATTTCGGTTTTATAAACTTAAATGGTAAACCGGAAATGTAAATTAGACCGTGTAAGCGAGATTAATGAGGATTAAGGCGGTTGCGTGGCGGCCAATGGGGATCCAAAACGGCTTTCCACATCTCAGATTGAGACGTTAGATTTCTGACACGTGTTAGTTACCGTACCGAAAGTAGAGCAAATTGTCCTACTCTATAGCTTGGTCTCCAAGCAACTTTTAACTCCCCACGCACTCTGCTATCGGCGTATATGATACGCGCCAGCTAGTGGGACCCTCTCATGCGAGATTGGTCACGAGTATGTCACTTTGCATTGACCCAAAATGGATATTAATGAATCTAAATTATTCGTTTGAAAGAGTAATATAATTTAAAATGTATTTTTTTTTCAATTAGGAAAATTATGATATTTTGCTTAGGGCCCAAGTCTCTTCTCAGAAACCAGAAAACAAGAAAAAGGGTAACCAAGAAAGATTTTTTTTGTTGAGCTTTGACTAGAATTAGTCGGGGGGAAAAACAAGCATAACTTTTTAAATTAAATTTGATAAAATTCCTGATTGTACAAGTTAATATGCCAGATCACAGTATTTATTTCCTAAAACTAAGACAAATTTACTAGTAAAATTTTGGTACTATTCGATTTCGTTTATAAAAAAAAGGACTACACGGATTCACTTGTTGTATACTCGGGGGTTTGCAAGGCGTTTTTTTTACTAGGGATAGTCTTGCAAGGCTGTAAAATATAACACAACAGTCAGATAAAATAATACTAGTGCATATGGAACATTAAATTGCATGATTCGTTTAGGACCATAGTAGTAGCATGTACACTAGTTACTAGGTAAGAATGTGGTCTCTCTTAAATTGGTTTTATATACTTTTTGATACAGATACACAGAGGACAACATATTAATTATTCCATTATCTCCTCTGTCACGAACCCGTCATTTTCATATACGTCACTTTGCATTACATTTCTCTGCACTGTACACATAAATCCAGACACAGTGATACTACTAGCAATATTGTATTAGAAATTCATTTAGATTATGATACATAATTAAATAATAACAGAGTCAACTAGTAAAGTCTAAACCCCTTTTCGTTTAAATGGAAAAAAACCTAAACCTTTCATGATGTAACTCTACAATTGACAATAACTCGATACTAATATTGAAGTTTTTAAACAGAGAGTAGAATTTTGGCTCCGGAGGTTTACACGTTGAGATCAATTCACGGTTTTTTTGGCTTTAATTCAAATTTGTCCCTGTTCTCCCGCATCTGGAGTTTCTTTTGTATGGGTAGTGTTACAACGTTGAGTGGATATATGATATAGTCATATAGATTATATTTCATTGAAAAAGAAAGGGTAAGAAATAAAGTTTTAAAAAGGAAAAAAAAAAATGAACATTACACGTTACAACCAAAAAAGTATTTGGTAATGACCAAAGAGTAAACAATCAAATTTTATATCCTGTCACAAAAAGATTTTTAGATTCAAACGATGTAAGTATGCCTTGACGTTTATGCCCTTAAGATCTCAACTAATTCACAAAAGGAAACCAAAAGCCCTAATCTTCACTCATTCAATTCTCTCGTCGACGCCGTCCATCAACGTCCGACGTATCGCCGTCAAAATTGTTATATATCTATCTCTCTGTTCTCTGAGCATCGATTTCTCTCTATCTATAAGTTTGTGTGAATTCACAACAATGGAGTACATAAACCCTGAAGGTCTTCGATTAGATGGTCGTCGATTCAATGAGGTATGTTCTGTATACTTCACTAGTTAAACTTAAATATTCTGATTGCTTGTAATTAATCACAGATGAGGCAAATCGTAGCTGAAATTGGAGTTGTTTCTAAGGCTGACGGGTAAACTCAAATCTTTCTCCTATCTTTTCATCTTAGTTGTAATTTAGCATTTGTATGAATAAAAACTCCAACTTTTTGTTGTTTCTAGTTCTGCTGTTTTCGAAATGGGTAATACCAAAGTAATCGCAGCTGTTTATGGTCCAAGAGAGGTACTTGATTTCTCACTTTTAAACCATGAAAGATTGATGCTTTGATTGTTTCAGTTAGTGTATTAAACCAATCGGTTTGTTTTTTTCTGTGTGTTTAATTGTATATACGTGCTTACTCAGATTCAAAACAAGAGCCTGCAAAAAAAGAACGACCATGCATTGGTATGTATATGCTGCTTTGATCTTGTTCAGTTTTGTTCTAGGTGATAAGTGAAATTTGCAATGCTTATGGATTCTGTTGTTTATTTTTGATAGGTGCTGTGTGAGTATAGTATGGCTCATTTTAGTACTGGTGATCGTAGAAGACAGAAAAACGACAGGTTTACATCTAAGACTATATAAGCTAAAAGACTATTGCTTGCTTGTTCTTACACAAGTAAATGGAAATTGAATTTTTGTGTATTGTGATGGTCAGGCGATCAACAGAGCTCTCTCTTGTCATCCGTCAGACAATGGAATCGTGCATTTTAACCGAATTGATGCCTCATTCTCAGGTTTGTTTGACGAATTCTGGTGAAACTGAAATTTGCATTTTTCACTCTTTTTGCTTGCTTCTTTATTGATTGTTTCGTTTATGCAGATTGATATATTCCTTCAGGTTCTACAAGCTGATGGAGGTAAATAGTAACTAACTCTCTTGCTCTGCAAAATAGCTTCTAAGCTCTTTCCATCTCTGATCCTCTATGAGTGCTGTGTTTTGTAATCAGGAACAAGATCGGCTTGTATCAATGCCGCAACTCTAGCTCTAGCAGATGCTGGGATTCCAATGCGTGATCTCGCTGTTTCTTGTAGTGCTGGATACTTGAACAGTAGTCCTCTTCTTGATTTGAACTATGTCGAAGACAGCGCTGGAGGAGCCGATGTAACAGTAGGTATTCTACCGAAATTAGAAAAAGTGGCACTCCTTCAGGTTCTTCTTCTTCTTCTTCTCTCAATATCACACTTCTCTATATTCAGAATCACATGATTCCAGACTTTGATGTGTTGGCTTAATATTGTAGATGGATGCGAAGTTGCCAATGGAAACATTTGAAACGGTTTTTGCGTTGGCTACTGAAGGTTGCAAGGCTATTGCAGAGAGAATACGCGAGGTAACAATGGAGTTGTGAATCTTTCTAGTATTTTCTCTTCTTCCACCATTGAAAAGCGTTATTTGTTTTCTAAAGCTTTGTTTCATCTTTCTTTGTGAAGGTACTTCAAGAAAACACCAAACAGCTAGAGTATCGTCGCTCTGCATAAACTTAAGAACTAGAGATAAACCTTAAGCACCAATATTTTTGTCAATTAGATATTAACGCAGATTTTGGAAGTTTGATTACAAAAAAAAAAATCGGAATTGTCCCATACTTGAAGCTACTAGTGCAAAGTTCTGCTCTTATTGGTTAAATTGGAATGGGTTAAGATGATGTCCAACCGAACCGGAAATTGCCACAATCCGCATTTGAAAGAAAAAAGGATATTCAGCCAACCAACTCCGATCAATAACCGATTCAATTTCATCTTATAATTACTTTTTAATAGAAGGAAAAAGGTAAAAACTGAATAGAAAATCGAATTGAACACACCTTGTTCCACATTAATACACTAGCCGAGGAAAAAAAGGTTTTCCCGACACTACATTACGAGACCGGTCTGAGAAATCACCGGTTCATAAACAGAACTACTGAGTAAATGAAGAAACATGCAAAAACAGTACCAAAAACACGATGCTTTTGCCCTTCTAATGTTGCAGTAGGAAAAAAACTGCAGAAACTTGCAATGGAATTAAGGGATTGAAAATTAGAATCCCTTGCTCTGTAATTCAAGTTGATCGAAGCAGAAACTGGACTTAACCGCGGTTAACATAAGCCGGCCGGTCCATTCTTCTCCAGGCTTCAAAGTGATTGGTCTCTCAACTGCTGCACCATCCACACATAGCATACTTTTATACTCATCATCCCCAAAATCCGCCATTGTTTTTGATTTCTTCTCCCATGGATTCCATACCACTGCACCATTCATCACATATTAATAAATCATAATCATATAATATACAAACAAGTGAATCAAAAACTAAATTGTTGTTTCATTCTAACCTGTGTCTGGAAGTCCTTCCTTTCCAATAACATATGTTCTTTTCCTTTCATGATCAAGAACTGCAACTACTTTTGGTGATCTAAGGTAAGTCCGGTCCACCTGAACAACAAACATCTGATCAGAGGCAACCGAGCGATGCTATACTTAATTCAATACCGATGATTCCAAATGTACCTCGGCTTCAAAGGTGAGTGCGTCGCCTTGTTCAGTCAAAAGTTCTCTTTTGCTGAGGTTGTCTAAGTAGTCCAATGTCTCTAACCCTTCAATTCTCACTTCACTGTAGGAAAGAAAAGTTAGATTTCACCAAACACACACAGAAACTTACTTTTGCTGATAATATATTCAGCAGTTAATACCTTATGTCTGAGACAGAGAGATAAGTGTGATATGCGAATGAGAAGCTAAAGGGCTTGCCACTAATGTTTCTAATCCGAGAAACCAATGTTAAGTCGCCATCTATGGCAAGTGAAACTCGAAGACGGAACTCGAAACTGCAATGGAAAGCATAAAATTTTAAAATCTTGAAAAGAGAAAGAAGATAGAAACAAGTAGACTAGTTACCAATGAGGCCATAGCTTTAAGTCTTCTTCTGATGGTTTCAAAAGAAGATCAACAAAAGATTTGGCAATGGATTCGTTGGAGTGAAGAGGAGGTGGATTGTCATCGATTACCCATATTTTGTGCCTTGCAAATCCATGTTGATCCAGTAATCCACAATCCCCAAACTTGAAACACACACAAATATTCAATTACAAAATGATCAACAAAAAAAATCCCAACAACTAAAATTACTTTCGTACCTGAGGATAACAAATCTGAATCCCTCCACGCATTGACTTTGGGTGTTTGAATATAGCCTAGGAGTGGAGATTTAAAAGAAGAAAAAAAATCAGATTTTTATATCTGTAAATAGTTGATAGTGCAGCATAGTGTGAGTGTACCTTGTTGCTAGTGAAAAGAAGTTCTTCGCCTTGGTGATTCCTCCATGAAATCACTTGTCCTCCATGTAAACTAATCTGGTAAACAAACATAGGAAATATGCAAATTGATTAAAAAGGCTCGAATTTTGTATGGAGAGATTAAAAGAATGAAAAAAGATAAGACCTTGGCAGAAGCACCATGTGTGTTTCTGAGAAGGACTTGGTCAATGCCATTCCAATCTTTGATTATCTCAGTTGCTGCTTTCTCATCCCACACTGTTGCGTATTGTCCCATTTTTATTACTCTTCTTCTTCTTCTTCTTCTTCTTCAAATTTTGAATTTCTCAACAACTTACCGACAAGTTCTCTGATTTTCACACCAACCAACAAAAAAAAAAAAAGAGCAAAAGAGAAAAACGACAAAAGAGCTTTTTCTTTCTCACTAAAATCTCATGACCACGACCTTATTAGATCTGGAAATCTAAAGCTCATTTAGTACTCTCTCCACTCTAAAGACTAAAGAAAACAAAACACAAAAGAGAGAAGAGAGAGAGACAAGAAGAAGAACAGATGGCGATAGAAAGAGCAAAACAGCTATCTTGTTAGTAATTTATAAACCCACATATATCTCATTTTTTGTAAGATATTATATTTATATAAATATAATTTTAAGTTAGCTTTTAATGGGAAAAGAAAAAAAAACTAGTTTAGGATCTGATGAATCCAACAAAAGAAAATTGCCGAGAACAGATTATGGAAACTGTTTGATGAACTTGAGAGCGTATATTTAATAATCTTTCAAAAACAAAGATTTCTGGTGAATTTATTTATAGGAGTAATAGGAGGAGGCTACGTGCATTGCTTCAGATTAGACATGGTGGAAACACAAGTGATCTTTCTTTAGGATATATAGAAGAAAGTCTTTATTGAAAATTTTATTTTATTTAATATCATATCTTAAATACCAAATTATTTATTCATTAATGTCCAACTTGTCTTTAATTAGATAAGAAAGATACAGATATAATTTGGGGTTAGAGGAGAAGGATTACACCCTTAATTAATGGACTAGATTTTTTCTGCACGTTGATTCCAAGATTTTTTTAAAAGAAAAAAAAAACTATTGCCCTTTCTAATACCAATGAATTTTGATTTATTTATTTTCATTTAAGAGTTTTAATTTTTGTTTATTAAAGGAACTTACTTTCCTTAATGTAGTATCGTACACGTTTGCAACACACAAATGTAGTTTCTTCGTTGTCAACAAAATCATTTGTAATAATTTTATTTTATTACTGATAAAATTGTAACAAAATGTAACTTCACAATTGATGTATACTCCGTACCACGTGTACGGTATATAACCGATTGTCAATATTATTTGAATTTTTTTTGGGGAATTGAAATTGTCCAACTTGAACAAAGGCATGGATCAAATAGAGAGTCATGTGATCAGATCTATTTTTTCTTTATTAAAAGCTTTATTTTTATTAAAAAGAAACTTACTTACTTTCCTTAATGTATTAGATTTTATTTTATTTTTTTATAAGAACTTTCTTTTTAATTAAAAAAAAATACATACTTACTTTCCTTAATGTATTAGATTTTATTTTATTTTTTTATAAGAACTTTCTTTTTAATTAAAAAAAAATACATACTTACTTTCCTTAATGTATTATCTTACACTTTTGCAACGTACCACGTGTACCATATATAACAAATGGTCAATATTATTTTCAAAAATTTGAAATTTTAATAGGGGGGATTTAAATACTCCAAACGTATGTCTCAAATCGAAAGTAATGTGATCAGATCTTTATATTTCAATCCAATTAAATAGTTAAATACTCCTATAAAAAATGAGACATGGTAATTCTGATAGACGAGTAATGTATAACCCAAAAAATGAAATTATTCTTTATAAAATTAATGAATCATTCAAATAACTCGTTCATTCTAAGAAAACAAGTAATCTATGCATGGTTGCTAGTATGTTACAAAATATATTATGTTTTTGAGTTTTATTTATGAAAAAAGCAGAGCCATTTTCTTCACTTCGAATTTTTTTTTCTTGACATCATATTCTTCTACCATTACGCGGTCTGGATCAGCACATTGATTAGTGAGAGGAAAGGGGATTATTAGAGGCATCAAATTTGGTATATTAGTCTTAGTACAGTGGTTAAATGTTTCAAAAAAATTGAAGAGTTATTGAGTTCGATGCTCCTTAGTTGCTGAAGTTTTATATATCATTATTCATGGGTTAAATATTTTTTTTTGCTTTAGTCGCAGTATATATAAGGTCAGGTACTGATCAGATCTCACCAAGATATGAAAGGTATATACACCTATGGATATATGAGCAAGGCTTTAGTGATTAAGTAGAGCTTTATCCTCAGTTCTGGCAATGCACGTTTCCTCTATAGGAATCAATACAGAAGATAATGTTTTAGTTCCTATATATTTATCTGTAACTCCCAGTTTTTGGAAAATGTTAGGAGATAAGGTTTAGGAGAATTTTAGGCATCAGTCTAGAATGTTAAACAAACGAGCCGCATCAGGCATGAACTTAAAAGATGACGTCAACTTTGTCGTGCTGAAAATCCCCGAGTCCGACAACAACGATGTCACCAGCACAAATCCAAACCCTTTTAATGCATTGCATAGGGAGAATGTAACTTGAGCGTATTCTTGACCGTCATCTTTGAAGATGGATCAGTTCTCATTTAAGCAATTTTCTTTTGCTGAGTTTATTAACACATACGATACGCGGACTTAATTCTCTTAAACCGGTCTTTTTCGTCTACAAAACGAATAACCGAAATAAACCCAACAAATTACAGAGTAAAATTAACCACGGTGATTCCGATAAAACAATTCAGCGGAACATGATTTAACGAACTTTATTATTTTTTTTTATTGTATTTCTAATCACAACTTTATTCATAATACAATATAGGCCACGAATTTCATCGAAATAAAGTAAGGCAAGAGTAAGTGGTTTACATCCTTCTTAAACGTCGTTGTGGAAACGTGGTTTTAAACCTTACTTTTTTTTATAAGCTCAAGTCTTCGTCAAGCCTTGTCAAAGAGAAAGGAGACAGTTAGCGAGAAAGGGAGAGACAGAGACATGAACATAGAAACGGTCACTAAGGATCTGTAGACCTTTTGATGGTAAGCTCTGCTCTGAGATGGAGAATTCCATTGATGAAGTATAGACTATCCTCTGCTATAAAAGATGTCCATGGAATCCCAAATAGGTTTCTGTAACCAACTGCTTTACCTCCTGTGAATGTGTAGTTCCCTTTGTATTTGCTTATGAAATCTTCCGCGGGATTTGACCTTGCCGAGAATTCATAGTCCACTCCAAAACTCACTGATCCTTTCTCTTGCATCCCAAGGAACAGCCCGAAACAGTGGAACGAGCTCTGTTGGTCCATGTTACAGTGTGCTGAGAGGAAAAACCCTTGACCGCCTAAGTGAAAGGCTTGCGAATACACTCTACCCGAGGGGAATAATCCTGCACATTCTTCTCTTTTCAGGTCTAGGTAGACTAGGCACTGCGGTCTAGGAAGCTCAAACTCTACGACTTTAACGGGTCTGTATTTGTAAGCTCTCTCTATGAGGCGGCGGTTCAGGGATGCGGATTCTTCGGCTGCTAGGCTTCGTTGTCTGTGCGGGGCTTCTGCTTTGAAGAAAAGCGCCTCTAAAACAAGCTTGGATGCTATTTCATGCTCAAAGTCACTGCAAGTCAATACCTTCTTCAGCTTTCGGCATGTCATGAAGGGGAAGCGGATGGAGAGTGCAAGGCGTGACCCAAGAACCTCTCTTCGTTCCTCCAAACAAGGATATTGTGCCCTTGCCCATTTCAAGATAAAATCATAAACTGCATCCTCTGATGCTATTTGGAGATCATCACTTGATAGAATTGCCTCAACTCCTGCCAAAGGTAGAGACATAACCTCCTCATGAAACCTGGAAAACAAAAACATTAACCATGACTTATAAGAATCGACCCATCATATAGTGTGCTTCATAGTTCTTGATTACAGTAATTCATGGAAACTGTTATATATAGTTTGGCGGGACTTACTTTGTAATATCCTTGTAGCGGGCAGCAAGGAACTGTTTTGCAGCATCGGTTAATGGCTGAACAGCTTTGGCCATTAGAACACTACAGGGAAGCTCAAGATAGAGCAGCGCAGAATCAGGAGTCATAGGCATATTGCGGAGAAGTCTACTACAGTATCTCATGCAAGAGGCAACCTCAAATTTATCAGCAGCCATCAGCACATCTAATAAAGCAGGTGCTGTGGTGACAGATACCGCATTGCTATACATAAAGTTTAAAAGCTCCATCAAAGCAGCTTCCTCTGCCATATACACAACGCAGGATATGTATGTAAATCAATGAAAGGATATGGGTCTCAATACTCTTAAAACAATGAAGATTAAAACCATAAATTCTGTGGAACTAATACACAACGGAACAACAGACGTAAAGCTAAGGATAAAGTAATAAGGAGTTGAGATATATTGAGATGAATCACAAGCCGATAGCTTCCGTACCTGATGCATTAATTCTAAGAGTGACATGCCTTTGCTCAGATTCCCTCATTCCATTGGAGAACAACTATAAAAAATATTCGTGAGATACACATACGCAGCAAAAAGTAAGATAAAGCTGATAAACCATAGATTGAAAATGATACCTTGTAAAAGAAAGGGCTTTTAGCAGCTAAAATAGGAGAACTAATATGAAGTTCTTTAACACAAACAACAGTAGAACAGTCCATTCCCCAATTTGTCTCACTAGATGTGTCTTCTTCATCACCTTAAACTCAAAAACCTCCTCAGAACCAAAAAAGATAAGGACTCTTGTTCTGAAACTAACAAAGTTTTTAAAGTACCTGATAAAGCTTCTTCAACCATTGCTTCACCTTCATCATCTAAATTGTCACCACCAGGACATCCATCCATATCAGGTTGTTCATCAGTTAAAATCTGCTCCTCAGGACATGCCACAATGTCTGAAATCGTAGCTGTAAATCAAATGATAAACCTTGGGATTCAATAATAGAAACCCATAAAACAAAAAGAATTCAAGAGAAGCAAATCACCACCAGATTCTTTCTTAATATTTTCTCTTCTTCTTTTCTGATGACGAGCCCAATCAGCTATACTCGTACAGCCTTCATAATCGGACCTTGAACCTGATGGTCCACCCATGATCTCGATTCGAAGCAATCGATCAGAGAAGTTACTGTCATTAAAAGCGAATCCAAAATCTCCGTCGGAGGATGAACCATGACGAGAGATATCAGAATCTATTTGGGTTTTAGGATCAAACAGATCCGTGTTTTCACTACTTCTCATTTTTCTTCCTTCAAAAAGACAATCTTTTTTCGCTGAGAAACCGATCAGAGAAGGAATCAGTCAGAAGATCTTTGGGTCGTGTCCGAAAAGAAAGCTCGAGAGGGGAGAGACGAAAGGCTACGAGGCCAAGATGACTATCTTTTTATATGTCTTCTTCTTATCTTTCTAAGAACCGGTTCAGATTCTCGGTTTGGTTTGTTCATATCCCGGTTTTTCTGTTGATCTTTTCCTGGTACGATTAGACTTTTGGGCTGCGCTACGAAGAAAATATCTACGTTGGATTCATTGGTTAAGTTCCTAATTTTTGACTAAGTAATTCGTTTGAGAAATAATGGCAACTATTTGTGGTCGTCGATTTAGTTAGATCAGGTTGTCCAACCCAAAACAATTTTACGAATTTTAGTATTCCTTTCATAAATTTGACTCGCTAATGCTTGTTACTACTACTTAAAAACCCGAGGCTTGTTGTAAAATTGTCCATTCATAATGCTTGTTACTACTTTAAACCGCGACGCTTGTTTAAAACATAATATTTTACTCTTGTTAAAATCATCTTCTCTGTTCTAGTTCAGTTTGACATATTTAGGTCTTTAACTTGTTTGATGGGTCATTGTAATTGTCTAATTTTCTTTACCTCTGACGTGATGGCAACTCCACACATATACATATTAAGAAAAACTCGGTAGAATCCAATCCATACATCATTTCGTCAACTTTTGACACGAGTTGATAACGAGACAGAGTTAATTCCATTTCAAATTTAAGTAGATTATTGAAGCTACGAAACTTGTATTATATAATATACGTGACCTATAAGAAAAAAAAAAATATAATATTCAACGAAATAGCTGTTGTCCATTATTCACCCGAAAACCTAACACTGCCAAACCTGACAATTCCCATCACGAAAATAGCTCCAGTTTTTTTTATACAAGTACAAAACATAAATATCTAAGCAAATTAATTAATTTACAGCTATGATGGATACACATTAAAACTCATTATTAATAATTGTAACTGAAACAGCAACGAGACAACCTCCAGTTTCACAACCTGACCCATTTTATGAGATATTGTGGGCCACATGTCAAAATTAAAAAAGGTTGTTACATTTCACAGCACGAGAGAGAAGGATTCAATTGATCAAACGAAAGTATATGGGGTTCGATTAATCAAATATATAAATAATAAAGTAGCAAACTGCAAACTCATGGAAACATTTCCAATAATTAAAAACATAACCCGTATTCAATATCATGAAGCCGCGGGAGATTTCTCTGGGCAAAAAAAAATAATACTACGAAAGATGAAGACTTTTGGTAGGCATGAGCTTCTTCGTTGCAGCAAGCAACTATGGAGCAATCTCAAGTCTTGGTTCGAAGCAAAAGCCAGTAAAGAGCTGAAGAGGGAATCTCTTGGTAACAGGACATTTCTGAGACCATTTCCAATACTTAAGATTCATATCGAATGTTAAAAGCGCGGGAGATCCATAGCTTTGAATGTAAACCAAATCATCAGTACCACTACTCGCGAAAACATCGTCGAATTCACCAAAACCTTGGAAGAATCTCTGAGGCATTCTCGCCATTTCTACCCATTCTTTACCTTTCAAAACCCAAATCCCAATCCCTTTTATAATCTCGGGTCGATCATGTTTCCCGATTCCTCCAACAACCACAAGCCTCTCTCTTAGATTCATCAATCTTCCACAAGTTAAAGAACAAGGCATTGGTATAAAACTCCTCATCAAGACTCCACTAGAAGATGATCCCATCGAGGATAGACTGGAAGCAATCAAACCGTGGCGATGGTCAGAGCCTCCTGTGGAGTAAATCAACAAGTATAGAACATCGTTGCAGATCACACTCTCGTTTCCTCCTCTCCATCCGGTCAAGACATCGGTTACTGATGTTGTCCAAGTCATTGTTTCAGAGCTGTAGAGATGAACAGAGAGATCCCACTGGAAGAAATTCCCGGGTACTTGCTTAGATTTCACTATCGACACTGAGTAACTCCGGTTTCCTCGGTTTATAGCACGGTTTCCTCGGTTCACTGAGGTAGACATTGCGGTGTAATCTGTAGATTTGTGACCGGGAGGTTCAATAAGCCTTCTCCACTGTTTGGTAATTGGATTGGATACATAAATCTTGTTTCTGCAGTCATTATCCATGAAACAAACCAATCCACAGGAGGAAGCAACAAACCAATTCGATGTTTCGATACAAGGGAGATCGAAACTGTACCATTTCCGGATAATCGGGTCATAAGCATAACCCGATGCATCATCTGTGCCAGTGAACATGAAGTACCAAGGCCTTTGAGAAACGGAGTTGTTGGAGAAATTCCATAAGAACCTTCGAGAAGATACAATCTCATTCCATCTTTTGCAGACGGTACCAGCTCTGAAGATGCTTGCAATGGGGAGAAACGAGAGAATTCTTTCTAATAAATCGTCAGGGAGAAGTGAATCCATCGAAAAGGTTTCAACTTTGGCTTCATCATCGCTCTGTTCGGAGTATGATTCAGCTTCAGGGACATATGTCATGTAGCTGTACGGATAATTAGTCCAAGACGCCTCTGCTTCCATCCTCAAAACCCACTGAAACAAAATAACATAGTTTACATATACATTAGTAGTACAACAACACTATTAGGAATCAAAGCTTATGAATTTGAATCCAATATTCTAAATCGAAGACCTAATTAGAGCCTCACAACGGCATAGATCATCCATCTTCAAAATCAGATATTTGTAAGTGAAAAAACCACAATAAATCAAGACATAACTTTTTGAACTAGATTTGCTTTAGGAGACATGCATAGCGTCAAATCAAAATTGCAGAAGATGAAGCAGAGAGATAGTACTTAGACTTGGTACTATTATATTGAAATACATTTTTCAGACAGGAACCAAAAGAAAAGAAAAGAAAAGGTGTTGAAAGCTTGTGTCATCCTTTCAACGTCAAGATTTCACTGATGAGAATTAATACAAAGATTAAATGTTAGGTAAACAAAAAAAAAAACAAATTTTTGGTTGTTATTGCTTATGAAATTAGGCTATACGCAGACATCAATCAAACATCTAGTAACAACATACATCATAAATACCAAACACATCATCATCAGACATCAATAATAAATTTCGAACACGGAACAGATCAATGAACCACTCAGAAATGAAAGCAGAAAGAGCCAGTGAAATCAGACACAAACCCATCTCGATTTACTACACACCTTGGATTAAGAAGACTCGTGTGTCTCTGAATCTTCCAAATTCTCGAGATTTAAACCGGTAAAAGTGTCGGAATATTTTATTAGATTTGCGAGAGTAAATGCTGGCTTTGTGGATCTCGGTTATTAAAAAGACTCGAATTATGAAATTTTCCTAAAAACAGAAGATATACATGAAATGAGTTTCACGGGATTTTGGATTTGTCAAGAGTAAGAACGAGGTAAAAGGGTTCATCAAGAAAACGAGTGCCTGAGATTGAGAAAAAAAAACTGATTTTTATAGAGACAGAGACGTTTTGGTGTTCGATTGTAAATATGAATGACACAGACAGAGAGACGAAGAAAGAGAAAGACAAAGACAAAAGAGAGAAGAGCTAGCGCGAGGAAGATAGAAGAGAAGAAGACGTTTTTTGCTGTTTTTTTTCTTCTTTTTATTTCCTTTTTTGCAATATTATTTTGATGGCAAAGGGTTTAAATAAATAAATAAATGGAATACAGTAAAGGCGCGTGTATGCGCGTGTTTTCACTTAATTTTATCTGAAAACAGAAATAATACTATTAGAGTATATCAGTATATTGTATATACATATATCATATATGTAACTGTTAAAATTAACTAAAAGTAGTTTCCCACATGAACTTGCAAAAGAATGAAGTATCATTCATATAACACCAATTATAATGCTGTCTTACTCATCAACCCAACCTTTTTCTAATAATATCATTTTGTAAGCGGCGTTATAAATTAAATATTATTTTAGTGCTACAATAGAATATCTGAGGACATAAAAAAAACTCTATTTTATCACAAGCTACTTTGTTTCATTCATTTTTTTTTAACTGTTAGCATATAACAGTACATCAATTATAAACCTAGTTACTAAGGGATATGGTCGTATAAACTAGTAAAATTAGAAAACCATAGACTTTTGATCGATTCTTCATCGCTACGTTATATACATATTTATCATCAGAGTATATAGTAAAAGACTGACCTTTTTAAATAAAATATTAAAATTAGCAATTATAATCCGGTATTTAACTGATAAAAGTAAAAACAAAATTATTGTTATTAATTTGGTATTTACTCTGCCAATAAGAAGGGTTAGCTGAAAATGACATACCAGATGAGGTAACTTTTTGTCTTTTTATATCATTATTTTAAAGATTGTCTTTAAATTATTTTGAAAAGAACAATTAATCAATCTAAATAATTGTATTGTATTGTTTTTCCTTTTGTAATTATACTTTGCTTTTCAAACACTGAAAGTTCTGTTTTTCTCTTTCCTCAGCATACACTTCTCGCAGTTTCTCAGTGGTCTGTCCTTTACCTAAAACACTCACTTTACAAAAATAAAATTTAAAACCAACACAAATTATTAATTTATATGTACAAAATATTAATTTTATTTTTCGTCATGTGCACTAACTACATTTAACGTGTAAAGCTATATATTGATTTCAGCCTCATACGCATTACTTTCTTTCTTCTTTAGATCATATGCCCTTACCCTTTATGGATATACAACTACTCCAATATATATATTCACTATAATTAGACATGCGATTAGTGATTAGTTAGTGGCTGGCTCATAGACTAGATCACATTGCTGGTTATATGCCTTTACAAAAAAAAAAAAAGGATTCTAATGTTCATAAATCATCATTTTTAGATCTAAATTCAAATGTTAGTTGATTCTTTGCATTGCGGTCTACGAAAGATGTAATAGCACCTCTGGTCGATTGAATTAATCATGATTGCGCATATCTTTCCGACTGGACATAAATTGGTAACATTTTTTTAGTAAAATATGGCTAAATAGTCATAAACAGTCAAAGATAAGAGTTTTAAATAACGGTGCAACAACTGATGGTTCATGGTACTAATTTTGGTGACAAAATAGATGATGGTACATTGGTCTTGTTTGGCAAACAGTGTTTTCATATCATATGTATTTGTATATTCGTGTTAATTAACTGGTAACCATTCAAACTACACGTTTTGTATTACTATTACCAGTCAAATTTGTGAAGTTACGCTTACTATTACTATTAAGTTTTTTTTATAGGAGAAATGCAACTAATATTGTTTACAGATGATTATCGTTAAAACGTGAGTCAGTTTGAACATTGACTGCTGTATCTATCTACTCACTGGATTATGATGTGAAGGTTGTGGGAAGATCTAGCAAGATCATTATGCACTAATCAATTTGGCCAATTTGGCTGTCCGTAAAAATAAAGATATAAAACACAGAAATTTTATAAATAAAGAAAGGATACAAAATATATAAATAAGAAAAAGTGGCAAATACGACTTTGTCACTTGTGGTTAGGGACCGGTCTTGGTCTGTCTGCCAAAGGAACCTTTGTGCACAATAAGTCACCTCTCACTTCTTTAGGATCTACATTATGGAGCTAAGCTAACACATCCACACTCACACACGTATAATTTTGTTTGGTCGCATAGTTTTAACTTTGTTTATTTTTTTTTTCTTTTTCTTAAACTCATTTTTACTTCCTATGTTCAGACCATATAAAAATCTACGGCCATAAATAGGAAATATTTGTTGAAATATATCACAGAACAGTGGATTTTAGTTTTAACCATGACACATCCGTATGAGGTATGCCGCACATCTGTCGACATGTCACATGTCCATCATTTAATTCATTCACCACAGACGATTATTTTTCACTTCAAATACGTCTCAATACACCAACATATGAATAAGTGCCTAAACATAGTCGTGGTTAACCCCCAAAAAAAAAAAAACATAATCGTGAGAAGTAAAAAACAAAAAGAGAAATGATTGTGAAAGTGGACTAAGGTTTTTTTTTTTTGAGGAAGGTGGAGTAAACTTAAAAGTCACACTTATACATGATGATGTTCTCTTCCTTCTGCTCCACATTTTTTGTTCCCTTTTTTTACTGTTTCTCTACCTCAGTCCACGTTCCCAATTTTTGTAACTATTCTATCTCTCTTTCTCGAGTTTCAGAGAAAAGACTTATATCTTTTGCAGTAGAAAACCTTTTTTTGGTCAACAATCGAGTATATAATCCTTGTTCGAGGAGATATGGAAGCTGTAAGTTTCTTTGAATTAAGAAACAAGTTTTTAGATGAAAAAGTGTTTGCTCGGGTGATTAGTCTTCCAACAAAATGAATGAAAAGTAACCCAAATCCTCAATAAATACAAAAAGCCCAACGGGATTTTTTAAATCCAACTCGATTTTAAAGTATAATCTAAGCCCACTAGGCGCTTATTATGTTCTTCTTTCGGATAATTAGTGGGTGTTTTCTATGTAGTCACGGGCTAAGCCTGGATAAATTGAAGCCCATAATTTAAAGTTTAAAGAGACCAATATATGTACAAGTTTTATCACCTAGAAAGGTATGAAGCCCACAACTTAGCAACGTTTCGTTGTTTAGGATCACACAAAAAAATTGCAAGACCGTTGATCTTTTAAAACGATATTAAATAACATCCATACGTAATGATGTAACACGACAAAGCATGGAAAAGGGCAAAACCAGAAAAAGTCACAGGTGTCAAAAAGAGCCATGTGACATAAACTCTCAAACAAATAATGATAAATTCAAATATAATTATATTCAATAATCATAAGATACGAAGAGTTATCTAATAAAAAAAAAAAACAAATCTCGATTCAATTCAATCTAAAACAGCTCTTCCAACGTAACAAAGCAGAAATTTTTAAAAAAATAAATTCAAAAGCATAATAATAAATAAAAACACAAGAAAAGCTTCAGTTTTGATTAAGTCAAATTAACCATGAGTATTCAAAGCTTCCCAGACCAAGTTCTTAACCACCGGATTAGCAACGTCTCTAGCTTGAAAAGCCGCTTTCTTCAAAGTCCTTATGGTCCACACGTTAGCCTCCCACCACGAAAGACTTCTATATGGAAGATTATGCTTCTTGCAAAGCTCTTGAACCACCGGAGAAACTTTCCGGAGATGGCAACGAGGTAGACGAGGGAACAAGTGATGCTCTAGCTGAAACTGTAATCCACCAAAGAACCAATCCATGTATGATCTACAAGAGATATCAATTGTTCCCGCCGCTTGCTTCTCGAACCAATCGCTACCGGTGGGTGGCCCAACGTAGACATCTGCGGCGAAATGGTTAAGTGTGAATTGAATGTGTTGTAACGCCGTGACGGTGAAGCTTGTGAAGACGAATAAGAATCTCTCAGGCCAGTTTGGTAGACATGAGACTAAGAGTGGGAACCAAGTCCAGAAGACTAAGATCCCGGCGAAATTGAGAGCACGATCTGGGAATTCACGTTTGGAGAAGAGTAAGAGAAAAGTTTGAATGAAGAGATTGATTCTTCCAAAGCACATGACTGGATAATAAGTTAAGTGTTGGTAGCTGATTAAGAATCTAGCGACGGGATCAAAGGTGAGTTTCCGATCGTAGAATCGTGAGGTGATAGAGTTGAAGAATTTGGTAGAGACGGCGAAAACAGGGATGTGTTGTAGATCTGGATCGTAATCAAGGCTGTTACAAGCTATATGATGAGCATTGTGAGTCCATTTCCACCAAGCGATTGAGATTCCGGTTAAACAGTTACCGGAAAGAAGCTGAGCGAATTTGTTGTATGATTTGTTGGTCATGATGACGTAATGACCTGAGTCGTGACCTATATAAGCGCTTTGGATCCAGAGGAGTCCGAGAAGAGCTGCGGCGAATTGATGAGCCAATAGTGAGGTACATCCCAGAACGCCGTAGAGAACTCCGGCGAACATGGCGGCGATGAAGGCTAATGTGTAGAGAGTGACGTGGCCTTTGTTTTCGAAGAGTCCGAGTTTTCGAAAGTCGGCAGCCATGCGACGGTAATCGCGTGAGACTTGGGAGACGTGGAAGTCTCTGATGTGATAACCGGTGAATAGTTTCTCCAGGTGGTGCCAAGCTGTTCCGGGATGAAATGCGATAAACGCATCGGTGACATCTTGACCAACGAGATTCAGAATCACCGTATCGCCTCCGGGATGAGTTTTAATCCAATCGGAGACGTTATAGACCTTGCCTTGAATCGCGATCCATAGATCTCCAGGTTTGTTGTGTTTTTTCAAATCTTCGTTCGTAATGTACTTTTTCTCAGTCTCTTCCGCCATTGATGATAATAACCAAAACCTTCGGAGATCCCAAACAGAAAGGATCCGAAACAAAAAGGATCCGAATCTCTCTCTCTTAATTGCTTTTTCGATTCACGAAATCAATTGAAAAAGCTTAAGACTAGAGAAACAATACCAACCTTTTTAACCATGAATGGCTCTGGAATCGGAATTTTTGAATTCGAATCCTTTCTCTTCTCTTCCCTTCTCTTCTCTTCTCTTCTCTCTCTCCGCTTATCTCTTCAACTCCTTTATGGATCCTCCCTCCTTATATTATGGTTTGTTTTTGTTATTTACTGTTTTTTTTTTTTTTTCCTGAGTTAATATTAAAATCAGATTTATATATGTGACCGAAATTACGTGGCCAAGCGTGACAACGTCAGTCATTCTCACGTGTGACTATTATTATTTTTTGGGTTGATGTAAATTTTGGTGATACCAAAATTGGTAAGAGGGACCATTGCATTAATAGAAAAATAAAGAAAGGGTTTAGTTAATGGTAAATATAAATTATAAAAGAGAAAACTGAGTGGTGTCCCTCTTGGTATTCATGAAATGCAAGACAGACCACGTGCTACCTTAGATATTTTCTGTACGCTGTCATTGCTTGCTGTCCCTCTATTTTTTTTTTTTTTTTTTCCAACGCTCGTAAAAGGGTGATGTCAACATATTTAAAAAAAAAAAAGGAAAAGTATCATATAATTGTGGTAAATAAACCCTTCCTTTTTTTTTTACAGAACAACAAACAAGAAGGATATAATCGAAGTTTACCTTCATTAATGTAATTTTTACTACAAAAATATATTATTTTGTCTTTAGCATATGTGTTGATATGAACAACATATATTATCTTTCATTTTATAATGAAAATATTATAATGGAAACATATAGTTTTAGCCGCAATGTTTTCATGAATTTGGCATATTCCCTTTTAAGTATTAAAATACGATTTTCTTAATGCACTTGCACCGTCCCTGTTGTCTAACTGCTTCAAGACTTGGTCTCAAAGATACACAGCTGTTCTCTTCCGTATCCTTTTCTGATTTATGGGAAACTCATCCAATATATTTTCTTATTCAGATCTATAATATATTATATTTTACTTCAGCGAAGCTGCTATCATTTTGTTTTTTATTTTTTTCAGGGCCGGACAAAAAAAAGTCAGATATACGTAATAAAACCCTTTACTAATATTATAAATAAATACAAATTAAATAGCAAATGGGAGGGAGTTCCTCAAAAAGGAGACCTTTTTTTTTGTTAAGGAGTATAAAGAAGACTTGGGAAAGCACTGGGAAGATAGTAATTCACTTTAATATGCATGTAGAATATAAATGTGTTTTGTTTGAGTTTATCATAGTTTGAATATTGTAAACACACACAAATATTACATCCTATAACAAAAAAAAAAACACATTATGTCCTTTATAAAAATTACAGATATTTTGAGAAAGGTATCTTGAATTTTTGTGTTTAGTCAAACTCCGCAACTCCAACCCATTTTTCACGACAAACTCCGCATACCTCTTTTCACCACACCAAGAAGAGAAGTAGAAGAAACGCGGTGGTCATGGCCCAGGGAAATCCAGAGCAATCATTGTGGGCCGTGAAATCACATTGAAGACAGACAAATGGGCTTCTAATCTCCATTAAGCGCACAAGTGGTGCAAGTAAAAGAGATAGATTTGGGCACAAGGGTGAGTACCGTGAGTTTATGGTCATGGGCCTCATGGCATGGGGAGTTTATAGATTTGCCACGCAAACGACATTTTCCATTGATGAGTTTTAGAGGGTGCAAAAGGAATGGCAAGAATGGTTTACTTGTGCGGCATACTTTTGGCAACTCACATGGAATTTCAAATGGCACTCACTCATGGTATTTGTATGGATATTCATCGCCATCCTTTTCACAAGCAGAGCAGGTGAAGTAGCTATGCGTCATCTCTAGCTCGAGTTTATGGTCATGGATTTGGGGAATTTCAATGATCTCCGGCGGTTAATTTCTATGGTCATGGTTTTCCAGATAACTTCCTTAAAAAGAAGGTACATATTACATAGATGATAGATACATACTTACATTTTAAATAGGAATTCGAATATCTGTTGAGTCTTGTCTTGTAGTTATGATCTCATCATACCTTACTTTGTTCCTTAATTTTCTTTTGTTAAAAGGGAAGTTACAACTTTTTTTTTCTTTTCTTCTGTTGTTGCATGTTGATGTACGATGTTGACTTTTTGAATGAAAATTAAGGGGAAAATAGAAAATTACATCACTGTTAAAAATATATCAACTCGCATTCACATAAATAGCCAAAAAGAAATCATTTCCCAAGGGGAAAAAGTGTTGTGAAAATTAGAGAAATGACAGCAAGTGGACGTACAGTAACATTTTTTCTTTCTTCCGAGTCTGAAGTAAAGATGTAAAAATGCCCGAAGACAATAAGCAAAACGTCGGGTAGAGAGAGCGAGGTTACTTCACCCTAAAGTATTCAACCCAACTTAGCCTTGAGTGAAGCAACAGGAAGCTTAGAAAGAACCTTCTCATCAAAAACCATGTAATGTTTCTTCAGCTCCTTCAACGTCTTCTCTGCCACTGGATCTACCTTATCCTCATGTTTCTCATACATCATTGGTACTGTATGCAACACCAAAAAGCCTTTTTTCGACACATATGAAGATTATTTTCAGATTCAACTATTGAAAAGACAAAAACTTTATGCAACTTATGGTTACAAATACTTACAGATATATAGCAGAGTCAAGAAGTTGAACCAGTTTCCCACAACAGAGATTATCCACAGCCCAAAAACCACCTGATAAACAAAATATATACTAGTTCTTATCACAAAGCCCATATAGAAAACGAGGATATATCTTATACTAACGACGATTCATGTGTAGATTGACTAAGTTCTTAACTTAGGCTAGGCACACAACAATCACATTTTCTTCTGTTATATGCAAAGGTCTACAATAACGAATCGAACATAAAACATACCATCAGAAATTTCTTCAAGTCCCTTCCTAAGGCAATGCTCCTTAGGATAACGAAGGCCTGGTTGAGCTCGTTTCTCAATGCAGAAGCAATCAAAAGGAAATGTTCCTCTTTTATATGGATTTCAGGAATATTAGGTTGAGTCCTGAAAATTACGAGTTTTGGGAACATTTAAGAAAAGCAAATAAAAGAAAAATGTAGGTTGTGACATGCAAGGCACCAAAAGCTTACTTGTTGATAAAGGAAAGGGCATTAGACCACAAAAACAGAGATGCAAGGGAGAATATCAAAATGTGACACAAAAGACTCAAGAAATGATACTCAACCAATTCAAATAGAAACCATATCGCTGTGGCTACACCAAGAACAGCAGCTGAGAGCTTTTTGTCCCTCCACAAGAAAACATCAGCGGCTGCGCAGAGAAGGTCAAACCAATAAGAAAAGTATAAAACTATATCAACTGACCTAATCAAATACGAGATCCTGAAGATCAAGCATTGAAAATTTGAAGCAAGAGGTTACAAGGAAACGTACGTAATCCACCACCGAGAATCTTATGAACAGGCTTCTCTCTACCAAACAAATGATATATCTTCGCCTTCAAAGCTGACGGAGACTCTGGTTTCTCGTGTTCGGAATCCGAAGACGATGGAGAATCTTGATCGACGATCTTCTTCGTCCGCATAGATTCATCCAATTCGTCCGCCATTGTCGTTAACTTTCTCCGATTTCGATCCAACGTTAAGAGAAAATGAAACGAGTGGTTAAATAGGTTGATTAAAGGCTAATTATGCACGAATACGTTAACGGCGTTACTTGTTTGAAAAAAAAAAAAAGAAAAGAAAAAAACGGACGTTAACGTTTCCTGCCTTTGAAGTTTGAACGTGGAGGCAACGTGTCAATAATCGAATCATTAACGAATAATATCAACGGCTCACTAGTTTTCAAAATGCGGTGGATAGAACGACGTCGTGCTTACATTTCGTGTCTGACATGGAAATTGGAAAGTCTCTAGCGACTTTAATCATGGAAATAAACCAGGGGAAGGTTCTTATTATTTGTTTACAACTTTACATTCTTTGACTTTTTTGCCACTACTGTAACATTCTTTAAAATATACAAATTGGGATCAAATTACTTCGAAAACATATGATTAAGTCAACCCCACCAATACTTAGGGTCATTTTTGTTCAACCTTTTTGCTCCCATTTTTTGAGACATTCATCTCCAACAATTAATCTAATCTAATTGAACTATGTGACTTTATAGTTCGAATCTCAAAAAGCTGAATATAATTAACAGATAATAGTTTTTTTTGGATACAAACTTACTACAAGACAAAAAAATATGTAAAGCGAATCAATCAATTGTAATTGGATTTCGTCAAATTATATCATACCAAGAAAACGATATATTATGAAATAACTACCACGGAGCCAATTTTTTTTTTTATCATCATCTGGATCTCCTCCGATCAGCGGCGTATTGCGATAACGGCACAACTTCCGACAAAGGAGTGGACTGCGGCGTAGATTGCGGCGTCGGAAGTGGAGAATTCCGACAAACGGGACAAGAACCATTGAGCTTAAGCCAGGCATCAAGACAATAAACATGGAAGTAATGTTTACACTCGGGCATCATCCTTAATACCTCTTCTTCCATATACTCACATAGACAAATCGAACACGTCGTATCTACTCCGTCGGCGCCGTAAAACCCATCACCAGAGACGGCGATATCTTTAGTGAAATGGAATTTAGGGTAAGAGTTGATGATTAGTTGATCAAGTCCTCCAACGACGACGTTTCCAGCAGCAGCAGACTCAAGATCGTCATCTTCGGCTACGAATATGATTCGGGGGACGATTACGCTACGGTCACGGAAAGAGGAGTTTGCATTTGCGGTTGCGGCTGAGGCAGAGAAGCGGAGGCGAGAGGCGCGGCAGCAGATGTAGGAAGAGAGGATGATTGTGGAAATAAGAACGAGGAAACCAAGAGCTATGGCTATGGAGTAGCCAAGGCCGAGGCTAGTGATATAAGTAGGGATAGGAACCGGAGGCGGGGGAGGGAAGACGGCGGCGGTTGACATTTGATGGTGAAGAAAGAGGTTGGGGCCGGGCCATGTGAGATTGGCGACGGGAGAGAGATGGGAAAAAGAGTGATGAAGATTATTACTATTATTATTATTATTATTATTTTTGGGAGGTGGGTGGGAGATGCAGATACTGCATTGAAGACAATGTTTGGCAAATATTAATAGCTTTGCAGTTATTAGGGTTATTGTGATAGGTTTAGTGACTAGTCAATAGTGACTTCACTTAAGTGGCCCAAGGTAAAGGTAGGTCTATTTCTTTAGTCTTTTTTTTATTATTTAAGTGCCTCAGCCGTATGACATTGTCATGTGTGATGTTCTTGGTTTATTAGCGATTTTCTTTTTCATCCATCGTTTTGATTGAGCAGAGAGAACCAATAACCGGTTCTCTTACGATTTCAATGTTCAATTTCGTTTAACAGACAAAAAAACAAAAATTTATCTCCGTTGCCGGGACTCGAACCCGGGTCTCTCGGGTGAGGGCCGAGTATCCTGACCAGCCTAGTAGACTACAACGGATTTTGTTAGGCCAACATAGTACCACATATATACTCTTTGAAATTTACGTTATCTTGCTACCGTTTGCCTGTATGATACGTTATCTCGCTACATGAACATTAAATGGAAAGGAAGCTCAAAACTGCAAAACTTTTTTTTTTTATTCATTTAGTTCTCAAAGAGGGTATAAAGGAAGAAAACCACAAGTCACAAAAGCATTGACTACCACAAGGGATCAAAAGAGAGGCTTTTTCCCATTGATCATTCCCAACAAATGATCAATAATTTGTCTTCCAGCATCACGAAGACCCGAATGCATATACTCATTTGTAATCCAAAGTCTAATACCCGAGATCTGAGAAGCTGTTTCCATCACTAGCTTGAAGTTTACATACATATCTTCATAGTATACAGCTGCAGCAACAGGCACCTAACCAAAAGTAAATCGTGTGAAAAATAGACTAAATTGTTTGATCCATAAGAAAGAAGAAAACGATGATGATTCTGGAAACAGACCTTGTTATTCTTCAATCTAGTAACATCATATAATGGAGGCCAATCCTCTTTCTCTGCCAAGAGATCAGCAGCATCTTTGAATGGATTCAGAGCATGAATCTCATCAAACATCCATGGAAATATCATCTACATATATCCAAATTCTAATTTAGTTTAAGCAACGTGAACCAATCAACGAGCAGTTTAACCATACAATTCGAAATACCTCTCCCGTGAAGAGTACAGGCTGACTTTCGTTGACTGCCTTCGTTGCATTGAGTTGGCACTCAAACTTTTCCCGTAATCTATGAGCAGACCATCTTGATGAAGCACCCTAACAAAGTTTCCAATTATGAATAAAAGATAACAAGTATAAGCAATTGTATGAAGTAAGAAAGAAGATGAGGAACTGAGGAGACTATACATCACAGTATATGGACTCGTGGAGAAGAGCATAGAGTGGGTTTGTGTCAAAAGAATGCCAATTCTCAAACTGCAGTAAAGATGAAACATCACAGACTATCGATTACATCTTTGAACAGATACTCGAAAATAACATATTTCTGTGAGTCTCTTACAGCGTTTAAGAAGAACTGACTAATTCGCTTTGGTGCTTCGGGAACTAAAATAGGATCCCACACTCTCTCCAACCTATGATCGTCAAGAAGGCAAGATTAACACAGAGCATGTGAGGCAATCGATAAATATTAACAAAACTAAACTTTACATATAATGCAGGCGCTCAAAACCGGTACTTGATCCTAAACCAGAGAGACCAAGAGCTTGAAGACCCTTAGGAGTGAGAATGCCTCCTGATGGAAGAGGTACCTAAAGACAGAGAAACAGAGACAGATAAGGAACTGAACTAGCCACTGGATTTTAACAACATGTTTTCATCCCTTCCTTACCCCGCCTCCTTCAGATGCAGCCAAGTAATCTACAATTTCACGAACAATCTCAATGTCTTCAGGGAACCTCTTGTAATATTTTTCGTTTTGGCGAGCAACTTGTTCAAAACCGGCTTCATACACATCATCAGCTGTGCATGCTTTGCCAATTGGTGGAATTCCTCCAGTTATTAGCACTTGTTTAAGTCCTTCAGGCGCAAAGCTCAAATATGTAAGTGCACAAAAGCCACCAAAACTCTGCAGAAACACCAATCGAAAAAAAACGAGCATAAAAATTAAATGACCAAAAACTGAAGCAGAGTGACTAATAGACAATACAGAAGACACATTATTACCTGACCCAAAATTGTCCAAGGATCAGCATTAGGAACAAGACGAACTCTAATAAACTCAGCATCTTTCACAATGTTATCAGCTCTAAAATGAACCAAATAATCAGCTAATTCTTTTGCTGATTTGAATTGAAGCATAGAGGAAGATGTTAAAGGAGTTGACAAGCCTGTTCCTCTCTGCAGGACCAACACCAATTTGAGCAACACAAAGAAAAGTGTCAAGAGAAGAGCATAAAACTATATAAAGTATCATACTTGATCGAGTAAAATAACACGAAACTCTTCACAAGCTCTTTGAATCCATCCACTAGCTTCACTAGGTCTTGGGCTCTCAAATCCTGGACCACCTTGTAAATACAATAGATATGGCATTGCTTGCTCCTCTTTCCCCACTGCCAAAATAAGAGCCTTTTTCAATCTTCAATCAAATTAGTTAAAAAAAAAATTCAACTTTAGATTGGTATGAGTTAATCATATCACAGAAAGGTTTCTTAATCCAAAAGTCCTGAACTCAAATTACCCGCAACGACTTCTCGAGCAAAGATTGTAATTTTGGGAGAAGTTTTAGAATCGAGGGAATAATCAAGAGGGACTATGAATCGATGGTTACGTAATCGGAGCTCCGGCACCGAAAACCACTTCTCAGTGACATGCTCTGACCTCGATTCTCCAGCTACGTCGACAGAGGCCGATCCTACTCTAGCCATGGAAGTGATTACACGAAAAAATCTCTGGCGACGGTAAAAGCTGATGAAACCGGGAACTGAAGCAGACGATTTTGATCGACTAGTAGATGGATAGAGTAGGAAAGCAGTCAACTTTGGAATCGGAGTCACAAGCGCGTGTGTCGCCAACATCGTTTTTTATTCAATTTTCTAGAAAAAGGCCAAAAAAAAAAAAAACGACAAAAAAGGTTTTATCTTTAAAACTAATTTCAGGTTGGAGATACCAAAATCGTTTTCATCAAACAATGGCATTTTCACTCGTTAGGAGTTGCTCTCGTGCTTTGAGGGTTATCAACACCGTCCGGTTTATGAGTAACATACCGGAGAATACCGTTTATGGAGGACCGAAACCGCAAAACCCGAATCAGAGAGTGACTTTGACACAGTTGAGGCAGAAATATCGGAGAGGTGAACCGATAACTATGGTCACCGGCTACGATTATCCTTCCGCCGTTCACATCGACACAGCCGGAATTGATGTTTGTCTCGTCGGAGATTCAGCTTCCATGGTTGTTCATGGTCATGACACCACCCTTCCTATCACCTTAGACGAGATGCTGGTTCATTGTCGCGCCGTCGCTCGTGGAGCTAAAAGGCCACTTCTCGTCGGAGATTTACCATTTGGTACTTATGAATCTAGCTCCACTCAGGTGAATAGTCATAGATTACCCTCGAAATTTGGATGATTTGTTTCAAATTAAGCAAATTTGGAACAACCCAAAATGATCCAGTTTCGAAATGACCCTTTGAATTGATCAATTTATAGTTTAAATGATGTGCAGGCGGTTGATACTGCAGTTAGGGTGTTGAAAGAAGGAGGAATGGATGCTATTAAACTTGAAGGAGGATCTTCTTCAAGGATCACTGCTGCAAAATCCATTGTGGAAGCAGGAATTGCGGTTATGGGACATGTTGGATTGACTCCTCAAGCTATCAGTGTTCTTGGTGGTTTCAGGCCACAGGGCAGAAACATAGCTAGTGCTGTTAAGGTATGGATTTTTGGGTTCATGCATGTGTTATGTAATACTTGTAAGGTTATTGTTGAAGATGTGATGAAATGTTTTCTCTCTTAATTTTGTGGTAGTAGGTTGTGGAAACTGCCATGGCTTTACAAGAAGCTGGATGTTTTTCGGTTGTTTTAGAATGTGTTCCGCCTCCTGTGGCTGCTGCTGCAACCTCTGCTCTTCATATTCCAACCATTGGTATAGGAGCTGGCCCTTTCTGCAGTGGACAGGTTCGTTTTGAGCAGAAATTAGAACTCTGTCTCTCTTTTTTTCTGGTTTTGCGTGCTTATATGGTTTGATTGAATAAATCGTTTTCTCAATTGTTGGCCTTTTTGCATGATCAATGATCAAGTATGTCATATTTTTCTTGTGGATGCAGGTCTTAGTCTACCATGATCTGCTGGGAATGATGCAGCATCCACATCACGCGAAGGTCAAATCATCATGCTTCTTCCTGTTTTTATGATTTTTTATATAATAGTTTTCGCAGTGTTGGATCTCTAACACTCTTTTCATTTCAGGTTACTCCGAAGTTTTGCAAACAGTACGCTCAAGTAGGAGAAGTGATCAACAAAGCCCTCTTGGAATATAAGGAAGAAGTATCCAAACACTTGTTTCCTGGTACTTCTCACAGTCCGTACAAGATCAACTCAAGCGACCTCGACGGATTCTTAAGCGAGTTACAGAAAATGGGATTAGATAAGGCTGCTTCTGCTGCTGCTGCATCAGCTGAGAAGATAGAGCATTCAGATTCACCAGCTTCTCAGTGACAAAGCTGTAGGCTATTCACTTAGCTCTCAGGATCTTCATTTTGACTAGGCAGATATGGTTGAAAAATAAAAAGATCCTGGGATAGGATTTGTTAGTTTTTTGTAGTTAAAATTGATGTAATAATCCGTAGGAGTTATATCATAGTTCTGGGATAGTTTTATGAGAGAAATAAAGTTTTGTCCATATTATGTAATAAATAATAATGTAATCTTCCCAAGTTCAGCGTGAAATCAGTTTTCTGGTTTTAACTTTTATGTGAGAAGTTAAGATTTGTCTCTCATATATATGTATATATTGTAAAGTTTATAGGCCAAATATGTGTTCAAGCCCATCATTAGAAATGGCCCATTACGCCTTGTAAGGAAAAATGTGAATCACCTCTCGCGTCCATTACAAATATGTGTACATGTTTTTTTTTTGAGATGAGGAGGTTAACAAGGATTATCATATAACCACATCTCACTTTTCTAATAACTTTGAGTTGAATAATAACAATACTAAAATATTATGTTATGCTTCAAATGTTTAAAATTTCATGCATAAAAGCATTAGAAATATCATGTGTGTACAAATAAAAATTCAATCACCACGGCATCTCAATTATAAATATTTTCTCATTTTGAATTAAAAAAATTATTTGATCAAGATCAAGAAACCAATAAATTTAATTTCTTTTAAAAGCCGAAAATGAAATGCCTTTCTCAAAGCATTAGTTTAGGCCCATTAAAATTGCCTGATATAAATATGGGCCCATAAATAATAGTGTATTTGAGTGCAATAAACCGAACAGAGTTGGTCGTGAAAACCTTAACGATGAGTATTGTCCAATCAATTTCCCGGCGCCGGAACGTCTATAATCCCCGATTCCTTCGTCGATATTCTGATGATGCTAATCCAGCTCCGGTAATGAAATCGGATAGCCAGGAATTTATAGTAGTCCGATTTATAGAGAATCTACGGAAAAGCCCGCAACATGATTGGTCATCCAACGAGTCGCTAAGTTCGCTTCTCGTATCTTCTTCTTCTTCTTCTGTTTCTCCACTTGTATTCTCACAAATTACGCGGCGACTTGGATCATACTCTCTGGCAGTCTCGTTCTTCGAGTACCTGGATGCGAAATCTCAGTCTCTGAAACACCGTGAAGAAGCTCTCTCCTTGACGTTACAGTCAGTTATTGAATTCGCCGGAAGTGAACCTGACTCACGGGATAAACTTCTCCGGCTCTACGAGATTGCCAGAGAGAAGAACATCCCGCTTACTGTAGTTGCAACTAAGCTTTTGATCCGATGGTTTGGACGTATCGGTATGGTGAATCACTCGGTTATTGTATACCAACGACTCGATTCCAATATGAAAAACACTCAAGTTCGTAATGTTCTCATCGACGTCTTGCTTAAAAATGGCCTTGTGGATGATGCCTTCAAGGTGCTCGACGAAATGCTTCTCAAAGAATCTGTTTTTCATCCTAATAGAATCACTGCGGATATCGTCTTCCATGAGGTTTGGAAAGGAAGGATTTTGAAGGAAGAAGAAATTATTGGGTTGATTTCAAGATTTAGCTCTCATGGTGTCTCCCCATCATCTGTTTGGTTGACTCGGTTTATAACTAGTTTATGCAAAAATGCTCGCAGCAATGTGGCTTGGGAGATTTTGACCGACCTGATGAAGAACAAATCCCCACTTGAAGCTCCTCCTTTTAATGCGCTTTTGTCTTGCTTAGGAAGGAATATGGACATTGGTAGAATCAATGGTTTAGTTGTAAAGATGGATGAGATGAAAATTCGGCCTGATGTTGTGACTTTAGGGATTCTTGTTAACACTTTGTGCAAATCAAGGAGGGTCGATGAAGCTTTGGAAGTATTTGAGAAAATGTGTGGAACGAGAACTGATGGTGGGAATGTGATTAAAGCTGATTCGATTCATTTCAATACCCTCATTGACGGGTTCTGCAAGGTGGGAAGGATGAAAGAAGCAGAGGAGTTATTGATTAGGATGAAAGTGGATGAGAGTTGTACTCCCAATACAATTACTTACAATTGCTTGATTAATGGGTACTGCAAAGCTGGACAGATTGAGACGGCTAAAGTAGTTGTTTCTCGGATGAAGGAGGATGGGATCCACCCGAATGTGGTTACTCTTAATACAATTGTTGGTGGAATGTGCAGATACCATGGAGTGAACATGGCAGTTCTTTTCTTTACAGATATGGAAAGGGAAGGCGTGAAAGGGAATGTGGTTACTTATACGATATTGATCCAAGCTTGTTGCAGCGTCAGTAACATAGAGAAAGCTATGCATTGGTTTGACAAAATGTTGGAAGCTGGTTGTTCTCCTGATGCAAAGATCTATTATGCTTTGATCTCTGGGTTGTGCCAAGTTAGGCGGGATCATGATGTTATTAGAGTGGTGGAGAAACTGAAAGAGGGAGGGTTTTCTCTTGACCTATTGGCTTACAATATGCTTATTGGGTTATTTTGTGAAAAAAATAATGCAGATAAAGTCTATGAGATGCTAACTGAGATGGAGGAAGCAGGGATGAAACCCGATTCCATCACGTACAACACTCTGATTTCGTTTTTTGGCAGACACAAGGACTTTGAAAGTGTTCAGACAATGATGGAGCAGATGATAGAAGACGGGTTAGATCCAACTGTTGTGACATATGGAGCAGTGATAGAAGCTTATTGCTCATCCGGAGAACTAAACGAAGCAATGAAGCTCTTCATGGACATGGATTCACGGTCAAAGGTCAATCCAAACACTGTGATATACAACATTCTCATAAACGCCTTTTCTGAGCTAGGTAATCTCGAGCAAGCACTGTCTCTGAAAGAGGAAATGAAGCAGAAAATGGTGAGACCGAATGTTGAAACATACAATGCCTTGTTTAAATGTCTAAAAGAAAAGAACCATGCTGAGACATTGCTTAAACTGATGGATGAGATGGTGGAACAGTCATGTGAACCAAATCAGATCACCATGGAGATTCTAATGGAGCGTCTCCCAGGTTCTGATGAGTTAGTGAAACTGAAGAAGTTTATGCAAGGCTATTCTGTTGCTTCCGCAACCGAGAAAGCTTCATCTTTTGATAATCTTTATCTTTGAAATAATGGGTTCAGTAACTTATATAATGAAGTAAAATGATTCAATCGTTTTTTGATTCTCCACTCTTTTTATACACACAATCGCTATTAATGTTAGATTATTTCTCAGTCTAATAGCCGCAATAAAGTATTTCGACACTACATATGTGTCTTCTAGAACTTGAGAAAATGTTACTTTGACTTATCTTTTTTAGTTCAAATTTTGAATTATCATCTTTATATATTATATAAATAATATCTTCCATCTTTATATATTAGGTTTTGAAAAAAACAGATTACAACTATCTAATTCATTTGAAAACTACAACTCTTGAGCTCAACATTATCAATTTCCAACACATCAGTGGGGAAATCACATCCACCGTCGATCTTCATCTTCTCAGATTGTTGTCCATCAAGAAAATCACACGGCTTAGGATTAACACCAGTCGTAACTCCTTGGACATCACTACACATCCAAATAGCTTTCTTATGCTTAGCCGCCATAGAAATGGTAGCATTCGAAATACAAATCCCAGTAAAAGGATCTCCAGAGATTCCTTCCAACCTTCCCGCCATCGAAACATTCTCAGCGACGATATCTCTGTAATTAATTCCGGTTATTTCCGGTAAGGCGTGAGGATCGTAATGAGAATCAGCGTGAGCTTTGTAATTCCCGGTCATCCAAAAAACCCATTTCATCGTGTGAAGATTCATTCCTTTAACGTATATGTCTTTCACGAAAGCTCCTCTTCCTACGGCGGTTTTTATCCGTACGCCGGATTCTGTTTGGTAAGCCGTGATTTCTTCGGCTCTCACGTCTTCGATTCCGCCGGACATTTCGCTACCCAACGCTATCGCGGCGCTGTAAGGTGATATACAAGTCAATCGACGGATCACCAGATGCTTCGTCGGCATTCCGAATGAGATTCCGTATTCGTCCCATCCGCTTTTCACGGCGACGCAATCGTCGCCGGAGATTATGTAACAGTCTTCGATTCTCGTGTTTGTGCAAGAATCTGAAATCATCGAATCAATTAAAACAAACAAAAATACAGAGAACAACAAGCAATATTATCAGAGACGACGACGAACCTGGATTGATTCCGTCGGTGTTCGGAGATTTCACCGGAGCAATGATCGTAATGCCTTTCACGATGATATTGCTGCCACGTAGGATTCTTTTATTAGTAATCTCATTAAATAGATAAAATAATCGTGCGGCGGTTATGGTGAAGGTGCAGGGAATTAGATGAGATTGTGACATAGGGTATAACTATACCTACTGTAAACCGGATGGATATTCCACGATGGAGAATCAAGGAACGTTAGATCAGAAATCTGAATGGTATCTGAGAACATTAACTCAATCAGGTACGGTCGAGTGTATTTAAGCTTGCCACCGTGGAATTTTTGCCACCAAAACGATCCTTGACCGTCGATCGTGCCATTGTTCCCTGTAAAAATAACATCCAACGGCTCCAGTTTTTTCTTGCAATAATATTTCGAAGTAGAATTAAGAAAAAGAAGAAGAACCAAACTTTACCGGTGATAATTACGTCGGAGAGATTAGTTCCGAAGATGAGACTAGCGAACCTTCCGCCGGCAGCGTCACGTCCTCGTCCGTACGAAGGCAAAGCCGTTAGAATTGGGTATTCGTTAATATCTTGAGCAGCGAGAATAACAGCGTCTTTGTGAAGAAACAGAGTGAAATGGCTTGTGAGTTTAAAACTTCCGGTGAGCCATTTTCCGGCGGGGATAAAGAGCTGAGATCCCCCGTCGGATGAGTACTGGCTGAGATGATCGACGGCACTCTGGAACGCCTTTGTGTTTAGCGTCTTGCCGTCTCCGACGCCACCGAACTCTGTTATTGTGGCACTGTGGGATCTGCAGGTAACGGCTGTGTACTCAAATGTGTCATATGACTGTAATACCCTTCTTCCTCGAGTGCTGAATACAAGGCTGGAGAGGGTTATTATGGTAATTATGCAAGCGAGTATGTTCTTCATGGTTTTGTATCTAAAAAAGACAAGAGAGAGAGAGAGTTGATTAGAATAGGAACAACTTTTGTATCTGAATAATTACTTAAGTTAGTTAAAGATGTGAATATATAAAGGTTGTATCTTGAAAGCAAAAATAAATGTATCTTTTTCGTAGTTTGGTTAATGGGTTGCATGTGAATTGTTAGTAATTGTTGAAAAATTGGGTGTCTTTTAGAATGAGAGCTAAATCAATGGGTTCTCTAATGGTTTGTTGAACAACTTTTGGGTGAAGGAGAATGAGAAGTTTATGTTCATGAGACATAATGAATAACTAATTGAAAGAAAAAATGTGGAGTTGTTAAAAAATTGTGTGTGTTTGAGAGAGAGAGAGAGAGTTACTTGTGACTTGTGAGCCTTTGCAAATGTGGAGAGGGTAAATGGTTTGTGAAGATGGAAATGGAATGAATAAGTATTTATAAGCGGAGGAAGAAGAATAAAGATTCAAACATTTTGTCTTGAGTGTTCAGTAATGATTTTATAACTTAGTGGTATGTATATGAATCGATAGGGAGATCCATTGGTAATACAGAAAAGTTATAAATACTAGCAAACCATGAACCATATCCTCGTTAGTCATTATAGCCATGATTGTTTGGAAAAGTTTTTTGCAGTTATCTTCATATGTTGTAATATTCTAATGTTCAACGTAAACCCAAGCGTAAAGAAACAGTTATGGTTGTGTCATCACTCTAAGTTGAATTTGTTGTTGCGTCCATTGCTATACATATAATACAAAATCATTAATCGATCGTTCGGCTGAATCATAATATCATCTTTGAATATATGGCTTGTATCTTCCCATATATTTGAGAATCATACTTTGTTTTAAAACGATGAGAGATTGAGAGTGTCAATTCCTATATTTCTTCTGTTTTAGACTCACGGGTTTAAATGTTTTGGGGTTTAAATAAAAACAATACAAGAATGGGTGAATGTCTTGTCTACTTGTGACTTGTGACTTATGAGATTAGAGTACATACATCACCTTCGTCTCTTTCAACAGAAATTATTCATACCATCTTAATGATACTAAAATTTTAATGAGATTTTATGATCACAAGTAAAATCTATTTATTGGGGGGCAGGAAAGAGCATCTCCATTTATACATATACATAAATAGGAATGAGAATGTTTCAGACTCTGTTAAGTCAAAAGCGAAGCTTACAAATGTACAATATTAAATGATCCTTAATATTTGTTATTGTTGATTGCGAAGTAGGTTCTCGTGAACTTTGGGTGTGACCCACCTTCATACCACTCATCCACTTCTGCCGACCCACTTCTCACGCCTCCATGCTCACTCACGGTCACGGGTGTTTATGCTCTTACTTTTCAGTTTTTAATTCTGTTTTCTTTCTGAAAACATATATATATATATATATATATATATATATGGTAATCTCTCTAATCTATTGCAGCCAAAATTTTATATCTACTCAGCATTCATATATTTTTGTTTCAAACTTTATTAATTTGAATTTTGAATAAATAGAGGGAACGTTATATTGAATCTTGACAATAGGCGACAAAAAAATACTGAATTAAAAAAAAAATAGATTTTTATGTTGGGCCATAGTATGGCCCAATATATCGAAGTGGCCTCTTCTATTGCTGCCCAACCAATTTCAAATGGAATTTTAACACGCACATTTCACAATGGTTTATTTAGACCCAACATGGTTAAGTTCAAGTGTTCAACTATGGAACTTATTTAATTCTGTTGCATCAAATGATTACATAAATTAGTCAGACATAGTCTATGTGAGGCAGTTAGTGGATGTACTGTATTTATTATTTCTTCAGAGATCATGTTTATCTACACGAAAGTGAAAACTCAAGCAGAAAATGTTTGATGTGAAAAAACTTCAAAAATATTTGTTTCCAATCAAGAGATGGAACTTCTATGGCTCTCTTCTCGTTCGGTCGCAGAGAGTTTTTCCTCTAAAATCTGAAGCAAGTCATGGTACTCAGCGAAACCCAAGTGAGACTGAAACCAAAGAACATGTTTTAGAGAGGAGAGTGACACGTGTAAATATAGGGGTTAGAAACAAGAGTGAATTAGTTAGTTAACCTGTAATGTGATGCTATATGCTTGCCACAAGCGTAGATCATACCGGAAAATATCATAAAGAACCTGCGTTGTGACAAATAAATAAACAATTTGGTTATGATGCTTCCCCGTCGTGATAATTGTGGAATCCAAATATTTTCATACCTCGGATCGTTGTAAAAGAGTGGCAAGAACAACTATCCATTCTTTGAACTTGACCGAACACATCTGAGCCAATAGAAACTCTGCATCTAACCGATTCTGTAGCTCACTCATTTGCAACTGAGATTTTTCAATAGGTAAAGATTTATGATGCGATAGGGATATGTATTTTGATTTTGAACATCAAAGAAACCACAATGGAGCTGATTCCTACCTTTTGCCCAATCAGTTCAAGTCCTGCTGCAAAATTCTCCAGCTTAGCACAACGGTATCTTTCTCTTTGAAGAAAATCCTGGGATTTTGGGGTTGTTAGTATGTATATATACCTTATTGGGGTCCAAACCATAAAAGGGTGAAAAATACAGGTTGACTACGTACCACAATATCAAACTGGGTGCCTTTGACGAATGCAACAAGCTTTGAAAGTTCTTTACCCAACATCAAGTAACTGGCATGACTTTCAAGTATGCTCTTGACAGAAGCAACATGAGGACTTTGCTCTTTGAACGAGGAGCTGTTTCAGATGTGCAATTTTCAGAATCTGATCAGAAGGCATATGGTGATACGCTTTTCAAAATCAAAACCAGAATCAGAGTTATAGTTTCAACCTTTTATCCAGTGATGACTTCTTGTGGCTAGAACCAAAAATAAGAAACCCAAGAAGCTTAGGAGATACTGTATCTGATTCTGCTGGCGTCTGCTCAATCTCTCTTCCAGATCTCAGCAAGAACCTCACCTTTCAACATATTTGACATACGAGTCAAATACCCATGACTCAGGAGTCAAGCTTAAAACCGTTTTAAACAACAAAGAACAAGAACATCAAATACATACTAGCTCTCCAGCAAGATCATAGAGGGATTCATCAAGTGTTGCCTGAAAACGTACAAATGTACTTGTGTTAAGAACAGAAGGATCAAAAAGGACAAGAAAAAAGTCAAAAGATATATATTCTAAAGGCGACAGCTGAAATTACCTGCAATAGCCGTAATGCACAATACTGACTGACAGCTGGACCTTCTAGTTTGGAAATCACCTGCACCGTTTCAGTACTTAAGTCTGTGATTTAAAACATTACCTAGCAGATTCCTACTGCGCTCTATACTAGTAATCCCATGCGTTTATTTCCCAAAAGAATTTATCCAAATGAAAACTGGCACTGCTTCTTTCCTAGTAGCAAGCTGAGGACTACGTCTAAAAACATTCACGAGGGTTAAGGACTTCCGAATCTTACAAGTATATAGCAAGCTGCGGTTCGATACCATCTTCGCTGGAAGCAGTCCTCAAACAACCTAGATTTCCAAAGAGAATATCAAATTTCATGGCATAGAATACAGTTTAATCAACAAAAAGATCAGACAAGATCAGAGAAGATCAGAGAAGTTTGCCATCGTATCGACTGTTGATTATTCAAATATTTGGTACAGTAAAAATCTAGTTTTATAAGCTTATGAGAAGAAAAAGAGAACGAAGTGTAAACACAGAGAAAAAGAAAAATACGTTGTTGATATCCCAGCAGCAGAAAATAAATCAGCCCAGTGACGGGCATCGGTTTTTCTGGCTACATTCACAACCACATCATAGTACTCCGGGAAATTTTTTATTAAATCACAGGCCTTCCGCAAAAGGGATAATTTTTTAAGATGTCCAGAGCCTAAAATCTGGCTCCTGTTTGCATTAGGCCTGAAATACGAAATATGCCACATGTCACAAAAAAAAACCAAATAAAGTGAAGCAAGCCAAGAAGTTAAAGTAAAAATAAAAAGAACAGAGGTACTTAATAGAGATTGATAAGTATTTGATACCTAGAGATCTCTGCATCAAAAACAGTAAAAAGAAGCCACTCCAGGCAATGTGAGAAGTGAGGTTTCTCTGCAGATAACTGTGCTAAGAGTAACGCCTCTTCATTTTTATCTCTCTGTCCACAATATGAGGAAACAGAAGGAGAAATTGAATAAAGGCAGAGAGAAGAGATCCTTCTAGCTAAAGAAAAGAGAGGCAGGACAAACAATACCTGAAGGAGGTGACGGAGCAGGCAATGGAGTATAGTCTGACCCTGGGGTGTAGGCTCAAAACATGGAAACTCTGCGCTTGCAGAAAATGACATTCTCTGAGAAACTCCAACAACGACACCCACATTTGGTAATAGTCCCAGGGGATACACCTCGCTATCAAATTCCAACTCTGGATCCAACTAAAGGATGGAACAGAAAAAATACATTCAAGTTGATAGATCAGTGAAAAAATAAGAACTTTACAAGGATTCAAACAATGACGTTGTGAAGACAATAAAAATCAGAACAGAAATACAATGTAGTGAAAAATGGACTCCAGTAGCATACATACCTGCAGGAAATCCTCTTGCATAAAAGGATCAGCCCCTAAAGAAGGGTACCAAACCTGTAATTGAGAATTTCAGCGTGAACAAATCAGGAAAGAACGAAGTACATGGATCAAATAGAGAGTAACTGTCAGACACTTTCGGAGCAATTCTAAAAAGAGAAAAAGAAGAAAGTGGACACAGCAAGCAGCTACGAAGCAGAAAAATTACCTGCATTCCTCGGTGCCCATAATCTAACCAAGATACTTCCTCAACAAGATTTGTCTTCTCCTCTGATTGACCACATGTCACCCAAAATAGTTCAACTGAGTCTGTAAGTTCCCTCTCTCGTCCATCAACCAAATCAAGAAGTGAAAGCTCCCCATTTCCCCTCAGTATAAGACATCTATGGATACACATTTAGAATGACAGCATAAATGAATGTTCTACTCTATTGATCATTACCTTGAGGGTTCCCTGTCTGACAAATTAGAAGACTTATTTTCATTATCTAACTCGCACTCTCTCGGATGCTGGTCAGGAACAAATTGCATTGCTGCTGGATGGCTCTTTGCAGTCATGATGGACAACTCTCTTACTGTGGAAAGCTATTTGTCATTTAATCACTTTAAGGTGCATGAAAAGCAACTCAAGTGCTCGCAGTTGAAAGTTAACATTTGTGCATGTCTACTGGAAATGATGCACCGAAGAAATGAATCGGAAAACCTAATTACCTGTAGGTCTGCTTTGCTTGATGGGGTCAATTCACCATATATTTTCACATGGTAGACGTGGATTATAAACGGAAGATAAGATACAAGAATATAATCCTGATAAACATCCATCACCACTGGTTTGCCAAGCAGCACTTTACGACGAAGTAAAGAGCTCTGATCAAGGTGATATCTTGGATAGAAAAGCAGTTCATATCTGCAATAAGTAATAAACACAAACATAAAAAAAAACATTCAAAAAGACAAAATGGCTAGAAAAGCTAATCACAATAATGTATTGTAAAAGATCTGGAAGAGTCGCAAACACATTTATAAATATAGCCAGTGAAGCATGATGAGAAATTATTAATATAGATTGGGCCTTACGTCTCAGAAGCTTCGATGTAGTTACAGATTACGACAATCTTCCCCAACCATAACAAACCCTTGCAACGAATCTGTTGTTCTTGACTGACATCTCCAAATACTCTCCATTTCTTAAACCTGACATCATACAAAATCAGGCCATGTAAACCAGCAACCGCCAAGTATTTCCCATCCTCACTAGCCGCCACGTGTTGAACAGGCCAATTTTGGGTTATATAAGAAACCTGGACCAAGAAAACAAATAAGAAATTTATTTCAAAAATTGGCACAGTGAAGGAGCAAAAAGGTTAACGGATTTGTTGGGTACTCAACTGGAAGTTTTAGATGTAAAAGCTTAAGCTCGTCAGTGTCCTCTGCCTGAACCATTAGTAGTCTATCATCACCATACATTACCTGACGAACATAAGTTTTTCCTGAAACTCCTCTATTTAAGCAACATTTTCCAAAAGAAAATGCAAGAATTCTATCACTAGACGCCTCCTCTGTAGCAAATAGTCTATATCCATATTCATCCCACTGGATGGCTGAAGTACCATTCATCAGTGGTTCGTATTTACAGTCTTGGTTTGGGTTAATTTTTGGAGAAGATACAGAACTAAGTCCAATTTGGCGGACAGTTGACATCAATCTACATCCAGAAACAGACCAAACTGCAAGTCCTCTCAACTTCCACCCAACAGAAAAAGCAGAATTATGAGGCGTCCATGCAATGTTATTGACAGGCCCAGTGTAATCCGCAGAATAACTGCCATTTTAAAACAGTGTTATTAAGCATGTACCCAAAATGTCAAGGGCATGAAAGAAACATAAGAAGTAAAATTAAATATCTTGAATAGATCAGCTTAGTTGTACTGGAATAAATTAGTAAAGCATTCGGCACTTCCGGATCCTTGCGTAAGTACAAAAACTACCAAAGGCGTGTAAACTTCCAGATATAGAATCATATTATGGTCGTTATAAAACACCACAATGAAAAACTATTCAGATGAGAGGGATACCCAAACTTTCCAAAACTAATAGTAGAAATATAATCCTTTAACACAAAATAGAATATACTCCAGCTGCTGTGTTTTATAGTAACAAGTTACTTACCCCCAGTCATGCAAAGAAACTGTACGTAAGAGAGAGATCGACTGTGAAAGATCGTATAATTCCACCATCCCTTTTCTTGTCCCCACAGCAAGAATTTGTTGCTCTGAAGCCACAGATGCACAAACAGCATCACCACCTAACTTCTTCTCAGTTTTAATGCTATCAGTGTACTTTAAACCTTTCTTATTCACAGAGCATACCGCTAGCTGCCCATCAGAATATAACACAAACAATAACTTCGAACGAATGCAGAGTTCCAGCTGAACAATAGCCGATTTTGTAGAGAATTTATCATCAATTGCAAGTGTTGCTGAAGCTACTCCAGACAGTAGCCCATTACCAAGAGTGGAAAAAAAGAGTCTATCATCGTTGCTCTCAGAAGTATGGGAACCAATACTGAAAGCTCCACCAAACTACAAAGACAAAGAATGATTTAGAAAAAAAGGAGTCTACCAGAAAAGGTGCAATGTCTAACACCCAAGATGAATGCAGATGAGGGAGATGTACATCACCTCTCCTTTCCAAGAAATACTATATAAACATCCATCAGAGAGTCCGAGAAGCATAGTTTTGCTGTCCCTCACAAAATTACTCCTGCATAGAGTGAAATAATTCGCCTTACATTTCTAATCCCAAAACATTACTGTGTGGACTCAAAACAGTAAATATTGGGCTCGGCAGAGACACGTACAGAAAAAGCACTTACACAGACAAGTCCTTGCCAGGAAAAGGGACCTGCTCACATAGCAAAAGAGATATGTTCGCAAAACATAACTCTGACGGTTGTCTGTCCCCGAGTTTGATTCGCTTATCCGTAAACTTTATCTTATAAATATGAAGGAAGAATGATGATGTCTGCAAATGAAGACCAAGAACAATTTTCTTGATTAAACGATTCAAACAAGATACAACTGAAATGAAGAGAAGCTTAAGAACGTTGGATATCATCAAGCTTTCGAAATTACAAACAGTATTTTCCTCATCGTTAAAAACTATCTGTATCCCAAATCAATAAACTCTTCAAGACTAATCGAGAAACAGATGTTAGCTAAAGAGATGAGTAACTTACAAGAAGAGCGATCAATTTGGAGTCTGGACTCCACACAGCTTGCAAATTCTCACCTTCTTCTCGCACAGACTTTTCATCTCTCATGTACTTTCCCAACCTCACTCGTTGCTATTCCGGAAACAAAAACAAATATTAAATTAGTTAACGAAAGCCAAAATCAAAGTGAAGAAATGCAGAGATGGTTAAGCAAGCACCTGAGAAGAGCCCCAAATCTCCAAGTGAGATGGAGAAACAACCAGCAATAGCCTGCCGGCGAGCTTAAGGAACACGACTCGCTGTGAAGATGGACAAGATCCTGCTTCTAGTGGGATCACCTGTGGCCATCCGTAAGCCATATACATCTTCTCTTCTCCTCCAATTAAACTCTATGAATCTCTCACTCTCTTCACACACAACAGCTACGAGAATCGCACGAGGAGATGAAGAAGATGGATCTCGATCTCACAGATCCATTAACGGATCATCAAATTTGGAATGCTGGAAAAAAAAAAAAAATAGACCGGCCGGTATATATCAATCGGATTTTGGTTTATCTTATCGGTTGACCAGGAAAAATCGATGTTGCTCGTTATTCGACGTTTCGGTAAAGCTTCAATATATATTAGCTTTTGCAATTTTAACCATCAAAACTTCTAACTTCTTTTTAATATCCTTTTCTGATGCCAATGAATCCAGTATATATATATGAAATTCTTTAATTTTCATACCAAAAACGGACTAATCTAATCGTTAATGAGCAATGGGTCGACTAGATATTTAGGTTATTTAAACTTAAAATTAACTATCTATTTATGTAGTTAAAACTCTTTGAGTATACATAATTTGTTGACAAGATCGCTAACCAGAATAACTTGGCTAAACCAAGAACTCAATATTTGTCCAATTTTCTATTATTGTACATTTTAATGAATTCCAAAGTTTAATTAGTCTAGTTTCTTACACATTTTTGAGAATATTCAAAATAGAGTCAAATATATTAGGAAAGTGTATCATCCTCATGAAATAAATAAAACAAACAACGTATTGAAGAGATGGATCCTTTTAGGCTCTGAGATGGCAGTGTAAAAGCAATCTATGAGCATTGAGTCAAGAAAAGAGAGTGTTACGGTAAACCCTAATTTGCATTCGACCACAATTTATATAAATACACAATATTTTAAGTTCAAAACGATATTTGTACAAATATGATCTCACAAACGCATTCTCCTCCCCAAATCCCCATTTCGTTGTTTCACTTGGGTGTGAAAGCCTATTCAAACAAAACACACACACACAAAAAAACTAGTTAAATACAAGTTCCAAAAAAAAAATTAAATTTTTTTTCATTCGGATGGCACTTACAGCGAAGATAGTAGCGTGACCAGGATCAGCAAGATGTGCAAAAAGGTTATCAATAGGACCAGTCCCAGTGTAGATATGTTGGAACCACGCACCCATCACTGCCAACATAGCTAACCTTCCGTTCTTGATCTCCTTGGTTCTCAGCTCCTTAATCTTAGCCGGGCTACCGGATCCCCAACCCAATGGGTCGAACCATAACCCACCCGGGTAACCAACGTCTGTGCCCGTCAGTTTGTTGTTTGGGAAGATTGGGTCAGTGTTGACGCTACCGGGCTTGATGATATCAGCCCATCTACGTCCTTCGGCCCATCCGATTAAGATGAGCTCAACGACGAAGAGTGTGGTTTTGTCCGTGAAATACTCTTGTTCTCCGGCCGTGTACCACGACGGTGTGTTGAGGATTCCGATCTTCGTTAGGAACTCCGGAATGAATATCCCGGCGGCGCCTAGCATCGCCCACCGACAGTGGACTAGCTCTGCTTGTGCGTTCCATTTTAGACTATCCGGGTCCGATGCTGACACGTGTTCCATTTTAGTCAGAAAGGTATGAAACACAAGACCAAACACAAGAGATGAACCAAAAAAAATACTCACAAAGACCAAGAGGATCAAATCCGAAGTCACCAGGGAGGCTACCGTCGAGCCACTCAGGAGGAGTGCTTCCGGGGAACCATAGTGGTCTCTCGGGATCCGCTGCCACGGCGCGCACCGACGCATCCGGCCTGGACACAGCTGGAACACTCAACTTCTTCTTCAGCCTCAGTTTCTTCCCACCCAAGAAACTACATATATATCAAAATACTTGAATCATAAATCCAAGTACTTGACCACAATCTCAAAAACATCAACAATAAGTATAAAGTCATATTTTTAGTCCAGATCGTTGTTAGGATTACACAACATATAATAGCACAACGTTTAATCTAAATGGATCACTATTCTTTTTACAACCCACACATATCCACATTCTCGGATTATCCTACTAGATTATAAATCCGGATCAGTGAATCACTACGTAGCCATGTAAATCAAACTATAGTTATGAGGATTTGATCCCTTATTCCTACAGTATAGCAAATTATGGTAATTGATAAGAAGAGAGAAAAAAAATAAGAACTTATACCTTTGAGAAGAAATGGCAGCGATGGCAGAAGAAGCACAAAGAGAAGCCATTATTCTCGATCGATGTTGTTGATTGACCTTCAAGACTCAAAGTGTGTTAGAAGCAGAAACGAAAGAAAGATGATGTGTAAACTATAAAGCTCTCCGATGACAGAACTAGATTCTGCTTATCTGATTATATCTCTATGGATAACGCTGAGAGTTTCCTCATTGGTCAACACGTGGACACGTGGCAACTTCTTCTCACCATATCTTAGATTCGCTATGTGAACATAACTATATTAACTGAGTAAAAAATAAATATATAAAGTATTAAACAGTAAAGAAAATACGAAAGCCCATATTCTATTGGGTTTAGTATCTTTAAAAGAAAGAAGTGGGCCGTAAATATAAACCAATGGCTTTTACATTCGCGGAACATAATTTATGTAAAAGCCTTCTACAAATGAAATGCATCTTTATCTAATTTAATTTAATAATAAAAACATGGAGTGGTACCAAGCAAGAAAATACATGAAGTGGTACCATCTGACGTTTAGGAGAAAGACAAGACGAGATCTAAGATACTGTACTGTCACTACCAAAACTATTAAAGGTCTATATGGTCATTGTTGTCAATCAATCAAATATTATTATTATAGCGAATCAATCATATACGTTTATTTCCTTTCTTTCTTTCTTTTTTTTGTTAGCCGGTGAAAAAATAGGATTCAGAGTAACATTCATTTCTTGCTTCGACTTTTTTTCTTTTTTTTTTCTTGCTTCGACTTTACTCTCGTGGTTATGCACGCAGTCAAATCTTTAAAGTAAATAATCATGTTTATCTGTACATATTACGTTTAAAAAGTAAATAAAAAAGGTTGCTAACAGAGACTGATCAAACACATCAACTCCAATATTTAAGATTTGATCGTACCCTTCTTTTTCTTTTTTGGCATCAAAATCGTACCTTTTTAACTAAATTTAAAAAAAAAACAATAATAGTAAGATAAAATCATTTGTATCGGCGTGATTTCCATCATCTAGTTTTTATTCAATTACAAATAAAAGTAAAGATTGTGCCTCAGATTCCACCAAAACATCATCCAAATCTAACATCAATATTGAATCAAGTTGGGTTGTAGTAGGGTATATTAGTTCATGAATCAAACAAGAAATAGTCAATCAAGTATATTCGTAACGATGCATCATGGGACCAGAGAAAGAGATGGTCTGAGTAATGAAAATTAAATAGTGACATGTCAAAGAGAAGTGTGGGAGACGTATGAGATGAAATGAAAGGCATAGAAGCAATAGGGCCATGTGACTGTCTCGGCCTCATTATAACACTTCCAAATCAACACACTTAATCTCCCACACCTCTTTCGTTTCCGTCATCGTTTCAGAGTTTTATTGTTTGGATCGATGCTAATTGAAAAATTGCATGTTATTTTGTCGTATAATATATACATATCAAAGCATGTATGTTCGGTGACAAGTTCAGCCTCGTGAATTTTCTCATTGAAGTTTGGTTTGAATTTCGTGACATTGAAGACAAACTTATACAATGTATAGTGGTATTAGTACACCTGTATAATACCACCGTGTAAAACTTTTTTTTAAAACAAATATGCATACTAAAGTGTTATATAGTACATACTACATACGTCTTGTCAAAATGACTTTATAAATGATTTTGATTGTAGCAAGAACAAGGTGATCTTTATAAAAAAAAGTAATAATAATAATAAAATAACATCAAGCTTTTTTGAGTTTTTGAAAGTGTGTGTGTGTGTTTTAAGGAAGTTATAGTAGGCTATAGAATATTGAATAATTATTTACGTTTTCTGAAGTTTATATTATGACAGATTGTTGAATTTTGGTTACGGATTTCGGCGTGCGAATCTAACTAAGATACATTAGTTCATGAATATAACTTCTATTATATTATGTTCATCTATGGTTCTTTAATTGTGTCGTCGATTCTCCTAGAACCAAAAATCTACTAATACCGAAGTTGTTATAATCCTTTAATAGAAAATATATGTATCACGAATGCAAATTTGCACATAAACTACATGTATTAGATTTGAACAAAAAAAAACAAACTATATGAATTAGACTACAATCACTTGGTTTCAAAATAAAACATATATTTCTCCAATTATATTAAGTAGAATTATGAACCATTGCCGGTTGGTGGAAGGATCATTGCCACCGACGACTTGTCTCCTATATCTCTCCGACCCACCACTCAGTTAAACAATATATATATATATATATATATCATTTTTGAAATTGAGGGGTATAGTATAGATAAGATTGATTCCTCATCTTTATTAATCATCTCTATTCCCTCTTTTTAAAGCCTCCGTGACCCACACACACCCTTCTCTCGTTTCTCTTTACTTTCTTCATTTTTAACTTTTGCTTTTGTAATTTTAACTCAACCTAATGTCTTTTTCTTTTATCAGCAGTATATATATATATATACTAAAAATATAATTGAAATATATGGAATCCTAATTGAAATATACATCAGTTATATTTCATCCTTTTAGAAAATTATATATATGGAATCCTAAACGGTAGTGTTGTCAAAAGAAGAAACTAATCCATACCGTGGTAGTATTGTACGTATAGTAATGAATACACGTATATTAAACCAATAAACGCATAGTTTATACATATATATAACTAATTAACAAAACAAAAGCATGCAATTATTGTAAAGAAATAGTAAGATTATAGGTGATTCCAGTAATATTGATTTAAATTCCATCTGTGTATTCACTAAATATTATTGCTGCACCTGCGCGTGAGCTAAGTCTTTAATTTGTAGTTCTCTTTCTTACTTGAAAAAACGAGAAATAAAATGGTACTTGCAAAAAAGAAGATATTATAAGTGATTAATCTCATTATTTGATAGATACTACTCAACAGATACTTCGCTTATCAAACAAATTAAAGCTACTTCGCTTAATTAGCAGATGTAATTACAAAATAAATTGTACTTATTAAAATATGATGTTGTATTTATCTAAACAGTATGCTAGCAGAGACTAGCTACGTATGAGATCTCTTTTGACGTGTGATTCCGGTAATGAAGCTCAGCCGTTTGATTAAACATATATTGTTTAAAAATAAATAATTAGTACTCACTGTTTTTTGTTGTTCTTATGGGAAATGTCCTAGTACCGAGAACGTAGCCTATGTTTCTACTGCCTACTTGCCTAATGTAAATTTCACGTGTGAAAAAAAAAAAAAAAAAATCTTCAATCCACATCAATATCTCCTATCAACCGCACGTACCACGTGTGCCGATCGTCGTGCAAATTGCAGATGCTTTAATTCCAAAAAACAAGGTATACTGTAGAGACGCACGTAGCCAATTTAAAAAATAATAATAATAATAATCCAACATTGTTGTGTTGGTGATACAACCAAATCTCACAGACCCTTATCTCGCTTTTCCATTTCATTGGGAGGTTCACGTAACAAACGTCAGAGTCAGTTAACTCTATCAAAATCAATCTTACATGATACGATGTCGTTCAGACGTTATACCTTCCTTCATCTTCTTCCTCATTTGCTCTCTATAAATCAAACTTTTCAGTTTATTAAAAAAACCAACTTTTTTTTTCCTCACTAACCAAAAAAAAAAACTCACTCTCTTTCTAAGAAACCTCCATGGGATTTCCCGTAGGTTACACAGAGGTATTTTTACCGAAGCTTTTCGTACAAACGCTTTCGATTCTCGGTTTCATCAGAACCCTCGTCTTCTCTATCTTCCGCTTCTTTGGTCTCTCTGATTTTCTCGAAATGGATCATAACTGGCCCGATTACACTTCTTACCCGACCCGAATACCCGATATCCGCTCACCCTTCTCCGCACTTCTAATCCGAGAGATCTTACCTGTTATTAAATTCCAGGAACTGACCAACTCCGTCGAAAATCTACCGGAAAACTGCGCCGTTTGTCTTTACGAATTCGAAGGAGAGCAAGAGATTCGTTGGCTGAGAAATTGCAGACATATATTTCACCGGAGTTGTGTGGACCGTTGGATGGATCATGATCAGAAGACGTGTCCTCTTTGTAGAACACCGTTTGTTCCAGATGAGATGCAAGAAGAGTTTAATCAACGGCTATGGGCTGCCTCTGGTGTTCATGATTTTCACAGTCACGTTACGGAATTATAATAATAGAGACCTTTCTTTTACGATTTGTTCTTCTTTCTTTTTTTTTTTTTTAACTTTTTACCCTTGTACTTTTACTTTGTTTATTTTCACCCCTACTGACATTAGTTTTGCCACGCTTTTATGTGTGTATGTACATATGAATGAGAGATGAGCAATAAACATTATCACAAAAGGAAATTAAAGTAGTTTATTTTATACTCGCGATTAAAATGTTGTTTATTTTATACTCGCGATTAAAATGTTGTTTATTTACTTTGTGTTGATTTATCCACCGAACAGAACTCAAATGTTGAATCAAATGCTAATTATAATATCCGAAAAAGTAAAGGGAAACCAAACCCAAATATAAACGAAAAGATAATATAAAACTTGAATCAGGACACTAATCAATAGTTCAGTACCATATTTTACGAAACAGTGTTAAATTTCAGTTTAATTTGATTACTGTTTTTTCTTCCAAAAAACCCATCTGAACTCCGAAACTATATACCCCTCTTCAGTAAAAAAAAAAAAAAAAAAGAACTTCCCCCTGTCGTTTTTGATCCAACAAGTGGTTAATTTGCAGATTTGATGTTACGACCTCAAAATTTCCATTTAGAGTAAGTTATGCTATTTTAATTAATTCTTAAGAGGTATCAATACATTAATAATTTAATAGTATTATATTTAACCAGTAGTAGTTAAGATCTTGTCAGTAGTTGTCACTGACCAATGATCAGTAGCCACATCTGTAATTTTATCTGTAATTATAGTAATAAATATTTTAAAATCCAGCCTCATATTTTATCTTTAGTTTTAACCAAAAGGATCTAAATTCAATGGACCATGGGAATGCGTAAAGGCAGAATATCGTAACATGCTTTGGTCTGCAGATCGATCAGTCAATTTCAAACGTAATAATTTAATGAACAATTTTCAATAAAAAATATAGAACAAAAATCCAAAAAATTTAATTTCCGAAAAATTCTGATATATTAGTAAATTTTTTTTTGAAGTTAAACTGATTCATCATACTTAAATCCAAATGGTGCTGCAATAAAGTTTATTTAAAATTAAATACTCCTCTAATCAGACGGTCTCAAATAGAAACGAATGTTTTTACAAAAAAAGAAAAGAAAAAGAATGGTTTGTTTTGAAAATCTAAAAAATGAAAACTAGGATTTTATTTTTCCTTTTGAGATCGTTTTTCAGGTTTTTTTTTTAAATGTGAACAAATAATGAATGTTAGTTTGTTTTTCTTGGATTTGGATTTGTTTTTCTTTTTCACATTATACAGTAAAATAGGTAGAGTAGAGACGAGATTGTAAATTGGTAGAGAGAAGAGGCATGCTTTCAATGTAGAGAAAGATAATTGAAGTGGGTAAGTTAAAAAATGGGGGCAAGTGGCATTTACTATTTGGGTAATATGATTGAAAAGATGGCCATTACAAATCAATCATCATCATCATCTATATTATGTCCTGCTCTAGATTTTATGTACTAGAGAATCTGCTCTCTCTTTTCTTAATAGTCTATAAGGCTATCTATCAATCAGTAACAACAAAGCAATTCGAGTTAGTTCAGATTGTCGTAGTCTCTTTCTACACGTATATATACAAATACTAATATAAAATACGTCAGAGGTCTATACTTACTTTTATTATAAACACAGTCAGCAGCAAAAGAACCTCCAAAAGCATTGCTTGTAAAGTTGGAAAACCCACAGAGCTGTGTATTTGATTGGCTCGACCTCATGGTCACACTATTGCACTGTCATTTAGATCAATTGTTTTGGGAATGACACAATCAGTTTTTATTTATTTATATAAACTCGAGGTTTTATATTTACACCATCATTGAAAACATCTATAGATTTGCATAGGAGTATTTTCAAGTACTTCGTTCGAGTTGTAATTAAATTGCTGGACTGTTTGCTAAGAGGGATTTGATCTTTTCTCTGACTGTTTTCAGAAGCATGATTAGTATTAGATTAGTTGAGGTCCAAATTTTAAAATCAGTCTATATGTATTAGTGTTTGATGACATACAATATGCCTTCACAAGGTAAACAAAAAGTAGTCGAAAGTGTTATGAGGGATTAAACAAACTGAATAAAACAGAAAATCAAAAGAACCGAACTAGAAATGAAGAACTAAAATCTCATATCTAATTAGTTTACTCGCGATAGAATAAGTTAACTACCTATTTTTAGCAGACATCAAAACACATGGCTGTGTAATAGAAAGATGAAAAGTGGTCCTTTGACTATAACATAAACTTGCTTCTTTGTGTATGTATAAAGCGTCTCACTCTCAGGCAACAACCAACTTTCACTTCACCGAGCTGCAAAACCCCAAATAAAGATAAGGAAGATGAAGCAAGGTTTTAAGCCGCGAACTGTACAGTTTCAAGAGTGAGCAAAAAAGAAGGTTACTTGTATATGAAGGCAGCGATGCCCAAAAGTATGCATAAGAGGATGATATCAATGCAGAAGTTGCGGCTTGATCTCAGCTGGAATCAAATTTAAAGCAATGAGTTTAGTAGTTATTACGAATGAGATTTGTTTTGATCTCAAACTCAGAGGAATGCATGTGTGATATATATATATATATTTACTTAGATCACCTTTGTTACAGTATCTTTGAGCCTCACATTGGTGCTTTTCAAGTCAGTAGCTGCCTTGTCAATCTATATATGATATGTATCAAATCAAGAAATGATAAAAACATGATATCGTTAAATGAAAAACTCAGAACAGGGACAAGTGTTAGTTAATTAACCTTCGTATCTATTTCATCCATGAGTGGTTCTTGTCTATCCAGTTCCTGTAATGTATGTAGTAGAAAGAGAATCACTATGATATGATCAATAATTAAAGAGAACAAGAAAACCAAACTCACAAAAAAAGATGAACCTCATTGATGTCCTGAGCCATATTCTTGAGTGTATCCAATCCTTCAGCTATGAAATCCAATCCTTGATCCTGCTTCGAGTTGCTTTTAGAATTCTATCACTAAAACAAATGACGAAAAGCAACACACATATACTTGCCTGTTTGATCCTTCTCATCTCATATTCTTGTTTAAACTGATCAGACTCTTGAGTTGGCCGGAAATATTCACTACCATTTCTTTCATCTGATACAATTGACCAAGTCTTCATTAATCAGCAGCAGAGTCACTGGTATAATACAAAAGCTACAGAGAAAACAATCTCTATATGTATATATTACCGGAGACATTAGTATCAAATCTGATGTTGGAGTATGATGTTGAAGCTGCCCAACCACCTCTACCTACAACAGGAGCAGAGGTTTCTGGTATGGCCTCAATCTTATCTCTCAATGACAAAACCAAATCATTTCTAGCATCAAGCTCTTCCTTTGAAAGCCCTTTCACCTGAAATTTATCTTTTCTTATTATCAAATAGTAGTACACAAGAATCAAATCACCTTCTTTTGATCTCAAATTTTTTTCCAAAAGTTAAGAGATTAGGTCATTATAGACCTTTTTGAGAGCAAGCCTCTGAAGTTTTGGGATTCCTTCAAGCAATCGAGCTTTCGTTCTTCTAATCTCTGCGTTCATCGCCACAGCTTTCGCTCTATTCGTCTCAGACGACAATTCTTCCGTTTTCTATAACGTTACGAAAAACAAAATCAAATATATAGAAACACAAAGAAGTCAGGGAAATCAAATCGAACCTGAAGAACAGTTTCGAGCGCAGATTCGACGGCGGAGTAGAGGCGGGAGAAAGGATCGTCGCCGGAGATATTAACTTCTCTCTGCTTATCCATATCATACTTGTCGTACTTCTTACAGATGGAATCAACCCTAGTGATCAAATCAACTACGCCCATCGTTGCTCGACGCTAGGGGTTGATTTTTTCGGCGGAGAATTTCCCGAGAGGTTTCTTATGAAACTTGGTTGTTTTGAATATGATCAGAGCAGTTACAGAATGGGACACGTGGCTTCAGTATATCAAAAGCATAGAAGATTGTTGTCTAGCCGTTGGATCTGTGGCCACGAGGGCTTTTATTTATTCGATTTCTATAATATCAGGATTACTTTCTTTATTTATGTCAAAATTATGTCAAAATTGTTGATTCTGTACTACTCTTGGTCAAATACTCAAATCTTTGTTGTATTTATGGCACTTATTTGAGAGTCAATACTCCAAAAACTAAGAATTAATTTTATATTAGTACCATATTTTCCAGTTGTTTCATTTTATGATAATGTATAATGTATTAGCCAGCAAAGTTTCAATTGAGTGGATTTTACCAGCCCAAACTCCCTATCTGAACACCCATTTGATTTAGTTTAAAATTAAAAAAATTAAGATTTAGTTAGATTTTGCTTCTATTTTACATTTGTTTTTTTTTTTTAATGATTATGTATTTATTTGCCACCAAAATCTCATATGACCGGATGTTAGCAGCCCAAAACCCCTATTTTTGAACGCCCACTTGAATTCTTTTCTTTTTTGCCAACGAGAAAATTATTTATCTTTATTTAATTTGTATTTTTTTTCCATTTTACAACATCCATCCTATCATATGATTTCTCAATATCCCACATCAACATCAAATACAAAACAAACATATAATACTCTTACACCTTCTGTTCAACAAGATTTTAGTGACAAGTGTTTCTTCATCAATCGACTGAAACTGGCTTCATCGCTTCTGCTTCTTTCCTCAGCTCATCAAAGAGAACAGACGACAAATATCTCTCTCCGAAGCTCGCGTGAATCGTCTATTATAATAAATTCCCACCGTCCGATCAAATCACAACACAGATCAAAAGAATAACAATAACAAAATAGTTGTGTTTTATTTTTCACTCTCTTACCACAATGAGTTTGCCTTTATTCTCTGGCATTTGAGCCAGTCTAATTGCTGCCACAGTGTTAGCTCCCGACGATATCCCAACCTACAAGTTAGTTAGGCTTCCATTGTTAGAATCACAAAACAAACACGAAACCCAAAAAACCCGGTTGATCTTATTACCCTCCAAAACACTCACCATGAGACCTTCTTTTAATGCTAATTCTCTTGCCATCTTTATAGCATCCTCACTACTAACCTGTTCACGTATTCTCAATGTATAAGTTTCAAAATTTGATAAGAGTAAGAAAAAGATGGAAGCTTTAGCCTTATACTTTACCTCAAGAACTTTCTCCATAACATCCATATCCAAGATATCCGGTTTAAATCCAACTCCATTGCCTGTGATAGCATGTGGACCTAACTCAAAAGTTGAATACTCTAACATCAGCAACGGCAAAAAACTCGCATCTTCTATTGATATAGAACACGAGGACCCAAAGAGGTTAACCAATAATAGATTCAAAATTTTCACCTGGTTTGCCACCGTTGAGAATGTTGCTTTCAGCAGGCTCCACTCCATATATCTACCATTTACAGCACAATAATGATCAGAAGCAATCTCTTTTTCGACAATCACAACTCACAAGATAGATACTTCAGAACTTAAACCAATCACCTTGACATTGGGGTTTTTAGATTTAAGGTACTGTCCAACACCAGAGACTGTGCCTCCACTGCCAATTCCCATCACAAATATATCAACATTTCCAAGTGTATCTTCCCAAATCTCAGGACCAGTCGTATCATAATGAATCTGCATCAACATTATAAGCATCATCATCCCTAGATAAAATGCAAAAAGATTTCAGGATCTCATCTAACTCTTAAAATTACCTGAGTGTTTGCAGGATTAGCAAACTGTTGCAACATAAAAGCGTCAGGAGTATTCTCAAGTAGATCATAAGCTTTCTTAACAGTTCCACCCATTCCTTTGGCTGGATCAGTGAGAACAAGCTCAGCACCAAATGATCTCATCGTAACTCTCCTCTCCAAGCTGGTGTAAGAAGGCATTGTCATTATAATTCTATAACCTTTCAAAGCCGCCATAAAAGCCATACTTATTCCCATATTTCCTGAAGTTGGCTCTATCAATGTCGTCTGAAAAAACAAGCACCATCATCCAACGAGTAAGAAACGACTCTTATCTAATCCACAATTAATTAAAGATTAAATATATAAACAAAGACGATTACTTTTTCAGGAGTGATAAGACCTTTCTTCTCTGCATCTGCAATCATGGCTATAGCTGGTCTAAAGACAACAAAATCGAACAAAGATCAAAACTTTACTACTTGTGATTTCAAAGGATTTGAAGATTGAAGATTTTTTTTAACAATCTCACCTGTCTTTGATGCTACAAGTAGGCTGGAAATGTTCTTGCTTGGCAGCGATATAAGCTCCACAACCTTCAGTCACTTTGTTGAGAAACACAAGAGGAGTTCTTCCTATAAGCTACACAACAAACAACCAAGAATTTGAGTCAATCCAAAAACCCAGATTGAGTTTTTATTGCTTATCTTGATTTACCAGAGACGCATCGCGTTTGGCTTTAGTTGCAGGGAAGTCTTTGGGGAGATCTCTGAGTCTCTGAGCAAAAGAAGAATTTCCACTGGTGGAGAAGAGCTTCCTCATGGTGTTGCTTACGCAGGGGATCGTCTCTCTTCTCATCAGCCTCCTCGTTACAGAAGCCATTATTGACTGACTAAACACAGCAAACGAAGTTCAACTTCAAGACTAAGAGATAGAGAGAGAGGAGTGTCTGTCTGAGTGGAGAAAAAAAAAGAGAAGCAAACAATCATATATAAATGGTTGAGAATAAATGACAAATACATTGTATCATCTCATCTTCCATTTGTGTTTTATTGTAATTATATCATAATTAAATACAAGTTGCGTGTTTGGGAAATTGTAAAAAGATGAAATTAAAGTAATTTTTCAAACTCGTCATTGTTCTTTACAATTTCTTTCTTGCAAAATTTGTTACTTTTTGCTTATTCCGTTAAATGAACCATCGGCTAAGGAATTATTTGTTGAAAAGTTTGTGACAAAAGGGACCATTTTCTGTGTCTGTCTCTATTCTATTAGGATTTTAGGCGAGGTTGGTAACACTGACACGTTTTAAAATAGGATAACAATGCTTAACCGGGTAAATTTTGAAACCGAACCGGTTTGCTGAATTATTGATTAACCCGGTAATTAATATACCAAACGCATGTGCCGCCTTCATCCTCGACACAAAAACGACAGGCAATTTTTATTAGTATTTAATTTCATCAGTGGTAATATTTTAATTGTGGTGTTCTCTTAGCAGCCCTCGAGACCAAAAACGACATGCAATTTTTATTTGTATTTAATTTCATTAGTAGTAGTATTTTAATTGTGGTTTACTTCTGTTAGCAGCCCTGGAATCATGGTAGCCTAACATTTTATGTGGGGGGAATTAGTGACAAATCTGAATTATTTTCTTGTTGGAAAACAGAAAACAATTTTTGTTGATTTTTATTTAAATTTACTAATTACCACTTAGTTTCCCCAAAACAATAAATTTGCTTTAGCTGATTTTTAATTTTCTCCCACCGGAGGGTAATATGAGGTATTCTGATCTACCCGATGGGAATTTTTGAAACACCATTGATTTCAATTATTTATTCATATTTTGGCAAATAAAAGTCCCCTTTGTGGTTATATAAACACAAACGATTTCTGCTTTGAACTTTTGGGAATTTCTTCCATGTGTTACAAAGATTGCATTGAGAGGGCATATAGGCACACACAGTTATGTAGATCAACAATTGAAGCAACTGAAGACAATACCAGAAACCAGAGGACTTGATGTCTTGTTTTAACTTAGCTTCTGGACTTGAAGGGAATGGCTCGGATAACAACAACATGGTAAAGAGCAGCAAGTGCTGCCCCAACAAAGGGTCCAACCCAAAACACCCACTGAAAAAGAACAAAACAAAACGAACTAGTCAGAGAAAATAATCTAAATTGAGTCTTGTGAATTGGATTAACATATAGTTTGTGGAAACTAACGTGGTCGTCCCAGGAATGGTCATTGTTGTAGATGATTGCAGCTCCAAGGCTTCTAGCTGGGTTGATGCCTGTGCCAGTTATTGGGATAGTTGCTAAGTGAACCAAGAAAACCGCAAACCCTATTGGGAGAGGTGCAAGAATCTGCACAATTGTTACAAAATTCAAGCGGGTAAACAACGAACTTAAATGTAGGAACCATGTGTCTAGAGTTATGGAGTGGTTACTTACGGGGACATGAGAGTCACGGGCGTTTCTCTTGGCGTCAGTTGCTGAGAAGACAGTGTAAACAAGAACGAATGTGCCGATGATTTCAGCTCCAAGACCGCTTCCCTTGGTGTAGCCATGAGCCACAGTGTTGGCTCCTCCTCCTAGAGCCTGGTATTGCTTAGGCTGGAATCCTTTGACCACACCAGCACCGCAGATAGCTCCCAAGCACTGCATCACTATGTAGTACATAGCTCTGGTGAGCGAGAGCTTCCGGGCTAAGAACAGACCGAAAGTGACAGCTGGATTGATATGTCCACCTGAGAAAAAAACGTCCCACGATTAGGCAAAAGAACACAAAGTCGAAGTAGAACATTTCAAGGGAGAAGGAGTAGTGGAAAGACTTACCGGAGATACCAGCGGTGCAGTAGACAAGAGCAAAGATCATACCACCGAAAGCCCAAGCGATTCCTTGGATTCCAACGGAAGCACACATACTCGGTGATCTTTTAACTCCCATGACAGTCAAAACAGTGATGTAAAGGAAGAGGAAAGTAGCGATAAACTCGGCGATTCCAGCTCGCCAAAAGGACCATGATGATAGCTCACCAGGTTCAAAGAACGGTGCCGGTGGTGGCTCATTGTAGTCCTTGTCGCTCTGAGTTGAAGTTCCGATTGGTTGTCTCTCCGGGAACTTGTTAGCTCCAATCCTAACGTCTTCTTCTTTGCCTTCCATAGTTCAAGAAAGAACTGTGTAGCTTTGATTTTTGGGTTTTATTCTCTGTGGTGAATTTTCAGAAGTGGAGTGGTGTGATTTTATATTTGGAAGATAATGCAAACTAATGGAGAAATAAAATAAAGATGATGACTAATTGACAATAACATAAAAAGTTGTTAATGTTATCTTCATAGTAATCATTACTTCTAAGTTCTAATATATCTAATTATTGAGTCAAGTGATAATTTAAGCGTTTGGACAGGGTTTTGAATGCTCCATTCCAGCTATTTTGTAGTTAAGAAAAATGTTTTGAAGTAAAATATATGTTTTAAGAAATTGTATTGTATATAATATACAATAGATCAATGTCGGTTATTTTTAATATCCTTATGATTTTCACTAAACAATTGATTAGTTACTAAGTGCTACGAACAAAACTTAAATGAGGGAATAAAAAATGATCATCCAGTTGATATGATCTGGCGTTTGCCAGGATAAGAACATGCACCATCCACACATATATTGACTGTAATTGTGGATTGCACAAGTAATTAATTTTAAGATTAAATTCATCTAAACATTTGTTTTAATTAATATATCTTGGTTGAAACAACATGTATATTAAAATATAAATATAAATATATAAGATAG